>ML785519.1:80347-155260 GCA_009831015.1 Picea engelmannii | reverse complement strand
TTTTTTTTTTGGGCGGGTCAACAACTTTGTCTAGGTTTTCATCATGTTCCCAAATGCCAAAACTATTACTAGTCGATGCACCCTTAGGTGGCTCAGGAGTAATGGGTTTTCTTCCAAATCTTCGCATGTTGGGAATAGTTCTCAAGCCCTCTGGATCCTTGGTGGCTTCTGCTTTAACTACTTGAAGAATGGCATTCAGAGGGCAATCCTTGAACAGATGCCCATGCTCATGGCATTTGCGGCACCTAAAGGGGATGCCTTTGTAGTCGATAGTCTAGATCCACTCTGTATCTTAGTAACTTAAGCATATAGACTCAGGAATCACCACCGAGACATTCATGTATACACAGATGCATGCATAAGATGTGTATTTGCCTTGTTTGATTATTTCTGAAATTTTCACGAACATGCATAGGGTATTGCCTATACCCTTTAAGGTTCCTTCGTCCCAGAACTCTTGTGGTAGTGAATAAAACATGATCCCTACTGGGGCATAGGTGAAGTCCTCTTTATCTGAAGTGAACTTCTCCATCTAGAACCGAAGATAAAGACCAATAGAGTTAAAGAATTAGGACCCATTTTCAAAGACTTTGTTACGGTCTTCCAAGTTTGTGAATATGGTTGTGAAAAAAGATCTTGTCTAATTGTTCTACGTTTTGGCATTTTTCATCGGAATCTAGCAACATAAATCTAGACGAAATCGTCATATTTTGTTGTTTAAATTGCATTTCTGAATGCATAAATGGATTCAGGGTGTTGAGAAACCCGAGAACCACTCTGATTATACAAACTTAGCCACTCAAATCTGCAAACCCAACACTTTCTCACCAAATTTTGAACAAAATTAAACAAAAAAAATCCCCGAAAAAAGATCAAAACGAAACCCTTCGATCTCAACTTCAGTTCCATATGACCTTTTTGTTTCCATCTGGTGTTGATCCACCAGACCAAATCCTTTTATGAAAACCACAACCTCATGAATTTGTCGATTACTGCATGATCCTGTATATACTGAATGTATTGACTAATTTCCATAGAGGTGATCTCATACCTTGGTGTTTTATCTGTTTTAGGTATGAAATGGCCAGATCCACGTACCTTCGTCCTGGGCGATGGCTCTGAGACCTTCGTTTCCAAGCCGCGTTGCAACTCGGTCTTCCTTGCCCCTCCCGTTCCAGAGGGTTCTCCTGCCTGACCTTCCATCCTTGTACTAATGCTACAGGTAGATGGTTCACGACCTGCATTGCCTCGTAGGGCATCGCTGTAGGAGAGAGCCGAGTCGAGCCCCGTCGCCTCGGGCTTGCCATGTCAGCTCTCAAAACCTCCTCTGCAACCTACGCACACAAACCCTAATCTCGTGACTCCACCTCAAACATCCTATTTATTACAGATCATGCAAAGTAGAAATTAAGTGCCATGCAACTATATCTACAGGATAATCAAGAGCCAGATTGTTTATCAAAACAGGCTCTGCAAAAGCATTCAAGGAAAATCGCTTATAACCTGTGAGAAGACGGCCATGAGGACCCCACTTTGTTCTTAAATCTATATTAACTGACCTCAGGGGATGCTATCTATGTTTTGTTGTTTTTTTAACAAAAATGCTCATTGTGTGGTCATAGACCGAGTATTATATGTACTCTAGTATATACCCCTGGGAGGCGTTCTTGGGGATGATGATTGTAAAAATGGGGTTTATATCAACTCTCTGTAAGTAGTTTTTGGAGGTAGGTTACTTTTTTTTCATCTATGATAATCATGTTTATCTTACTGTAACTATTATTATAAAAACAGTTATGATAATCATGTTTATCTTACTGTAACTATTATTATAAAAACAGTTATATAAATATAGTCAAAAAAATTTATGTGGAAAAAAAAACTTGTCAACTCAACTCTCAAGTCATAGATCATGCATTTTAACATACAAAATGAAAATAGACGTTAGTCCTGACAATCAAATATTGAAAATTGATGGGCTTTGCCCAATGGGAAACCTAAACCTAGCTGTCACGTTTTTGGCAAAGCAGCTTTACAATTAAAAATATATATATTGAAAGGCTTTCACATGCTGTAAAGTAGAAAACAACAATGAGTTCCTTGTTCTGATTCTGAAAAAGGAAGAATTCAAATTCTCTACGTCTTTTGATTATGACAAAGGAAGAATCCAAATTCTACGCAAATAGACAGCCCTATAAAGAATAGGAATTTTTAATACACTTAATCTATGGCACTCACTTTTCAGAATATGCCTACGGACGTCGACAGAAGCGATGGCGGCCTGAACAAAGCAGATTGCAAAGTGAGATTAAATCTTTTCAATTGTTTATGAGCCGTCCCCTTCAATACTGACCTGTTATCCTCGTATTCATTATACAATGGGGATGTACCTGCTGTCACATGCAAAAACGGTTCATTCTATTATATTGCGCAAGTAAATTATGTTTATCTTTAACTTCTTCTTCTTGAGTTGATTGTTTTTGTTTTTTCTATTTCTTATATTCTAGCCTTCATTTTCTAAAGAAGTCTTGAACCCTAATATTTTATTCTCTATGAATATTTTCTTTTAACCATCTAAATTTGTTATCAAGTATTACTTCTAATTATGTTTAGAGTTTTGCTTATCTAATTACTTTCATTTTTTCTAATAATATTATATGTTCGTAAAAACTCTATAAGATAACTTTTCTAGGCCTCCCTTGACAAATTAAAGATTTTTTAAAATATGTAATAAGGTGCTCATATATAATATATAATGTAGTTTATATATCTCTCTATAAGATGTAAGTTGTAATGAATGTATAAATATATGTATTATAGCATATTGTGTACAATAATTGAGTATATGATATTTTATATGTATAATGTGTGTGAGGTAAAGGATGGTTGCAATTCATGACATATGCATATGTGTATTGGATATATATATATATGTAATATTGAAAAAAAAAATAGATTTAGTTTGTCATATATATGAGAATTGATATATTATACGCATAATAAGTATGTATAATGTGGAGAGATGAGAATAGTATGTGTTGTGTTGATTATATGGTTTTAATGTTAGTATTACAACATTGTTTTCATTAAATGTAAAAATCATGGTTAAGGTGCATTCATCTTTTAATATATTATTGTTTGGTTCTTATGCATTGTTAATAAGCAATTCTAATAAATTAGAGATTATAAGTTAATAAATTTTTTATTTGACTTTAACATTTTCATGGAAACATAAAGCAATGACGTAGTATAGTATTTGATAATGAAAATTCTTAATTCTTCTAGTCTTACTAGCATTTCTTTTCCATTTCCAAGTGATAATAGCCTTATAGATGATTTATTTATATTCCATGCCATAAAATAGTTTAAGGTTAGATGAGAAAAATCATATGCAAGATAGGTGTCATTATTGGGCATTTTAATGAGTAATTGTGACAAATGATTAAGCTTGATGCATGGCAATGGATGACAATTATGTTGCTAGCCACTAGAATGATCAAAATCCTTGGATATTAGTTTGTCTTATAGTCGACTTATATATTGTCTTATTCCTACCACGATTATCATAACATTATGAACCTCTTAAGTAGTTGTAAATGATTTGAATAGTGTATGCAAATGTGTGATTGCTCGTGATAAAATAACTTACCTTGGTTGCAAATCATAGGGTACCATCATATCGCTTACCTAATGATATTGATGATTTGTTGATGTTCCTGATGATTTTATGTTGATGCTCTCAAGGATTTGATGTTGTTGGTGCTCTCAACAATATTGATTATTTATAATCAGTATGATGTTGACAATTTGATGTCAGTGATAATGATGTTAATAATTTGATGATATCGGTGATTATGGATGATATTGAGGTTTGACATTGATAATATTGGTTGATTTGGGATGTTATTAATTTGTTCAAAGATAATAATGTTGTTCATTGATGATTGGTCTAATGATGATATTATGATTTGATGTTATTGATTCATTAGTGACGATGTTTGGGTTGATGTTATTTGCAACATTGAGGACATCGGTGATGATTACATTAATTTGATTTGATGCAAAAAATGATGATTTTGATCAAATGATTTGATTGATGACCTAATAGTCTTGACAACCTTAGTAACATGATGATTTGTTGACCTTTATGATCTTAGCGTTGGTTAAATTGATAGTGACATGTGGATCTTGATGATACTATTTCAAAGGAGACAATGACAATGACTTGTCAATGACCCAAATTTTATTAATATTAGTTGATTGATGAAGAATTTGTTAATGATATTGTAAGGAATCAATGACATTAATAGAGTTGTTTTGACGTTTGATAATGATCGTGATCTCGACGATATTGATGACTTGGTAATATGATCTAATGACCTTCATTTCAAGGATGACCTCAAAAATGGATAACATTGATCATATCCTTGAATCAATTGCATCCATAATTTTAAGAGAATCGATACTAAGTGATGAATACAACATTTTGGTAGGGAATGTGATGTTTGGAACTTAAAGTGATGTGAATTTTAACGATACTTATTCTAGGATATGATGCTACTAAGGAAACTCAAATTGGTATGGATAATGATAATGCCAACATTTGCATGATAGTTCATGATTGGATGGCCCTGACATTTTATTGATGATTTTATGACACTTTTGATGCTAAAGATATTGAAAATTTGATTCAAGAAAAGAAATGATGATCAAAAAAATATAATAATTAAAGAAGAAGTTGTTTTTTTTTAATGATGATAATGTGATAAAATCGATTTAACTAATGATGACTATTTCATATAATTGGATGAGAAGATGCATGAATTGAGAACCTATAAAAAAAAATTTACACTAACACTCATTTTATTTTATTTTGTTAATTGGGTCGAACCTGTTGGCTGCGGGATTAACCTGTGGCTTGAGAAACCGCGACTCAGGGGCATCTAAGCCGTCAAAATCACCCAGGGATCGCACCCGGCCTGAGCCACACCAACCCTTAACATGGTTGGATTTTTTGTCCCCGTAGGTTTCGAACTGGTGACTTTAACAACACGAAGCAGCTTAACAACACACTCCGTCACCGACTTTCCTACACCTCAGAGACTGCACTAACACTCATTTGGCTCTAAGATTGTATCCCTATTAAAAGGGGGAGAATTGTAACACCATGTGGTGCATGTGGATACTATGCAAGATTTTAAGTTGTCTGTGATGGTAAATGTCATCATTGGTTATGAATGATTGACTCTTAACTGATTATTAATTTCTAGTGTGATTTATTCTAGTCAGAGTACAAACACAAATCCACCAAAAGAATAAAGAATATTTTTCATTCATCTCGAGTAATTCATACAAAGGGTGATGTAATATCCCAAGATTTCTAGGATTGAACTTCAATATACCATGGAAAAATTAAAGTGGTCCAACAAGATCATGGTGGGTCCATAAGCCATAGGTTCTAGAATAAAAAAAATGGATCTAATACAGTTAGTTGTTGTGTACACTTTGCTTAAGTGATATTTATAGTTTTACCTATAAATTGTCGCATGATTATATGGAACTTTAACTCCAACATGAAAAAATTATATGAATCATTGAATCACATATACATAAAACATATCGCCAAACATAATGAAACTCAACTCCAATGCCAAGTGTATTTTCAATTGAAAGACAAATTTGAACCAATGAATCTCATAAAACTCTCCATGATTATTATTTATCATAATGGTTGACTACTTGCATGAGTAATAGATTGGTTCCATAATTAATTTCCAATGGTTTATGGTTATGATTTAATGTTATAATGAGTTCTTTTAATGATGGGATAATGTGATCAATTCATAGTATGTATGAAATAATGATTCCATTGTTATTGATAAATGTTGGGTGAAATTTGATAATGGCAAGCATAATAATTTTTAGTCCAAAACCATAAATAATATTAATTATTAAACATGAAGTTCATTGGGTTGGCATCTAAGAGATTACTTAAGAATGCTCAATAAAAAAAAAAATTATTATTTTAAATGATTTTGTATTTGAGATAATAGTGAATATCCAAATTAACAATTACCTGAATTTTAATTAAGTTTCATACTAACCACAATACTTACTAATGATTGATCAAAATTTTGCAGTGGCAACCAAAAACAATTTTTGTTTCAAAGGAAAAAACTGTAACTTTATATTGAAAAAGAAGAAAGTTACATTTAATATGTGTGTAAAGCATTGATCAAAAATAGATTATGATATAAATTATGTTGGAGAGAAGCTCTGGCCAATATTGTTCTAACATATCAAATACACATCCTATATTAACTTTAAATAGAACAAAGCCCCGCATAAAAAATATATTATTTCCATAATGGTGAAACCAAAATTATAGTAAAACTCTCTTCTCAAATGTTTGGTATTTTAGTAGGTCTGATTATATCAAAGATACATAACATAAATAAGAGTTAAAAAAAAAATTATAATTTGAGGGATAAAGGTACTAAGTCCTTATTCTCCCTCTGCTCTTCCTAAATCAAGGTCCCACAAAATTCAATGCAAAATTATTCAAATGTAGCGTAAATTCGATTAGATAATCAAAATATAATGACAATTGGACTTACTGCAAATGGCAAGGGAGAACTTGGTGCACCATAAGCACTGATTTACATTGGGTACTAATTATGAGTGAGATGCTTCATGAGGTAGAAGAGAAAATATAGAAATTGTGCACTTCTCCATGTATTTCAGGTTCTGTCAGTGTGTCATCTCATCTACGCCTGACAAACACTACCTAAAATTCATTGGAATTGCATCCCCTACCTTGGTTGATTAGGTGACATACACTACCTAAAGTTCATTGGAATTGCATCCCTTATCTTGGTTGATTAGGTGACTTAAATTGTGCATCCATGGAAGAACAAAGGGAGGATTCCCAAGGCCAACAATTGGAAGGGGACAACATACTTCAAATGATAATATACATATGTAACTTGATTAAAAAATTGTAGTATATTGAGTTTAATTTACCCATGCACTAAAATAATTCTCTTGTAATGGATATTAAGATGGATAGTACTATAAAAAAGGGAACAATGTCCCATCCCATCAACTTTAAATTATAATAATCACTATGCATCCTATGGAGCGGTGTAATTTACATGTTTGCATTCTTAAAATAAATTTTTGCAAGCATGTAACATTCTAACTTCAAATAGAATTTTTAATTAAATGATGTCCCTAGTTTAATTTGGTGCGTCGATACATTAGATTATAACATAAGCCCATATGTGCTATATTTTTATGCACCAAATGAGATACCTATGCTAAAACATTTCCAAAGTAAAACATACACAAAGTAATGATTGTATAGGTTTGCACCTCTATTTTTGTGGAAAAATGATTTCACGATGTTATTAAGGTAATATATTGCATCGATGCAGTTACATTTTTAGGATGCACCGCACATAGAATTTTTTTATTATTATAACTAGACTATGTGTTTTTCATCAATGCATCGAAAAATCAAACAAACAAAAAAGAGAAAAAAAAAAAAAAACGTTTTGTAAAAGTGACTTAAACAAAACCTTAAACCCTAATCCATTGTTGTGTCAAAAGGTAGAGGGGAGACTTGTGAAAGAGAAATCACCAAGTAAGATATTGGAGTGGATAGAGTTTTCTAAAGGGTAGAATTCATAAGGGTCATCGTGGGTTAGATACAAATCTGCGGAAGAGAAGTTTTAGGTATGAAACTTCATTCTTTTTATCTCAACAAAATAAAAGGGTGTCATAGACATCTTCAACATTGCAAACCATAGCTTTGTTGTTGCTTCCATTTTGTTTTGTATTATTGCAAACCCTATTTGAAGGGATTTACTTTCTGCAATGAGATTTTTTGGAGGTGTTTTGGGTATTTGTAGGTCTCAATGGTTAATTTGATGTAAATAATATTTTAATAGATTGGAGCCCATTGTTGCATTGGATCCCAAACCATGTCCTTATCATGATGTTATTTTTTAATGGTTTTGGATCATGTAGTGCACATTATACAATAAATATGCTACAATGTGTTATTTACTATATGATGCACCACTTGGCTATGTTATTTTTTAAAAATGGCTTTCATAGTGCATATTGTAAAATAAATATGCATAGACATGTTATATACTATAAATCTCACCACTTAGCCCCGTCAATTAAAAAAATGGATTTAACAATCCATAATATACATTAAATACATTGATAGAAGATATCTCATTGTGTGTGTCTTTTATTGATAGAATATGGTGGATAAAAGATCATGGAAAGAACTTGTGGCAATCGTTGAATTTTGTAACTATGGTCGGTCTTCATAATGTGAAAAGTGAAAAGTGAAAAGTTGTGTCTGTTGGGGAGGCCAGTTTAGCATAAATAAGGAGCCAATTTGACTCATTTGTAACTCAAGCAATTCACATCTAAAATATTGTGCTATTATCTATTGTACTAGAAAAATCAACATGGAATAAGAGCAGGACTGGGCTTGACTCCCTCATGGGAGGGCCCAGGGAAACGAAAGGGAAATGGAAGATGTGAGAATAGGAAAATAGAGTAGAGACTAGATTGTTTTTGTGTTTGTTTGTCCATCTCTTGATAATATTGATCTCACGGGAGAGAGATTCGACCACTATAAAAGAATTACCATGGTGTTTGATAATGGAGGTCTACGGTGAACTACCGAAGTTGCAAGTTGGAAAAAATTTCGGAGGAGGAGAAGCAGTTTGAGCACCTTGTTGAAGGAGTCTTGTAGGCGTGGATGAGCCATCACTAGTGAAAGAGTGAGGCCTACAGTTATCTCTCTCAGTGAATGAAGAAGCCACTTCCTCAAAGGATATGGAGGTTCTTGAGTAGGTGCATGCGTGTATGGAAATGAGATCTTTGGTGTAAATATTAGAACCCACGCATGTGATATTTAGATTTGCTTGCACATACCAATGACGAGCATATGACCTCTGAGATTCCATGGGTGATTGTATGTTTCCCACATTTAAAGTTAAATTTTATTGTTGGAAGAACCATAAAATGAATGTAGTGAATTCTACTTCTTCTGATGGCATGCCATAGGTTTGAGTCTTAGAGGGGAACGAGTCTTCTAAAGAGAAAAAGAATCATGTTATGCGTTATTCTTCGACATAGTTAAACTTGGGTTTCAAAGGGAGGGGAGTTATTCCGTGACATGGAAAAGGATATGTTGTCCATGCTACGCAAGAAAGAATCTCGTCAATTTGTAAGAGCCCGAGAAGAGGAGGATTTGTGGCCAAGGCTGGCGTTGGATCCCCACAAATCAACTAGAGGTTTGGGTGGCTTGGAATGTTGTTAGTAATTGAGGACAAGTCAAATGGACACCCATTTTCTTGATGGAGTTTGAAAGAGAAAAGTTCCCCGGTGAATATGGAGGGAGTGATTAATCCTTATCTTTTATAAACAATCCATTATGGTGATGTTGTTTGTGTTTCATATTATTATTCAATAATGGAAGAGATTTTATCAATGTTAAGGTTAGGAGTCATGTGCTTCCAGAATGATCCAAAAGAGAGGCCTCCCATGAATGTAGTACTTCTCATGATGTAGAATATTAAGAGAGCTTAAGCATGTTAATTATGCCAATACAATTCTATTGATAAAGACCAAAAAGCTTTGCATGTGCCAGAACATGGTCGCTAATTGGGCGTGGAATTAGTGGTCGCCACTAAAGTTGAATTTATTGATTTATAAATTCTTTGTCCTACATACATGTTTGTCATTGCATCGATAGAATGTGAATTGTCTCCTTGGATTGCTCGGTGGATCTATTTGCTATGTAAGGTTTTCGTGGAAGTACCTATGTGGAAATGTTGATGTCGCAAACATTGTGTGAAATATCTTTTCTTGTGAGGCCAAGAGTGATCTAGGTGGATATCAGTGGCCACCCACCTTTTCCAGCTCGCTCAAAACAACTTTCTGGCAATTTTTTGTAATTTACTATTTTTAGCAGTTTTTTGGGTCCTGAACTTCCGAAGTCGTTTTGAGGCCCTAAACGACGTTTTTTTGGGTATGTTGCAGTCACAATATTTCAACATGAAAATTTTGGCAACTATTGTAGTCCTCAGATAGATCTTTCCAATGGGCTATCGTACGCCTAAAACGGAGATCGTATGCAAAAGTTACGACCCCAAGAAGTTGATGCACTAACTTACCCAAACGGGGCCCACATGACTTTTGGTGCTTCATCTCCTAGGGTTAGGTTTTGGATGTATAGGGTTTTTGAAACTCTTGTTTATTGTAAAAAGGCCTACAGAGCCTCATTATAATTATCTTCTTGCGAATGAACGTAGTTGTCACATCTCTCCTCAGAGATAAGCCGCCACCATTCCAACAAGCTTGTTTTCCACTGCATTTTACAGTTTCATCCTATTTCCTTATTGAATAGAAAATTGGTTTTATTGTATCTTTGTTGTTCTGTGTTAAGCATCTATTAATAATCTGTAGTCATTTATTTCTGCTCATAAAATCTGGATCAGAGAGATTCTTGATCTCACTAATATATTTATGATACATTGGTTGGGTCTATTTTTTATAGCCAAAATTAAATATTTCTCTCCCAACACTGTGAAATTTCTAGGATCAAATTGTACAAGTTTTGTGGTTGTAGAAATGCTTGTGGATGATGAAGGTTTCCATATGGAGACATTTCCAGTGACCATGAACGCAAGTTATGGTGATGGACCCTGTGATGGAGGAAGATACAGCCTGAGACTCGAAGAGAGTTGTTGTAGCAGTCCCAATACATGAGTCGAGCCATGAGATGTTGAGAGAGCAGGCATGGAAGAAATTCCAGTGTTTGTAGAGGCACTCCTAAAGAGGGAGGTGGTACTACATCCATAGGGAGCGAATATTGAGTTACCTCCATAGAAGGAGGAAGAGCTAACTTCAATGTCAGAGCGAAAAGAGACAAAGGAGGAGTCACCTCTAGCTCTAGAGGGAGAAGTTATTGATCCACTCTCAGTTCTATATAGAGAAGTTGCAGAGGAAGCAATTGTAGAGAGAGAGAGAGTGGAGGATCCAGTTCCACAGAGAGCATCCCCGGAGGAGGGAAGTTGCTGATAAGAGTAGAGAAGTTACTCTCTATCTCATAGTTTAGCAATTACAGAGTCCTAGAGGGAGCAGTTGCAGAATCCTAGAGGGAGTAGTTGCAGAGAGAGTGGAGGACCTACTCTCAAGCAGAGAGCCAGATAGTACTTTGCAATAAGCACCCTAATCTAGCTCGTGATTGAGCAAATTGAGTTGTAGTAGAGAAAGTGTGCCACCATAGTACAATTTGATATGTCTCAGGATATGAAGAGAGGTTGCAGATATATACAGTTTTTTACTAGGAAGAGAGTGCAGTTGACAGAAAGGGCACCAGAGGGTGTTGCTTCAACTTGAAATCAATCAGTATTCGTGGAAGCGTACCTCTATAGCACTTTGTACTGCAGAGGCAGAGTATATTGCAGCCAGTGACGCGAGTCGTGGAAGCAGTGAGGCTTCAAAGGCTTCTCGTAGGAATTCATCCGAGACATGGTGCAGAAGAAGCAACCATGATTTAGCACACGGACGGGAAGATTGTTGACATTCAATGCATCTGACAGATGGTTACCATCAGCCAGTTGGATAGTTGGTGAACCACTCTATTGATGCAAATGTATTCCCTAGTTGAGAGAGAATGTTGATATGATTACATCATGGATAGTCATTCTCCATGTGTCATAGATAGCGGTTGGGTTGGAGAGAATGGTCCAAGATAGTATTGATATCCTTGCATCATGGACAGTCAGTGTATACGAAACCAAGCAAGTATGAAAGGGAAGGCGATCCACGAAGCATAATAATGATATAGACCAATTAGGTGTAAAGCTTTAAAGAACCAAGATCCACTCCATCTCCATGATTTTAGGAAGTTCGGATATGGGTCCCCATTCTTGGAAAAATCGAAAGAGTACAATTCAAGAGCCTTAGTGTAGTAATCTCCATTCTGTGAGAAATATAAGAAGAGAAATAGAATAAGAAAAGAGGCTGGACTTCGAGCTCTAGAAAAAAAATACTAGACTCACATTCTCCCTATGCAGAATAGTCCAAGTTGGATAGATTGTTGATGTATCATGGACTGACATTCTCTTGTGACACAGATGGCGACCTGGTCGGGATGAATGGTTTTCTCCCTATGGCATGGATGGTGACCTGATTAGGGAGGTTGGTACAAGACTAACATTTTCTCTATGGCACATATGGTGACCTGATTAGATAAAATCGTCTAGGACTATCAATTATTCTATGGCACATGTAGTGACCTGATTAGAAGAATGGTCCCTATAGCCCATGGTGTGCCTTTCAGCATCTGAAAGAACTGGCATTTTCCCTATGGCACATATGGTGACCTGATTAGGGGAAATGGTATGAGACTGACACTTTTCCCGTGTCACATATAGGGACTTGGTTAGGAAGAATGGTCCTTGTACTCACGGGACACTCTGTTGAGTGTGTGACAATTGCGGGACACTCAGGTGAGTGTGCAGGTTTCAACACCTAACTTATTCAACATCATTCATGATTACTCAGATGGAGTATGGCCTAGAAAATTGATGTTATATAAAATATATGCCATGTGTCAAGATACTAACCAAGTTGTGGCAGGTTATTGATGTTGATAATGATTTGATACAACCTTTCTATGACAGAAGAATTTTCAATGAAGATATGATGTCCAGGTATGTCTTTCCTCATTGAGAGGGATTGTTGACGTTTGTAGCATGAGGTAGACATTCTCAGAAGAAGCGCCAAGAAGACAAGTCAAATTTTCCATTATGAATACCTCCCTAGTTAAGAGGGAGTGTTGAATTTGGTAACTATGGTCTGCCTTCATAATGTGAAAAAATGAAAAGTGAAATGTCATGTTTGTTGGGGAGGCCAGTTTAGTATAAATAAGGAGTTAGTTTGGCTCATTTGTAACTCAAGCAATTCACATCTGAAATATTGTGCTATTATCTATTGCACTAGAAAAATCAACAACAACAAGCGTGAGGAAATGTTGCAATCAATGAAATTAGGTGGATTAAAAAGTAATGGACATGAATTTTTTGTTTGACGTTTTATTAATAATGTACTTCTTAACAAAACTATCTAGAAAGTTTCAAACATTTAATTTCACATATGTTAAATGTTGTGCAAGCACTGACAACGAGGGAATAAAAGACTGCCCTAAGAAGAAACAATTACAAAGGATGTAAATGATGATGAATTGGTCCTTGGTTAATATAGAATGGTGTTGGAAGTTAATGGTAGGGGGAAGACATCCATAAGGTATGAGGGATGTATTGGAAATAACATCTATTATATATCTATTTTCACTTACAGTACAAAAATCAATCCAATGAATCCAAGAATTAGAAAACCGTTCAAAACTTGTTGCTATGGTACACTTTTTTATTTATATAATCACACACACACACACACATACTCGTTACACTTTACTTCTATGTTTGTAGATGGAGCATGAAGAAGCAAAGCAAAATCAAGCTAATGAAGAAGAGATTGCAAATGACCCAAGTACAATATCCCTTGCAAGTGATGAATAAATGGGGCATGCAAGTAGTTTGAGAAATGACAACAATTCGAGTGATGAATGATTATCAATATAATTAAATGTTTCAAATTTTATGTTTTGGAATGTTTGTCTATAAAAATTATACATTTTGTTTAATTTTTGAAATATTATCCCAATTGGTATGACGACAGGTTACCAATCATTGTAACAAATTTTATTAACATTTTGATTATCATGGACCTTATTGTTGTCCCATTTTGTATAACAAAGGGTCTCTTACTCATATACAATAAAATGGCTTTATTTTTTATTGCACTATGCAATGTTGTAAAATGTCATGTTGTCGATTAAATATATGGATGGTTTACATTATTATAATAAACAAAGGTGTAACAAAGTGGAATATTTTTTTGAATGATACAATACTTTAATGAAATGATTATATCCAAATGCATTAATTAAAATATAAAAAACGATATTTTTATTAAAAAATATATTAAATTTATGACGATTAATAGAAATTTTATTAAAAAAAACAAGAAGTTGCATTTGCATACCCACAACAAAAAATAATTCAGCACTAAAACATAATGATGCATCATATTCATTTAAACTCAGTGGTGCATTTCATACTTATTTAAGCATCAATGTGTTTAAATAGTTCTTACACACTGGCACGCTATAAATGTACAAACACATCAGTGCTTACCATTTTAGCAAAAACACCTATGCTCCCAAGTATCCTCTTTCCCACTGGCGATATGTATCTCCATTGAGTCGATTGCCTCCTTGGATTGGAATTTCCTCTTTCCCACAGGCGACATGTGTCTCCATTGAGTTTATTTACTTCTTGGTTAGGTGTTTCCTCTTTCCCACATGTCATATGTATCCCTATTGAGTTGATTTCTCTCCTAGTTGGCCATATGTCCACCTCCCAAGTTCTGTGAATTAGGTGTTGTTATTAGAGCATTGGGTTCAATAAGAAATTGTTTGGTTGTTGGATGGATGTGGCCTCATTCACTCATTTATTTCTAAAGACATTCACATATATTTACTTCTGTTAATGTTCGAATATACTCACATGGTTGTTGGTTGGATTTTGTCTCATTCTCTCATTTATTGTTGAAGACGTTTAGATATATTTACTTGTGTTAGTGTCAGACTATACTCACGTGGTTGTTGCAAATTAGACTACTCGGGAGTAAGTGAATGAGAATTGAGCTATAGGTAATATGGAATTTTATTATTTGAATTGAATTTGGAATAGAGTTGTTCATGTACTAAGACTATTAGAGGAGTGTGATGAGTGTGGGTTCTATCACAAGATAACCACCATTAGCAATAAACAAGTAAAGGCATCATGAATGTTTCCCATTGATATGAGTATGGATTTAAACATTTCAAGACATAAAGGAAGTCATTCATAGTATAATAAATCAAAATCACATGCAACTAGAAGAATTTGTAATCATTGTCATTTGCCCAATATTGAAAGTATATATAGGAACATTAGTGTATTTGGTCATTTTTTAGGAATCTGTGTTGGTGAAATGGATAGGCCATGACCCTACCATTTAAAAATCATATAGTTCCCTTTCACTCCAAATGCTTCTTCCTCCTTGGTTTTAATGAATTCCCAAACCTTCTTGACCAAGTCCTCCATCACAAGTGTGCCTAGTCGAACTATTGCTTCCCTCAACTAAAATCAAGGAATTTACCTACACAACCACCCACAAATGTATTCTTGTGGTCTAAGTGATGCTGGGATTAGGTCCATAAAAAAAAGGAATGGTTGAATGTCTAATCACTCTAAAAAACCATAGTTAAGTGTGGTAAAGTTATACTATTGACATTCCTTGCATTGAACTCTATCTAAAGCCCCTAATATTTGCATGAAACCCACTGAAGGCTAACCTTCGTATTCCCCAACATTCATCCTTTGTTTCAATGCATAGTCCTTAGCATAATGGTTCTTTGCACAAATATAACAAGAAAATGACTTAGCCTTACCTTTGTATTTTCCTTTAAACAAGTCTAGTTTATTATTATTCCCATCATGTAGATTCATGGACACGGCGTGCTTCCCTTTGTCTCTTTTCTTCTTAAAGTTTCCATGTTGCCTCACCCCTATAGAATCTTCACCTTCTATTATCTATTTTCCAACCTTTGAATTGAAATTTACTTACTTGTCCACAATGGTGATGGCCATGGAAAGCTTCTACATGTTTCGATTATGCAAGTCATTTTTCACCCAAGGTTGTATCCCCTTCATAACAGAGCAATTGATCCTCATTAATCATATACTTAATCTCCAACATTAATCCCAAGAACAACTTGATGTACTCTTAAATCATTCCTGAATTCCAATACAACATCAAATGACTCCTTGCAATCTGGGGTTGGTTTTTCGGTCCAACTTATCCTTTAAGGAATTTTTAATCTTTTCCAAAATGTCAATCTTCACACAATTCTACATACAGCTAGATGTTCAACCTTATTCATCTATTGAATCTTAGAGACACCCTTCAAAAACATAGCAAGAACATTTACCTTAGACCCATCTAAAGCTATGTTTATTTGCTAAAGGAACTACTCTATGTCCCAATAGAAGTTACCCAAAAAAATTGCATCATGAGTTATATCCAATTGCTTTGGCTCATTTATCTTCATTCTTATGGGAGATGTTGAACTACCTCCAATGGAAACAATCCTCTACAAGATATTGATGGTTTTTACGATGTGATGCATCTACATTGACATAGGTTTAACCAATTCTTTGACCACCCTCATTATATCCTCCAAGTCATTGGCCAACACCATTGTATCCTAATAAATTTATGTGAAATCCCAACACTTAGTTAGTGTACCATCATAAGTCATGTCAATTCAATCCACCCTTCATTTTAATGACTCATTCTTGGTGGCCTCTTTTTCCACCCTATTCAACTACCTTTGCAAAGATTCCAATATCTACTTAACTATCCTATCATAATCAAGAACCCTTTCCTTATTTTTTAACACCCTTGTGGAGTGACTGTTATAGTAAAAAATGCCTTATATGTGCATAAAAGACATTGGCCCTTCCTTTTGCATACTTTGCCAAAATATCGTTGATGCTTCCTCTTAAAAAAAAACTTTTTTTGGAGAGTGTACTCGTCCTGTTGAACTAATAGCCCATGTACACACACGTGTTGCATACTAGTTAGCCCGCGTACACACACGTGTTGCATACTAGTTATCCCACGTACATATGCATGTTTCATGCTAGATAGCCCGCGTCTACCTCCAAAAGTTCCAAAAAAAATAAAAAAATGTGCGGAATTTGACGGAGTTTACGAGCTATGGAGGGTTTCCTAACCATTTTACCCCTTGTAGCCCGTCCCCAAACCAAATAACCTTATTCTCGTACAAAAATAGGTCTTGGGGTGTCATTTATGAACACAAGCAAGAGAATAAGAAAACTCTGCCAAAATCTCTTCCCTTTCTTAGGCCAAGTTTTTCATCCCATTCTGATTTTTAGCCTTAGCCTTTCCCTCCGGCCTTTCTCCTTATGCAACCCTTCCTCCTTCCCTTGGTGATAAGTTGCTTGCAATAATATAACGTGGGATTGATGCACTTGGAGCCACAACAGAGGAGCCCAGACCTGGTTCGTGGAGCGGTTGATGACAAAGGTTGTAATCCTTTTTGTCTTGAAATTGAATAAAAGAGTTCGTCCTTGTCCCAAAATCTTATGTTTGTATGCTTTTTTTGATTTATGCATTTATATATATGTCTAAAATTTGAAAGTGATCAGTAGAGATTGCATATGTTGTAGCATTGTGTTCCTAATCTTTTGCAGGTCAGATTTTGGAGGAGATCTGTGACCTAGGAGGCGGCAACAAGTGAAAGAGGTCTACACCAACCACAAGGACTAAATGTGCACCCATTCACCCTCTTTCCTCTCTCTCATCACTTTGTTTAGATGGTTTTGGGGTATCTTAAGGGTAGAATATTCTTTTAAGGGAAGTCATCACTCTGCCTTTACCTAGACCCAGTATAGGGGGATTTTCCCCACAGTAGAATTGGCAACTCCACTGGGGACTCTCTCTAGGGTCTTAGAGAGAGAATTTGGTTTGATTTGGTTTTTTCAGTTTCTTTTTGAGTTTTCAAAGTTTACTTAGTCAGTTAGGGTCTTTGGTCACCTTCCAAGTGCTTACCAATCTTCCATGCCCAATAAATTATCCAAACCTTTTTTATTTTTGAAAGTTTGCAGAGGTGTACGTTCCCTATACTATTTATAGCCCGCGCAAATATGCGGTTTGCATAGTATAAAGCCCATGTACATACACATGTTGCTTGTGCTTAGCATGCGTCTCTGTGTTTTGGAAGGCTTTTTTATTAAAAAAAAAAAAAAAGACTTTTTATTTCTTGGTGTTAGAGCTAGAAGTTGTTCCTAGGCTACTTTAAAAACAAGCCTAGCACACCTTAGATTAAAAATGATTTGGTAGGGGTTTTAAGATGGATAAATCTTTGCTCAGTTTGAAAGGGAATAATGATATGATCTGTTAATATCACTCACCTAAGTGCAGCAAGTCGGGTAAACAAAATTGATGGCTAGAAATTTAAGATTTTAAGTGGTGCGATTGAGAGAAGGGGATAAACAAACACCGATAAATACACCAATAACAAATCTTGTCTTTAATGTCTTTATGAAGTAGAGGAATAAACCTTTATCCAGAATTCATTCTAAATAATATTTAAGGAGGAAAACACCAATGTGGCAAAGATTACTAAAACCCTTTAAAGCAACCTTCTCAGCACAAAAAGCATTTGTCATAAGCTCATATAACATCAACAAAGTATTCAGAGGAAAACATGAAGATGATAAACAAAGAGAGATAACAGACTAACCATCAATTTCATTAGCAGTTGAAGTATTTACATAGGCAAGATAGATCAAAACAGTCTTAAGATATGTAATATCAAGCCAAAAACATAGATTCAACCCCTTTGTAGCTCTCTCTCAGTCCCTCAGACTGAAATCCCCACTTTTACATATGATTTTCCATGAGATTTATAGATCTATGAGATAATAACTAGATCCTCAAATTTTGGATCCAATCTACTCAAAATAGACATAGATGACACCTCCTAGGGTCGAATTTGCTCTTAGTCAAATCAACAAGATTACAAAAAAATTGGAAAATCAGTGCCATACCTAAAATCTAGGATTTGAAATTTAAATCATTAAATACATTCAAATCAAATAAAATCTTTGAGTATCTTTAGCAAAAATATCCTCCTTGAACATCCATGTGTATCCCTGACTTGACACCTCATCTTGGCACATGTGGAATCGAACTAAGGGCTAACTATCCCATTTCACATCATATGGTGAATTTCTGAAAAATGAGATGTAAAGATCTGCTTGTATCTCCAAAACCATGACATTTGTGTGAAAATTGGGGCATTTTTTTTTATATGAACTTGTTTTTGAGAAAAACCTCTTTCAGTTTTTAAAAATACCTCTCCATATCCTTGTAATATGTGCCCAAAGATGATGACTAAAAGAGGAAAATTCTTGTATTTTCAAATCTGAAAAATGAGTTGTAAAGCTCTGTTTGTATCTCCCAAACCATGACACTTGTGTAAGAACCGAGGGAGGTTTTTTGAGATTAGTTCGTTCTTGAGAAAATACTCTTTCATTTTTTCAAAATACCTCTCCATATGGTCAGAGTCTTAGTTTGAAATTGACTGCAAAAACAATCATTTCCAAAAAATCCCTTGTTTTCTGTGTGGACAGTTGCGGGAACTTCCTGTAGTGACATACAAAAAAAATAGTTTTGCATGTTTTCAACTCCTTTCCTTGCCCAGGTTACAGCTGATCATAAAAAAAAGAGGAATGACACCCTAGATACAAGAAACAAAAAAGGTTTCTTTTGTTATCCATCATTTTCTGTCATAGTTTAGGATTTGTATAAGAGGTGAAGTTCTCAAACTGTCAGATCTCCATGAAAAACAAAAGAAGTTGCTTCGGCCAGCAAATCCAAACTATTTCTCCTGGTTTGATGGGATTGAGAACAAGTTTGCATTCTCATAGGCTTATCCCCTTGGTGGCTTGGCACTTAACTTCGACAGTTTGTGGACTAATTGGAGATTGGGCATGTGGGCCCAATATTATTTTAGCCAAATTTATTAATAACAAAAAATAAAAACCCTCCATAAAGGCCGAGGAACAAAATTGGCTTAAAAACTAATTTGAATTCAAAAAATTTCAAACTTTGAATCTTTCCCAACAGAACCTGAAGATCTTAACCAAAAATGTGACTCCCAAGCATTTCCTACCAAAAATTGATGAAGGCGCTACCGAAAGTTGCCGTAGCGAAATTTTTTCCTTGAAATTGCTCAAGATAGAAAGAGTGCTAACACTTGGCAAGAATCTTTGTGCTTCTCGAGCCTTCTTGAACTCTTCAGGGTCCCTGTTAATTGACTTTGCCTGGGTTAAATTTTTGGTTTATCTTGCACTTTGTAAAGAACCCCTGTTGTTTCTTTTTCTTTTATTTGATTTGAAGGTTTAGGGTTATATCCTCCTGTGGATTCCAGTGAATCCTTGCATTCAAGAAGTGGTTTAGGTTCTGTTTTAGTCTTGGGTTTATTTTATCTTTACCTTGTTAGTGCTTTTAAAAATGAAAAGTATCATTTACTTGTGTTTTTTCTTTTCTAAGCATTTCAAAAAATCAAAAAAATGTTGCATTTAGTTATGCATTTTGTTTGGTAGTTGTAGCATAGGTTGATTATTAAAAAAGAAAAGAGTTTTATTTCCAAAGTTCCTTCTGTGATATTTCCTTGAAATTTTAGTAGTTTTCATCTACATTGTAAAACGAAAAGCTCATTCTAAGAAACTTCTTGCATTTTTAGGATCTTGGACTACTTTACTTCGAAAAGTTTGCATTTACAAATATTTAAAAGCCATTTTTCAATAGTGGAACCTAGTTCACTTTTGCGCAAATGCTCTAAAGTTTTGTTTCTTCTCTTTTGTGTCTTGTAAGCACCATAAATTGCACGTCCAACCCCTTTTGAGTAAATCAAGTCAATTAAAATCAACGATTAACACTTAAAATCAACTAGACTTTTGTTTGTAGGGTTCACCAAGTAGTCTAGGCTCTAGGGCCTTGAAATAGGTGTGGAGAGGAAGCTCTTCAAGGCCTCCTAAAAAAACATAAGAGTCTATGATAGGGAGTGTCAGAGTCCAGTTTCGTAAGAGTCATCCAAGACCCCCCTCTAACATAGGGGATAAACACAAGGTCACATGAGGAAAGGTAGAGGAGATAACCCCACCAAAATCGGACTAAGCATAGTGGGGATCATATATTGAGGGTCGTTCTTTGGATATACACTAATTTCATTTGCCTATGGAACCTCATGGACCTCGAATCCGTTTGAGATCCTCAGTTATCTTCCAGAACAATTGCCTTCGGCACCCTTGAAAGGCTACATACTTTGTTATCTTTCTCATTCCAATCATCCCTACTGTTGATTGTACCCACCTGGTGACTGACTACGAGCTGGAAACTTAGTTTCTTGTTTTTAGGGACTTACACGGGTGACTGCGGGGGTATACCATGGTATCTAGGGAAGACATCAGTTTGTGCTTTTCATAGTATACCCGAAGGATGTTTTTGTGTTCGAGTTACACTTGCACCAGTAAGTTTCTCTAGTGTCGTTTGGCGTAATTGTTCTTCCTACCAGTTAGTTGTTTGCTTGATTTGTCGTTAGGAAATTTTTTGTGTGTGCTTTGTGTTTCACGCTAACTCAACCTTAGGGTGTTGGTTGATCATTTCACAATGTGGAAGATCAACAGCTCTATCATTTGCGTAGGCTTCAGGGCCTGCAGCTCATTACTTTGGAGCCACCTTCGCCACCGTTGAGGCGTAGGCTAGATCAAGAGGGTTCATTTGAAGTGACTGGACTACAAGAAAGTGTACCTGAATTAGCTCCTAGAGAAGATTTTCTAGCACTGAAGGTGTCTACCATTTCTGACCTTGAATTTGGAGGCTTTAGGCCCACAAACCCTTTGATCATCGACTTATTGACATTGTTTCTTATTCATATAGTCCCGCCTGAGGTGATTTCACCTGAACGTCAGTTTGTTAGACGAGTAGCAATGGAACCAACTAGTGCTACTTCTATTGGGATTCCTCATACTCCCATATCGGCTATCTTAGGAGGAGGTGTCGCGCCTCCTCCCCCATATCCACCTATCAAGACCACCACTGTCCCGACCCCCACTACTTCGAGCAGTGGCACAATCCTGTCAACGCATCTAACCACGGTTCCATCTATCCAGAACTTGTCTGGTGCTCCCTTTTCATATGGGATGCCTGATTTTGATTCTAGTTCGGTCCTAGCCTACTCTACTCTACAAACAACTGGTTTGAGGGTAGGGAGATCTAATTCTCCCTTACAAGGATCGATCGCAGTTACCACTGCCCTGTTCAACACTATCCCTTATAGTGGGGGTAATATCCCTCCTTCGTCCCCTTCTCTCAGAGGTTCTTTCCAGCAACCGATTGGGCCTAACACCAACTCTAGTTTATTTAGTCTGGTGAGTATGGACCTCATTCCTACATGACTCTGGTAGGATCTATCCCTTTTTCTTTGTTCGATGCATTTGGAAATAACAATTTCTCATCGTCTTCTTTCTCGGTAGGGGGAAATATCGGTTTTGATCAACTAAACCCTATCAAAGGTTTCATTCCTTTGCAAGGAGCGATGACGGGAGTTTAATCCTCACAAGGTATTGGAAATCCTTGGTAGGGCTCGTTTCCATCCCAAGGGATGTCGATCGGGGGAAACCCCTCCCACACTCAGTGGAACCCTGGGCAAGGTTCAATACCTATGCCAGGAGGGTCAGTTGGGGACATCCCCAACCAAGGTCCTTGGAATATTATGTAGGGAGAAATCCCTACATAAGGAAAGTTATCCAACTACAAGAATCAGTCAACGATGGAGAATCAAACACAAGCTCCTTTTACTTGATAGGGTCACCATGGTTTCTACCAAAACCCTGCCCATCACGGAAACTTTTCCTGGCAACCTGGTGCCAGCCAAAATCTAGGCCCCTCTTTTCATTTGAATCCACCACAAGCGAGACTACCTTTCGCATAAACTCTACATTTGCTAGACTTGTTGAGACTATTGAACGACTCGATATGTCATGATCTACGTTGGCCCCCCATGCCGACTAAGTTTCCCTTGGACATCCCTAAGTTCGAAGGCAAGCTTGGAAAAGATCTAGGTGATCAAGTTACCACATTTCATTTATGGTGCTCATCCAACTCGTTAAAGGATGATTTCATTCAGTTGTGTTTGTTTCAATGCACTCTTATAGGGGGTGTCACAAAATGGTATATCGAGCTCGACAACTTGAAGTATGTTTACTTTAACGACCTAGTTATGGTCTTCTTAAACCATTTCCAGTTACCAATAAGATACGATGCTGACACAAAGTTGTTGGCCAACTTCGAGCAAACAAAAGTTGACCATATATCGGATCAGATTCGAGAATGGAAATGACGAAAGAGTTTGATCAAAGTTAAGGTCCCTCCCACATTTTTTCTCAAGTGGTTCCTAAAGTCCTTAGTTCCTTCTATATCCAAAGATATCGCAATGTCTAGGGTTTTTTCTAAAGAAGAGGCAATCATGGGAACCTAGCAACTGGAGTTAATTTACTCTTAATCCAGTATGATATTCGAGATCATGCCCGACGCACCATGATCAACTTTCGACAACACCAAACATAAGTTTGGGCCTCATGTCGATGGCATAGTAGGCTCAACACAGAGAAAGTCCACATATCAGTTGAATAATCAATTACAACAGTTATCGATTCAACAGACTGTGGCCAGCCAAAATCCTAGTTCAAATTCCCCTATAACCCAAACGTCGGATGTACACAGTGTGCAATCGAAAAATCCCAAGGGTAACCAAAAAACCAAGGGAAAGAGGAAATCTAAAAACAAGAAGGGTAAGGGGAATAAGAAGGTTGTGAATATTGTTACTGAGGGAAAAAACAAAAAGAGAAAGGTGAATTTTTCGTGTAATCTTTGCATGGAAGACCACTTGACACACCAATGCCCTCAGCTTGAGGAAGCCCAAAATTTATTGGCACAACAACATCCCGTTGTGCCAACCAACCCTTTTCCACAAGGGGAAAATTTGACTCAAGCTTCCTCATCCACCAACACGCCTAGGGGAAATCAGGGAGCCCCCACGCCTAATTATAACAATGAAGCCGCTAATGTTTATATGATGAAAGTTGAAGCTAATCTACAGACCAGGGCTCATAATTACGAAATGCCAGAATCTGTTGAGAACGGAAAATAAGCATCCAACCCACTTCCTCCTCTTCAAATTGAGAATACTGTGGGGAAAACCATGACTTGCATCCCTAAGGGTGTGTTCAAAAAGGCTTCTCACAACTCGAACGCAAGGGTTGCTCATAATTACTCTGTTGTGGAGGATCTGGCACAAACTCCTTATGAAATGTCCACTCTAGAAGTCCTCCAGAGTTTCCCATCATAGAGGAAAGCACTGGTGTTTTCCTTGGTAGCGGTCGAGACTACTAACTCAAGAATGTTCATTTTCGACCCTACAGATTATAAACCTTGTCTTCCTCACCATATCGCTTTTGAAATAGTAGTGGTGTATGCCACAAAATCATTGACACAAAACATTTTTCATACGGTGGTTGATGAGGGTGCCTCGACTTGCGTGATGTTGTTGGCATGTTGGAAGGTCATTGACCAACCTGAGTTGTCTATGTCACCCACGTTGCTAACCGAGTCTGACGCTCAATAATTTAGACCACATGGCATAATTCCCTCCTTCCCCATGCAGTTGGAGGGAAAAATTGTCTGTGTCGAAGTAGAACTAGAAGTAGTCGACGTGCCTCTCAACTACAATCTTTTATTAGGGCAGAGTTGGACCTACTCTATGACAACGGTTGTATCCATTGTTTTTCGAGTCTTATTTTTTCCTCACGAAGGTTGGATCATAATTGTTGATCAATTATCCTTCTCCTGTCCTGACCCTTCATCAGGGGAATCCACGGTCTCGATGATTAACAAATCGCATCCAGGTATCGTCAACTTAGGTGTCAGATTGTTTCCATCTTTAATGGGAACTTTTGATTATCTGTCGCCTGCTAATGATGTCAAGTTTATTTCGGTTGTTCCTGACCAGCCAAAGGCTGCAATCTTTTAAGTCACGTCTTTTAGAACGAGTTACTTTAATGACCCATGGATTCTACCTTCCCCATCGACTTCGATGGAAGGGATAGGGCACCTTGGAAAGACAATTCCCTTATCCATTGTTGAGGTTGTGTATAGTATTGTCCAGCAAGCCTCGAACAACACTGATCTGACACCCCCAAAGGAGCTAGATATCGTTCTTGAGCCTATTTGGGATCAAGACTCTCTCTCCGCTTACAACCCTTTGGACTTAGTCTTTCCCTCTGATGAGGTGATCCTAGAGGAAATGACTGGGCCATACAGACCTTGGGACGATCCTCACCTCATATCTTATTTCTTACTCGAGTTGAAGAGAATAGAGGTAGGAGAGTTCATTATGACCATGAATAGAGATGCCCCTTGTCCCGTTAACCCTTTGGCCATGCACATAATATATGTCGAGGTCAACATGGAATGTATAGTTGAAACAATTCCTATCGACATCTCTAGAACCCCTAACTTCGTGGAAAATGTCTTTGTCAGAGCAGATTGTTCCCCCGAGGAAATTCAGATCTACACAGAATTATTTAGAGAGTTTCACGACATCTTTTCTTGGTCTTATGAGGAGATGCCATGCATTGACCCATGTATCGTTGAACACGAAATCAAAACTTGCTGTGATGTTAATCATGTCCAACAAAAGCTTCACCCAGTCAATCCTCGCAAGGAAACGACGATCAAGGCTGAGGTAGAGAAACTCATCAAGTTTGGTTTCATCTATCTTGTGCAATTGACATAATGGGTGTCAAACCATGTTCCTATAAACAAAAAGCAAGGTACGATCCGTGTGTGTATGGACTTTCGTGACCTGAACAAAGCGTTCCCGAAAGATAATTTTCCAACCCCATTCATTGACCATATTGTCGATGAATGTGCGGGTTGTGAGGTCTTTTCTTTTATGGACGATTTTTTTGGGTATAGCCAGATTCAAATCAAGTCCAAGGGCCAACATAAAATGACATTTATTTGTCCGTGGGGTACATTTGTGTACAAAAAAATGCCTTTTGGCCTGAAGAATGTTGGAGCCACTTTTCAACAAGCCATGTTTTCCATGACCTCAAACACATAGTCGAGGTATATCTTCATGATCTGGAATCACGTTCTCGTAAGAGATCCGATCATCCCTCCCATTTAAGACTTATCTTTGAGAGGTGTCGCTACTATCGAATTCGCTTGAATCCAAATAAGTGTAGTTTTTGCGTGACATCGGGACGATTGATAGGTTTTATCGTGTCAACTAAAGGAATCATGGTCGATCCTCTTAAGGTTGAGGCAATGGTTCAATTGCCTCCCCCGTGAAAAATCCCCCAGCTTCAAAGTCTACAAGCAAAAGCCAACTTTCTTCGGTGTTTTGTTGCCAACAATGTCGATATTACTAAAGGGTTTATGCATCTCTTGAAAAAAGGGGTCCCATTATGTTGGGATGAAGTGGCTCAATGCTCTTTCGAAGTGTTGAAACATGCTTTGACTTCTTCCCCTCTGCTCAGTCCTCCGGATTATGGTAAGGATTTATTATTGTACTTGGTTGATACAAAGTCTACTATTAGCATGGTCTTCGTCCAAGAGGATGACGCGCTCGAAGATCATGTCATCTACTATCTTAGTCGAGGCTTGGTAGGACCGAAACTCAACTACACACATGTTGAGAAACTTTATTTGGAAGTTGTTCATGATGTCCAACGGTTTAGTCATTACATCTTACTTTGCAAGACCACTGTCATTGATGTCGTCAACCCTTTTCACTATGTGTTAACACGATGGGTCATCGGCGGGAAAATCAGTCGATGGATAGTCATCCTACAAGAATTTAACCTAGATTTTGTTTCAGTGAAGTCTAAAAAGTATTTGGTCTTTGTTGAACTAATCTCGGAACTTCCGGTCGAGAGTGGTAATAATTTTACTGAAGAGTCATTGATTAAAGGGGATCTTTTACTTATTGCATCTTCGAACCCTTGGTATGGAGATGTACTTGTGTATCTTCAAACCTTGAAGTTCCTATATTCTACTTCTCACGATGAGCGTCAGTGAATACGCCATCAAGCGCGGAACTATCTTATCCTCAATAATACTTTATATCGTCGAGGAGTGGATTGCATTCTTCGTCGATTTCTCACTCACGAAGAGGCATAAATTGTGTTAAATGATTATCACACAGGAGCATGTGGAGGTCACCTGTCTGGGTTGGAAACAACCCAAAATATTCTTCGCGTTGGATGATTTCGGCCCTTGTTGATCAAAGATTGTGTAGAGGCTGTCAAGAAGTGTCACATGTGCCAAATATTCTCTCGGAAGATGCGGGCACACCCGGCTCCCATGTTCCCAATTATTGTTGTTGTTCCCTTCACCAAGTGGGGGATTGATTTCACTACATGCCACCCAGTTTCAGCTAGGGGGCATCGCTATATCATCGTAGCAGTAAACTACTTTACTAAGTGGGTCGAAGCTATGCTGAAATTCAACAATGACAGGGATACAACTGCACTTTTTTCTCTTAACTAGATTGTAGCCAAGTTCGATATTCCGAAGGAGATTGTCACAGATCATGGTAGTCACTTCTAGAACAAGATGATGTCTGAGTTAACATAAAAACTAGGGTTTAAACAGAAGCATTTGTCACCTTACTACCCACAGGAGAATGGTCAAGTGGAGGCTATCAATAAGTCTTTCAAGATTACTCTTCAGGGAATGATCAATTCGACCAAGTCAAATTGGCATTTGATGTTGTACTCGACACTTTGGGCTTATCGAACCTTATTCAAGACTGCTACCAGTTTTTCTCCTTTCCAACTCGTTTACGGGTTGGAGGAAGTCTTGCCTATAGAATTCCAAATCCCTTATCTTAAGTTGGCAGTGGAACTATTGTTCGACACTACACCACTTCATGAGTGTCTTTTATATCTCGAGCAACTCAATGAGAAGCGTCGATATGTAGCCTTGGCCAACGAGGCTCACAAACAACGTGTCAAGTGTCAGTATGATCAGTCCGTCCGCCTTAGGTTTTCTCCGAAGGCAATCTTGTCCTGGACTATGACCAAGATAAATATCCCTTGGGGGCAGGAAAGTTCAAATCCATGTGGTTTGGACCATTCATTGTGAATAAGGTTTTAGAAAAGGTTGCCTATCAACTGGTTGATTTCGAAGGTAACGCTTTATCGGAGACTAGAAATGGGATCCTTAAGAAGTATTACACTTAGATCGGTCCCATGAGCGTGACTTCTTGTATATAATGTATAGTTTTACTTATACAATCTTGTCTTTTTTTTATGGATGTGTAGTTTATTGTGTTTCTTTTCACTGTGGTAGATGTCAAGTGAATCTGAGGTCTATGTTGGGTTTGCTGATGGTGCTAGCCGACACACTCAGAGGCTTATTTCCGCAACTTGGCTGATCTTTACGCCTTTTGGTCAATTGATGTCTTCTGGAGGTATTTTTCTGGTCGAAGAAACCAATAATGTTGTTGAGTACAACATCGTAATAGAATTACTACGTGATGCCTTCTCACATTGTATTTCTCACCTCCAGGTTTATCTCGATGATCAACTGGTTGTGTCTCAGTTAAATGGATTTTAGCGTGTCTACGATCCCACGCTTCGTCGACGATTCCTTAGGGTACGTCTCTTAGAACATTATTTTGATTACGTTACTTATATTCATGTTCCTAGGAGATCTAATCAACTAACTGATACATTGGTTAATCAAGTATTAGATTGGCATATTGCTCACACATAAAATTAAAATCACACACATGCACACATATCTAAATACATTTGTAAGAAATGTTTATCCATAAGGGAAAAATATGTATATATATATAATAATGTGTCCAAAAAATAATGTCATAAGTACAAAAGTGGGCCATAAATCCTCAAATACAACCAGCATACATTGTTGGGGTCAAGCCCTCACTATATAAAAGAGTACAAAAGGTGCCCTCAGCACATCTATGGTACAGTACTAACTATGGCCTAGGATTGTTGGCCCTAGGATAATGAACTACCACATTCGCAAGACACTGAAACAACTGAACCAAAGTCCTCGGTACCCATACAACATGTGGCTGCATGGTCAGGGGAAGATCCTCTATCTATGCCATCGACACTGTACGAGTGAGAGCTGTCAGGTTCCTCTCTACTCATCGCAATATTCTCTCGGCCTCTCCGGATGGTGGTCCTCTTGCAGCTATTGGTCCTCCTATTATTGTTGGTTCAACATCTTCTCGAGGGCGATGCCTGGTGCGGGTGAAGTCAATCAGTTGCACTGGTCCAACATCTGCATATGACATATCATTGAGTTAGTACTTTGACATTACCATAAAAAAGATAACATTTAAAAATTTTAAAAATTAAATAACTTTAAAATGTGTTTACTTATCTCTATGTGCTCCTCGTCAGGGGGAATGGGCATAGCAGAATCCCTCAAGAAATTGATCCATGCATAAGGGTAGTCCTCGATCACAGGAATCTAACGGGCCCACTAGTCAAAAAAAATGTTGTCGAAGGCCTCTTGTACTCTCCCTGCTCCCTGGTGAGGTAATAAAGTTGTCCACCTGCATAATGTTGGAAAGGAGGAAATATGGCCTCGTATTATCTCCTTCGAGCTAAGGCTTGGCACTCTCTCAAAAAATAAAGTGCACAGTATAATCCTGAAACCCAAAGTTCTTATTCATTCTCCTTCCGCAGTCAAACAATTTTTTTTTCATGTATGAGAGCATGGTAGTGCTCCAATAAAAAATAATGGCATCTAGACATTGAGCTGGACAATGCATATGTGCACGTGAAGCCTGATGAATTGATACGGATCTTGTGATCTACCCAATCATGTAGAGTACTATCCTAATATTGAGGCTGGTAATATTTTGAATTGGCACCTGAGATCCTACTTTCTCAGTGTCAGCCTCGATGCACATTCCAATATAATCCTCTATGTTATGCGGTCCTGGAGGAAAGATCCTCAAGTTGATCGGTTCTCCCCTCTTGGAGAGGTAGGTCAAGAAGTAAATATCCTTCATCGTCGGATTCAGTTATTGGCCCTCTAGCATGAAGGCCTCCGCATTTGGATGCTAGTACTCTATCAAGTGGTTCAGTAGCCTGGGTTGTGCCCTCATGAATGGACACTGAAAAAATTTCCACATACCACATTACTTAAGCATGGAAATATCCCCTGGATCCTCCTCTACCAATACATCTAGCTCTTCATGTTCCCTTTCTCACCAATGAACATACATTCTGTTGCAAACAATTTGTGAGGTTAGCCCCGTATTTCATAATTTTTTGAAAGATAAAAATATGTATGCGGGTTTCCTTTAAAACAATCGCATATGTATGTTGGTTTCCTTTAAAATAATCGCATATGTATGCGGGCTAAGTGTTACTTTGATCGTGTACATATATGTTGGGCGTCGACAGCCCACATACACATAGGTCTGACCCTTTTACAAGGGTGTAGACCCTCCAAACAATAAACTAAGCAACAAATAATGGATGAAAATGAAAGGAAAGATAAATTGTACTTACTTGGTTCAGGTTTGAGGAACTTTCGTCCATTCTAGCTCCTTGAATTCGTGTTTTGAAGAAGAGGATTTTTTTACTTTTTGGTTATTTTCCAAATTACAATGGTTAAAATGAGTTGTCCACCTCTATTTATTGACTTTTTTTCCCTTTTCTTGGCTCGGTGGGTACTTGAGATTCTGTTTGAAGAGATCTGTGGGTCGTTCTAATGTACTTGTTCTTTTGGTTTGGTGTTTTTATGAGACAGGTTACACTCATATCATCCTATGGTAAAAGTTGTTTTTCGACATTTGCATATAGGTCAGGTTCTCACCACCTTGCATTTTGCATATTTTTTACTTTTTCACTTTTCCATAGGATCGATCCCACCGAAGTGCAACACGGAACCTTCTATGCTACTTTAGAAGTGGCGTAATTAGGTGGTAGAGCCTTCCTCTACATGGATTCCCTAGGTAGATCCTTTGTTTCATTTTGGCATCCATGCTATGAGTTTTCTCCATAGTCTTGGGAGTACTTTTAGTCCAGCCATAATTGTATATCAAAGCCCCATTCTTCTTCATCTTTTCTAGCTCATACCTGAGGGACTCCCTATGAGCATAGCTTATTGTCTTTCAGGCCCACTTAAACTTTGAAAGCAATATGTAACGGGAGCTTATTTATTCTTTTCGGCCTCATTTAGATTACTTAAGAAAAGAAGCCCCCTCTAGACTCTTCTTTAATCCCTTTTCAGACTCTCTAAAATTGAAAAGATTGGCAAGCGATATTGTTGCCCTTCACGCTCGTCAAACTAAAATTTGAAGGCACATTTGTCTGGCGGTAGTTTACCCCTTTTTTGGTCTAGAAATTTAATTCACGAATAAAGGTATGCCCTGGGAGATTTGATTCTCTAGGAGGGTACTCTCAGGTGTAAGTTTAACCCTTTTTCGGGCCTGAGGGACTAAATTTTTGAAAAAAGGCCATTCTCCTTGGTTTTGGTTTATCTCTTTTTCAAGCCTTGGAGATTATCTACGAAAAAGGAACCCCCCCCCGGAGTCCATAGTTAAGCTCTTTTCATACTCCCTAAATATGAAAATATCGATGAGTGACCTTGTTCCTTTCACACTCGTTAATTGGTCGAGAAAGAACATCTATTTGGCATAAGTTTAACCCTTTTTTCGGCCAATATATTATCCAGGAAAACGGTATGCCTCGGGAGACATGTCTCGCCGAGAGATTTATCCTAAGTTATATTTTATACTTTTTCGAGCTAAGGAGACTAAACTTAGAAAATGGTTGTGAGTCCATAGTTAAGCTCTTTCCAGACTCCTTGAAATTGAAAAGATAGTCGAGTGATCTTGTTTCTGTCACACTCATTAAAATGGTTTTGAAGAGACGTCCTTTCTATATACATTTAACCCTTTTTCGAATTGACTAGACTAATTACGAAAAAGGAACACTCTGGAGTCTTCTTTTAGTGTTTTACAGACTCTCTAAACGTGAAAAACCATCGATCTTACCTTCTCTGGACTCGTAAAACTCAACACGAAAGGAGTCTTGTTGTCTCATACCTAATCGCATCACATGTCTCATCCTTGCATCTTTTTCCTAATGCCGACTTCATGTTGCTATTAAATGAACCTTCAAAGCATTCCTTAAATGCAATCCTTGCAACACTTTTTCCCTCGCGATCTAACACCTTGACCCATGGAGGAATTTTCTCGAGTGTCCTTATCCTGCACATGTCTCCTTGAATTTAGCATCAGTATGTTCCATGCGCTTGGAACTAATTTTCTTGCTTGTGACACTCATTCCTCCTTTGTAATATAGCATTCTTTTGTTAGTTTTCAAGCTCGTTAAAATTTTGAAAAAGACAAAAAAATCAAATATTCCAAAAAGAGGGGACGAGATATACATTTTCTTTTATCAGCAGCAAGATAATCGCCCTTGTACAAATAACTTCCTTTCATTTGTTCGCGGAGCATTGGGGATCTAAGTATGACCTTAGGAAGCTTTTCTTGTTACATAGAGTTGTGTCCTCCTCCGTTTGGTTACTCTTCCAAACATATGGAGAGTGTGTGGTGCCTCCTATATCACAGACTTATGTCAATATTATGTTTCTTGAGTCTCATCATTTCATCGTGATTTTTTCCAAGGGAAGTTTTATCCAACCTGAGTCGACCATTCTGTAGTGTATCTCTTGACTTTCATGTGTTGGCCATCCCGAGAGTCCAGTCAAGTTCGGATTCAAAATCAATGAAGTTTTGTGCCTGATGATCGAGATCCTCCAATATTTCCTCGACAGCATGTCAAAGACCTCAGGGTAGTGAGTCTTACACTCCTATTGTACTCCTACCTGAGTTTTGAATATCTTGAAGTTGTCACTCAAGCTATGAATTCCTCATCTCCAGCCACATGCGTCGATGCTTCTTGAAGATGCATATTATATTGTACTTGTATATCTTCAGATGATTTTGAGATGTAGATCCACCGTGTATTTTTTGCGGCTACACTTTATATAGACATTTATATGACATGGATATGCATTGTAATTGATTGGAAGCCATGCTTATTTCATCTTGAGCATGGGCATGCCCGCCTCAGAGAGTTTATCATTTTTTTTGCAGATGGCACGCCCACTAACACTTGTCTCGAGCTCCCTCAACTTTGTGCCTTCCCACTATGTAAATATATTGTAATATATTTTGGCCATCAGTTTCTCTTCTGACCTCACACATTAGGGGGCATATGTTATATTCTAAAATGCCTTATCTGTGCATAAAAGACATCGGCCCTTCTTTTTGCATACTTTTCCAAAATATTGTTGAGGCTTCCTCTTAAAAAAAAAAAACATTTTATGGAGAGTGTACGCATCCTACTGAACTAATAGCCCACGTGCACACGTGTGTTTCTTGCTAGTTATCCCACATACATACGCATGTTGCATGCTAGATATCCCGCATTTACCTCCAAAAGTTGCAAAAAATATAAAATTGTGTGGAATTCGATGGAGTTTACAGGCTATGGAGGGTTTCCTAACCATTTTACCCCTAGTAGCTTGTCCCCAAATTGAATAACCATATTTTCCTCATATAAAAAGAGATATTGGGGTGTCATTTATGAATATAATGAAGAGAGTAATAAAACTCTGCCAAAATCCCTTCCCTTTCTTAGCCCAATTTTTGCATCCCATTCTGAGTTTTAGCCTCAACCTTTCCCTCCAGCTTTTCTCCTTATGCAACCCTTCCTCCTTCCCTTGGTGATAAGTTGGTTGCGAGAAGCTAACATGGGATTGATGCACTTGGAGCCACGACAGAGGATCTTGGACCTGGTTCGTGGAGCGGTTGTCGACAAAGGTTGTAATCCTTTTTGTCTTAAAATTGAATAAAAGAGTCTGTCCTTGTCCCAAAATCTTATGTTTGTATGCTTTTGTTGATTTATGAATTTATATCTATGTCTAAAAGTTGAAAGTGATCGGTAGAGATTGCATATGTTGTAGCATTGTGTTCCTAATCTTTTGTAGGTCATCTTTGGGAGGATATCTGTGACCTAGGAGGCGGCAACAAGCGAAATAGATCTACACCAACCGCAAGGACTATAGGTGCACACATTAACCCTCTTTCCTCTCTCTCGTCACTTTGTTTAGATGGTTTTGGGGTAGCTTAAGGGTAGAATAGTCTTTTAAGGAAAGACATTGTTTTGTCTTTACCTAGACCTAGTATAGGGGGGTTTTCCCCACAGCAATGACCCTCATCATTGTCTTCATGATATGAATCCCCTACAGTTGTCTACTCTTTGGAGTTTGAGGTCACCATTGACTCTTAGATGTACTTTGTCACTTTTTAATGTGATCTTTAGAACCCTAGAAAACTACCCAAGTCACCAAGACTTAGTTATACCCTTTTCATTTATAGTGTACCACTCCAAGTGATATCCTCCAAATCCCTTTCCACCATCCAAATTTACCACAACAACAAACCTCCACTGCCCTACTTAGGCACCATTGTTTTCCTCTTGAATAGTCTAAGGAAAAAATATTCAGCATAGCTTTGCTTGGTCCTCACCAAATCCATCTACCTCTTCGCAATGGTGAATACCCTCCTAACACTACTTTGAAGAGCCACCACCTCTCGCACCCCAATGAAACACCCAATTTTGTCCTAATGCCACACATGTTTCACTAACAACTAATACTGAAAGGAGTTGAAGTATTTACTAATTTTTCTTCAATCCAACATGTTTCACCAAAACCCAGTGGCGAAGAGAGATGACAAAATGCTTGGATCAACTTCATACCAACACTCACATCCCCAAATTCCACATCCATTTTTTAAAACTGGGTGGCTTTTTGAGAGTGCAACACTACTTTGATTCAATCCTAACAATGAGATCAAACTAAGATTATTGTGAATGGATTGTGCCTAACTTTTGACATGACCCAAAATACTTGCATAGAGTTATAGTTATTAGTTCTATAACATTAAACCAACATAAATAGGGTACCACCCAACCGTTACCTAAAATTTTCAAGAAATATTAACCCTTGACCATTTCCATGAGACTTAGACAATTGCAAGAACAAATAAAAAAATGTGATTAAAGAAAATGCAATACCAAATGTGAGGCGACATCGAAGAGGATGGCTTAAATTTATATTAGTGATTGCTACAAATATGTATGGGGGTTCGATCAACCACCTACTTTAAAATATGTTTCTGCTCAAACTCTCGCCAAGGGAAAGTCCTGCACTGCAAGGGAGAGCTTGGGGCAACAGATAGGCAAGCCACCCACTGTCACCTTGGTAGCCTTGCCTCTGCACTTCCAGGCTATGGTTTCTAACCTAAGGAGATTTTTCCTATGTGTTCAAACTAGGTCCTATCATTGCAATCAGACAGGCGAGGATAAAGATTGGGTTTAACTTGGGTTGACCCAAAGGAATGGCTCAAGATAATCAAAAATAGACCATGTCAAGTGAATGATTGTAAAATAAAGCTTGCATGTAATAGTATTCAATGTAACACATCAAGGCACCATTATTCATATTTATGACCATGAAATGTAAAGTATTCAATGTAAATCATATGTCATTCACCGGATCACTTCCATGGTACCTATCATCATCATCTAATGAACTAGGAAAGTTATATGTGCCAATGATGAAGTGTTAACAAGTGCTCATGAGACATTTCAAGCATAAGTGGAATGTTATGACAACAATAGATTTCGCCCAATCAAATAGCATTCATTCAACAATATAATTATCACATACATGCCATGAACCATTTGAGATGTTAGTATTATAATAAAGTGATGAACATAATGTAAAGGGCTCAACAGAAATGAAATGCTACTAAATTAGCAGATGTTACCACCAAATTATATCATTCACCAAACTTATTAACATTCAAAACTTCATTTATTATTCTACATACAATAGAGATTATTGCTCTAAAACCCTGACTCTATATAATTCTAAAAAATCAACCCACCAAACAACAAAGAATAGGGAATGATACGCACTCAAGGTTGGTCATTGCAAGTGATTATGGACAAGGATGTTAAGGTCAGATCCAAGGAGTAAATATATATGTCAAATCTATCCCAATGGATAGTCAACAAACCAAAACTTTCTCACTACAGTTTGTTGACAATAGAAAGACAGAAACAACAGGGAGGAAGCAATGATCGGTCATATAACAAGGTTGTTGGGCCAGTTGAGGAGTTGCTTGGAATGTTGATAATATTTGGAGCAAGATGGATCCTTGATGTTGATCAAAGGTGCTTGGAAAGCTTGACTCATGTATACTTGTGTTCAAAGATCAGGATATGAACAACAAGTAGTCAAATTATGGTGACATCAAGAAAGACTTTTCAAGAAAAATAATGAGGGTTGCACAAGAAGGATAAGTCAAATCTGAAATGAAAGTGCAAAAAATATACCCTAGGTTTCATGGGGTAAAAATAGACAACAAACGAGGTAAATACAAACCCTTAAATGCTAGTGCAAGATGTAAATTGATGGATCAACTAGCTTTAAACTAAAGAATGATATGGAAATGAAGCCCGAATGACCTACATAAAAATAATGCATGGTGAAACCTTAGGTCGTAGAAAAAAGGGGAAAAAAGGTGAAATTGTTTGGGTTTTCTTGGTGGTTGAAGACAAATGAAAAGACTAGTGCCTTTAGAGGACTTATGGGGTTGCTACTTCATATCCAAGAGAATCTTAGGGTTTAATATGAGGTGATTTTGATGAAACTCAGAGGATTTCCCTTCATGTGTCACCTAGGGTTAGAAGGTTCCCTTCAAGGTTGGATAGGAGGATCGATCCATGTGGAAGCCTTTCCCGATACTATCAAGGCGAACTCAAAGGTTGGCCAAGCAAAAGGACAGAGCCTTAGGATGTCACCTTAATAAATGAACAATAACTTTGATGATCAAAGGGGGAAGGTTAGAAAACTTACCTTGAGAACCCTTCCAAGTGGAGCATTTCACCCTTCTTTGGCCTTGTAGTAGCCTTTTTCTTCCAACAAACCTTCAAGAGTGCTTATCTAAACCTTGAACAATTACTAGACATTCACAAAGAAATAAATACATACTCAAAAGAACTCTTAGGCCAAGTTTCTCATTAATCTCCAACTATTTGAAATGCAAGAGTCTTCCTTTTATAGGTGAAGATACTCCTCAAATACAATACTATACCATGTTCTAGCTCCAAAACCATTATCCCTATGAAAACCATGGGAAAATACAACAAATAATATAATACATCCCATAATATCCTCAAAGGGTGAAACGACCTTCTAGAAGAGGTCAAAATACAATGGAAATTCCATGTATGTGGACAAAAGAGAGAGTGGGAGAGGTGTGCCCCTCAAAAATAGTGCCAATGTCCAAGGAAAGGGTCCATAGACAAGTTAAACATGGTCAAATAGATCCAACATCCTCTAACCAATCTCCTCGAACTAGGGAATGGTCCAAAAGTAGAGTAATGTCCTCAAAAGAGATGACATCACTTCCACATGTGTGAGCCATCCATATATAAAAATCATCATAAGAGGCATGTGTGGACTCCTCTAGGTGAATGCTCCTCCAAAAATCAATAATGAATGGTGTCACATCATCATATAATTTTGAATTCACCATGTGTAGCCACGTTTGTAATGTGTAATCAACCTCTCCAATGCAAAAAATACTCCCATGTGTGGTCCAAGGAGAGTAAATAATGCATGAGCATGCATGCAATGTCCAACTGAGCAAAAAGAATGAATTTGCATGGTCCACGTAGTGTTTGATGACATGGCATCCATGTCATGGCTCAATGCACCATCATTGATCCCAATGTCGTGACACATATCCTAATGTAATACACGAATCTCAGTGTCTATATATATATGGTCATATATGAGTACATGGATCCCAATGCGGCATCAGAGATCCCAAGGTAGTCTCACATATATCGAGGCATGCTACACATATCCCAATCCACAACACCCACTTTAAGTGGTGGGTCTAGCCTCTTAGTGAGACAATAATTGGTAGCATCTAGTGACATCTCTTAGCACAACAAACAAATGGGAGTTATTTTAATACTTGCCTAAGTCTTATCAAGGGGAACAATATTGACCCTTATGCATGCATCAAGTACTAGTACAACCCATATTTCCTAAGTACCTAGGTGAAATATAGGAAAAAATTAGTAATAATGACAAAAGGGAAGGGGGAATAAGTTCATGTGATGACCCTCAGAGTCTTAGACATGCATGGGTATTTTTATTCATTTCTCTATCTTTCATGAGCTAGGATTTTTGTACATACTATCCTTTGAGAGGGAACTTGGCATTGAGTTACCCATCCTCGACATTGTTTCTTACTACCCCTTTAATCCTTTTTCTTTAAATGTTTAGTTTAACAAACAAATCCATGTTATTTAGATATCCATAGACAAACCAAGGTCTGGGGACGTTAGCCTCATAGCAAGGGAGCATTACTCAAGATTCATTGTTTGGATTTTGACTTTAGCTCTTCACCTCTTATCCTTATTGGCTTTATTGATTCAATCTTCTATCAATTTGACCTTTCCCTTTGACCTTTGAGAAATCATAGATGACCAGTATGCAAAGTTTTTATATGGATGGGATAAATGAATGGGAAAGTGGAAAATGGCCATCATGGTTAGGATGTGGATAATGATATCTAAACTAAGTACCCAATAGTACAAGTTAACCCAAGAAATGACGCACTTCTAAAAAAAACATGTTCCCCAAGGTATTATGAGGCAAATAATAAAACCATGTAATGTTATGAAGTGCCACTAAACATCGGTAGGTGTTTACCACTTTACGATGAGCTACGAAGTTATATCACCACATACAAATGAACATTGATAAATGGAATTTCAAATGAAGCATATTGGAACCATACCATACCATCAAAGTGTATCTGTGATATGAGGAGTGGAGATGAAAGTGAGCTACATCACAGCTAAGCTAGTTGCACGATCATACATTTGGTGGAGATCAAGAGAAAATCTATTTGGATCTGGTGAAGATGAGCATGATACCTCATGCAAGCAACAACATGACACCCTTGTGAGGGTATCTGAAATTTGTCACCACTGAGGGGGTAACAAAACCCAAGAGAGTTACAAACCACCAAGGATCCACACCTTTATTCCTTAACAATGCACTCAAAAAACCTCCCAAATTACTTGTCAATCTGCCTCCTATAGATATTATTACAATAAATCAAGAAGCTTTGTCTAATTCATTATCCCTTCGTTCACCTTTGAAACCCTGCACTTATTCCTTATACCAAACCTTCATGATCAACCCGATTTGGATCTTTAACCTCTTTAATTACATCTAGTCTATATTCTTTACAAGGGTGTCTTTTTATAGTCAAATTTCTCTTGATCATGTAACAATTTTCTACGACAACAACCCCAAAACAACTCTTAAGTGGGCCCAAGGTGGTTGCAAATGCCTCAGTTGATCTAACCATCATAGAAACCATAAAACACAATGTCATTCTCTGAGGCTCCAATGCACCCCCCTTCATGGAGCGTACCTATATGTTGACATCATGCCCAAAAATTAAGGTTGTAAACAAAACGGTTACTTATCCACCATCCTCGAGGACTATTTTCAATTCACTCCTTGTTACTAACGTTGACATCTCAAGGTCAAAGAACTTACCTTGGCACAGCCTTGTCCAAGTCTTAATCACTACGGTAGTTTCATCCATTCATTTATAACCTTGCACCAATTCCCACCATTGGTCTTCCTCTTCGTGCATGACTTATCCCACCAAGTTTTCATCATTGTGGTGACCATGCCAATTCCAATGGCAGATCACTCACCTAAGTTATGGTGGCACTCTTCAAGGAGGTATATAACTATTATAACCAATAACCTTTGATTTTCCTTCATTGCTCCATGGTGTTCTATTCCAGTAGAAAGCCTTCTTTGTTTTTTGACATGCATTGTATTCTTTGAAGGTTCCCATAGAAAAGGGAGTATGGGAGCCGGCTCGACCGAGGGGACATAGGTGAACAATGGTTTCGGGGCAGCACCCCTAAGAGAAATTTTGGAGTCTATGTTTGGTATGTTTTGTGCTTTTTGGCCAATGGTTTTTTGTCCCATTGTCAATTAATTCCAATTAAGGAATAAGGATTGTAATATAATATAGGTTAATGAACTAGGGTATTGGATGCCACAAAATACCTAGATATTGTATTGTGAATTGTGAAGTTAATATAAGGAGAGAGAGAGAGAGGGGTGTGACTCTCAAGTTGGCTAGTTTTTCTGGTTGAGTGTTTCCAGCGTAAATCTTTGTGTATTGTGTGTGACATTACTATTCTTAAGTTTATTAAATTGTGTTAGTATTTTTTTTCTTACATTCTCAAGCCTATATGTGTGTGTGTGTGATATTTGTGCAATATTTCATTACTTCAACTTCATCGTGAGCAAAGAATATTTTAGAGAAATTATAGGTGGTATTGGTTTCTTACAGTTGGTGGGAGCTTTGAATTTGGTTGGTTGAGCGAGAAAATGGTTTCCTTATTACATATTTCATATTGATGAAAAACATGGATGCATGAAAATATCTCTCTATATATATAAAAAGAGAGAAATGAGATAGATTTTTTCTTAGTAGAGGTTCCTTCCTAAGAGAAGAGGTGGTTCACCTAGCTTGGAGTCCTCGGCCCTTCATTCTGTCCAACCCCCTAAAATGGATTTAGCTCTTTTATTTCAGAAGTGGTATTAATTGTGTGGAAGAATGAAGTGGGTGTGACCTTACCGAAGGACTTATAAGGAAGAGTTTGGGGAGTCGAAAAGAAGGGATTATGTCGATCTCTTTATTCTTAGAAGAAAGGAATTATGTAAACATGTCATGGTGAATATGTACCTGGGCCTTGTATTGATCATCATATCCTAGGAGGGGGATTGGTTTATTCAAATAATATTGAATATTTACAAGTGGAGAGAGCAAACAAAAAAGATTTCTTGATTTTGATTTACTCCATTGGGTCATTAATTGGTCCAGCTGCTTACACCCCCTGGTATTCTCTATAACCAACATACGATTCAACCCATAAACATGTTGATAAAAAGGAATATCTATCCTAATACCAACTTTGTCGAATCTTTCCAGGCTAAGGCAAGATAGTCGGGATTGTTACCCTATGTTTATATCCCTTTTGAAAAATTATCAATTAACCTTCAAGGAATATGCTCTTGAGATCAATGTTGTCTTTTATATTGACTTATGATAAAGAAAAATAGATAAAAGATATCATAAATATAAACAGTTTGATAAACAGTTATTATAACAAAAAAATCTGAAATAAGATCAAACACATAATCGAAAATGAGACCTCAAAACCATCAAGTGATTTTATTCATTCAATTCTGGAACATTTCCAAATACATTCGTTGATACCCAGAATGGGTAAGGACAAGGAAAATAATTAGAAGTCAAAGGTTATATCATCACAGAGATGATTCGTGCCTCCCAAGTAAAACCAAGATTGCAAAATAAATAGATCAACAAGCCACAATTTTCCATTGCTTTGACTTTCCACAAAATTCCTAATTAGCACTGAAAACCAATTCAGAAATCCAATAAGAATTTATAGACTATCAGAAACAGATGATCAACCTTATAAGCATGTCAGTGAGCAATGCTTCTTGGTCCTCCCTGTTTCCACCTTTAGGAAGAGCCTGCTATCAATACGAAGTATTTAGCCTTTAATTATTTCATAAATGGATGAAGTAGTAATGTAATCTTATTCTAGAGCAAGAGCAAACCTTATCAAAGTTTTGTCTCTATCTCCTCTCTCTTTTGCTTGTCCCTTGAATTCTTCTTTTATCTCTCAAGAATTAGTTTGAGTAGTTCCAACTACCCTTTAGTTAAGTTATTAACTAATTTTGGTTAAATAGGGATAGCTCATAATTAAGTATTAATAAATAATGATAAGGGTAAAATAAATATTAACTAATAGGTGGGGACCCCGTAACAACTCTTTGTTTAATTTTCAACATATCCTCTTGTTCCTCCATCAAACAATTATGTATCAAAATCACCAATATATCAACATAACATATATCTCAATCAGCTTGCATGAAATATCTCAAAACACACTTGTGACTCTATGCATTTATATCTCAAAATAAATGCCAATTATTGCCAGACTAAGGTTGTTGCAAGTATTTTTTCATATCAAAAATAAAAATCTCATCAAGCTGCCCTGAAAATACTGGTATGAAATATCCAAAAAATGAATCACGGATCTGTCCAAAACATATTGTTGTCTAGAAAATAAATAATCATGTCCTCAACAATGAAATTATCATAAAATAACATTATGAAATCAGAAGTCATATCTCTTATGTGATGCATTTTGCCTCTGTTCACTTCCTTGTAACTTTACTACCTTTATGACCTCTGGAAATGTATGTATAGATGCTTTACCTTTTGTTGTTGATGCTTCTAGATGCATATCTACAAAAGAGATATGTCTGTCTTCATGCTTGGGGTGTTGCGAGTGAGAGGAAACTGAGTGTGAGGAAGTTACTGATTGGTCAGACTCGGTAGAATGGACAAGTTGTTTTCTTTTGTTGGGCTCTGGTTCTTGGACTTGAGACTTTATCTTATTTAATGGTTGGTTTGAATGAGCATGGGAGGCATCTGATGCAATGTGTAGGGCAAACCGCTTAGGTGGATGAGGAGGTAATGGCAATGAGACTTTGGCCATCCTTGAACTTGATTTTGAGGGGGGTTAACAACATCATTCCAACCATCATGCATTGGTATCTCAAGAGGTAAGGACACACATGGATGAACAGGTATACCGAAGATGTTATGATGAGGTTGGAAAGGTGGTGTCTAAGGTGGAGGATGTGGTTGAAAGGCTCCTTGTCCTATTAGGTTTAGGAAACATGTTTGCAAAAGTTGGTTGAATTCTTCAGACTCAACATCAAAATGAATTGTAAAACAAATTATTTTGTTTCCCCAAAAGTCATTTGGCCTTCTCCCCCTACCTTTGTTTCCTCTACCATGACTTCCTCTACTAAAAAATTTCATCTATAAGTACAAGGCTAAGTTAGAGTATGCATACAATAGCAAGTAAAACATCAAATACTATTTGCATAATCATAATTTGGAACTAGCTCTAACTTGACAACAAACAATCATGAAAGCAATCAAGGGCATACAAGGAGGGATAATCAAAATGTCATTCTAGCTTTGAACCAATTTATTATCTCATTCGAGTAATTATTATCTAAGAACATGGGAATTTCAATGTGATTTAGGAATATGATGAGATTTGTAATGTATGAAAAATGAAATAATGGTAGGGAAAATTAATGGCACATGTTCAAAAACAATATTATATCCATCATCAATCATTCTGCAAAATCCAACTATCTGTCAACAATCACTTCATACATGTCTTTTCAAGCTTATATCCACCACTGCTAATCTTTCACTGTCAAGAAATTACTCATATACCAGGGGGAAGAAATTTGAATCAAAATGAAAATGAAACTAGGAGCTAGGAATAACTTATGAAAAATGAGAGTATGAGGGAATCGGCCTTGAACAATTCCAAATAGAGTCTATCAAACATAGTGATCATGATTATATCTTTTCAAAATCTTCCTTTGATCCAAAAAAAATATTGAATAAAACATGCCTTCATTGCTCAATACCAATATCAAACTAATGGAGAAAATATTTAAATTCCTACAACAGGGGGAAGGACAAATGATAATTTTAAAATGATACATGTATCCGAGAGTCAAGGAATAACTCATGTAAAATGGTAATATGAGGGGATTTGGTCTAGTATGTAGAAACAAACAATATAATTATCAATAATCAGCCTATCCTTTTTCCAATTTCAAGAATCCATCAACAATCAGCCTGTCATTTTTCCAATTTCAAGAAGCCATCAACAATCATATCTAACACTGGTAAAATATATGTCGAATAAAATGTGCAACAATGTAACGTAATCAGCCAAATCAAGTATGTTTCTTGTTGAATAAAAATCTGTTTGCCTTTGAAACATAGCACATGAACCATAATCCATCAAAACTTCTCTTAATAACAAACAGTGGATGAACACAACTTATATTGCCACTATATAGCCATTCATTCAAACAATGAAGATCGGAAATTATTTGGGTACCTTTAACACAAGCAATGTATAACCCTTGATTTCAAGCAGATATTCAAAATAATCCTTAAAATCAAAATATCATCATTAGAAGGTCGTTATATAGTAGGATGTACCACTCAAATGTTCGAATTCGAAATTAAGGAGATTAATCTTTCAAAAGTTGTTTGGTGATATATCGAATTTAAACCATTTTCCGAACAATTTTTTGTGGAGAAATTGAGGTACTGGCCAGAAAGCATTAAAAAATTCTCAACAGTTCGAGTTCAGAAAGACATGATAATAACATTTAATTTATAATTATATCACTTCAAGAGATAACCATCCACAATCTATTCAATGAAGCCAATAAATGCATAAGAGACATGGTCGTTGTCCAATCCAATCACAACCAGGGATCGAAACCGAGTCATGCTTTTCCCTATATATAATTGTAAGCTTTACACAATGTTAAAAGAGAATTGAGACTATCATTTTGGAGAGATACAAGACTCTTTTACAAATTCGGTCATTTCTTGCACAAGATCGCAAAACCCTATGGTTTAGTGAAATAATACAACCCAAAACTTCTCATCTTGTGCGACATAAACCAAAACCATGAGTTGGCGATAGAAAATGAGGGTTCAAAATTGGATAAATAACACTCTTTAATTTGGATAATAAATTAACCTTGGCCAATAGCTAACATTTTTGTTGTGAAAGAAATGTAGAGGTGTCAAACAGACAAAGAAACAAAACCCAGATCGTTCGGACTTCAAACAGGGTGTTTGTATATCATACAAGACCACGAAGAAATACAACCAGAGGATATGCCACAGTAGGGTTTGCAATGCGAAGACAAACTTTTAAGGAAACCTTTTCTAATTTATGGTCAACTAAAACCAGTGAAAGTAGTTCACAACAATAGTCTAGGACTGATAAATTCTAGTGGAAATACATACAGAGGTAAAACCCTGGAGGCTAAGTCTTTGAGCATATCGAGAAGAAAAATGTTTTTACAACACCTCTATATTTACTGATACACAGAACTGATGAAATCGATAGAGGGGAGTATACAACAGAATGAGTCCATGAACAAACAACATGCTCATCCACATATAAAACTGATTTTTTTTCCAAATTATTACTGCAAATAACAACATGCATTTGATGGGTACAAGCTAAGTTTACATACCTTCCTTAAGTGCTTGTTTTCCTTTTGAAAAAGTTGAGTTACAATGCTAAAAAAAACTACAACTGAATCTTGGACATTATTGTTCCAAAACCCAAAACTCAAATGACAAAATGAAAATTCCAAACGTTCGAGGTTGACAAACTCAAAGAAATGTTCACGTCCCATGCATTGAATGCATGGGACCTTGCGTTCTCCCAAAATTACTATCATATTAACTCTTGATCTAAATCATACTTCCACTAATATTAGTCGTCCAACCATATGCTTAATAACCATGCCATGTATGTCAATTATCATGTGCCCCATAACCATGTCACCACACCATAAATTAATGTTAATTCGAATGACGACCGAAATTTACCAAACTTTGTCCCACATTCATTACCATAAAATGACATGATGGGTATAAACATATCAATCTACATGATAGAAGAAAGGTCAAAAAGGTGGCAAGTGTCATGTAATATCACCATTGATTTATACCATATGCAATTATGTTCAAGAGCATCATACTTTTTAACTCCAGTGTGTCACGCTCATGTTATACAACCAAACAATTACCATATGAATGTGATATATTTGGATAATATCAAATTTTCATACATGTGATGAACTATATACATGCATGATATTTGTAAAATGAATCATTTTTTCTTTTAAAATGCGCCATATAAGCAACCAGAGACTAGACCTATGACAAATATGTTGCTGAGACATATTAACTGTAAACAAAAGGACCTCTAGTTGCTCCATAAATTTTTGTGACCTGTTCATTTCATTTATGAACGAACTGTAGGTAGGATGGAAGATTCCCTGAAGTTTTATGAGTTGAACCATTCATAATCATATCATAGAAGAAAACAATATCACTGCAAACTATAAGTGAGATTGATCTTTGTACTGCAATGAAATATAATCATGATACATGCTCATGAAGTCACATTAGCATACACGTGATACTCAATCGAAGGGGATATGTGAAAGTAAATGACCTTGTTTTCTTCCTAGGGGGGTCTACCTATAGTTAGATATTTATATCATAGATATATAGATAAATTTTTAAATTGTGCTTTGAAATCATTTGCACGTTGGTGGCTAGTTGGCAAATTTATTAGTCAACAAAACCTACATGCCCTTGGCACTTCATCGTGTATTAATCCCTTACCACGCCTCCCTCCACAATGAATAATCATCAAGTAACACCGTCTCATAGTGGTGTTGCTTTGATTTGAAGAAAGATGGCTTGGTTTGATATATATGCTTGAAAGATGCAACAAGTAGATGGTTATTCGTGAAAGAGTGCCAAGCCAAGAAACATAAAAAATTCACCAATACCTAGATATAAAGGTTGATCCATACGATATCCTAGTATAATTCTTTGTACTAGCAAAATCCAAAGACAATAAGTCGACTCGAATAAGAATCAAATCAGCTCAAGGAATGAAGTATTCAAGTTTGAAAGAAGTGATAGCGAACACAACTACAACTGTGTTTGGGAGGGGGGCTAGCCATAAGTTCCTATTCAACTCTAGCCTCGATTGATGAGAAGGTAAAAGAGAGCTCTTTTAGGTCTCGCACATCCTGTGTATGTGGAAAATCACTGGCCATATAGATAGGGCCTAACACTGGTTAGTGAAAGCACCTATTTCAGGAAAGGTTCTACATATGTTGTTTGGATGAATAAGGAGAGGACAAGTCTAACAAATTTTCCTCTCAGACAACTCAATCAACATGGAAAGGACCTAACATATTTTCCCAATCTATTCCTCAATATTATTATTATATACGTATTAACTGAAGAGATGAAATGCACTACTCTAGAGATAGGATATGAAAAGACTCAACCTATGAAAACCTAAGTTAAAGTCATTTATGCGACCTCCCCTTTAGCTAACATTCAAAAGAAACAAAAATAGTATATATAAGGGTGTGATGGTGAGGAACTAACCCCTAAATCCTTATCGGCAATCATATTAATATATAAATAAATGGGAGTGAACCTGGGCCTCGCCTGGGTAATCCTAGCCAATTATTGATTCCCCTAGATCCAAAAATATATATATAAATAAATGGGAGTGAGAACTTGAAATTTTAAGGTGGTGATTTCACATGAGTAGGATGAAGGAATTGGTGCCACTCCTAGGTAATCATCACATTGATTGACCAAATTATGACTCAACAACTAGGATGTTTTAATGATATTCAATGCCATAAAATGGGAAGGGAAAATGATATGCCTCAAGTTCTATCCTATAAATAAGCAAGCGCAACCCGATTTCTTCCTTGGTAAAATAACCAAATGAGCACTTCTCTGTTCAAGACATTAAGGTTCCTTAAAACATAAATTCTGAAGACAGACACTATAATTAGGTAGGTACTATTGTTCACCCTGTCTAATTGTAGAAAATTGGGCCTATTTGATTTAGAAATACTAAGGCAAGACTAGGTAGGTACTATTTTTCACCCACATAGTACACAAATATTCTTCATCGAAACCCTTAACTAGGGTGTTGTGTGTGTGTGTCATTGTTATTCTTGAGTTTTTTATATTCTGTTAGTATTTCTTTTCTTGCACAATTTTATCAAACTCTTCAAGTGGTGTCAAAGCATGGTTATTAGCTTCACAAGGATGCCTTTGTTGCTACGTTTTAGCTCATTTTATGAAGAGCAAGGGTATCTTGGGTAAGTGATAAATCTATGCTTGAGTGGGAGCTTTGCATAGTGAATCTTATGTAGAGAAAATGGTAAGCAATTCAAGAATATAAATAGAGAAGTTTAATGGCGGCCAGAGCTTCAAGTTATGAAAACTAAAGATCGAATATCTTCTTGTATATAGAGAACTATGGGTTGATGTGGATCCAAGTATAAAACCTACTAGTGTGTGAAAAGAAGATTGGTAAAAGCTGGTAAAAAATTTGAGTAGTATGATTCAACTTACCTCTCATATTCGGTGTTGTTGAATGTCTCTGGAGAAGACATTGCAAAGAGGTTGTGCGAAAAGTTAAGGAATTTGTTTCAGTAAAAATTATTGGTAAACAAGTTGTTTCTTTGAAAGAAGTTGTATCATGTTAGGATGGAAGATGGTGACTATGTGCGGAACATCTAAATGCCTTCAATACTCTATTCAGACAACTTGTCTTTGTTGATAATATGGAGGAAGAAGATAAGTGCATTACCTTTTCATGTTCTTTGTCAAACTCTTGGGATAATCTAGTTGTAACAATTGGTAATACCAATCAATCCACATTAAATTTTGAGGATGTAGTTGCATCCTCGTTATCAAAGGAAATGAGGAGAAAGTCCATGGAGGATCTAGCCAAGGATGTTTTATTTGTAAGAGGCCAATCCCAAGAGATAAATAATAAGTCTTTGGGGTCTAGATCTAAATCTCCAAGATAACCTTTAAGGAAATGCCAGAAATGCAATAAAGTTGGGAATTATGTGAAAAACTGCTAATCTAAGAATGTTGATAAAGATAAAGGATCTAATGATGCTCCTTCCATAGAAATGAAAACCTCCACGGAAAAAGGGATTTATGTTTACATGGCATCTATAGGTACACATGTAGATCATGATGTATGGTTGATGGACTTGAGTGCTTAATTTCATATGACTCCCCACAGGGAGTGGTTTTCTTAATATGAAAAGTACAATGGAGGTGATGTTTCCCTAGGAGATGACTCGAAAACCAAAATCTTAGGATGTGGAAAGGTCAAGATGTTGATCAAATATGGAATGTTTAGAACTCTCCCTAGGGTTTTGCACATTCCAACTCTGGCCAAAAACCTAATATCTATAAGTAATATAGGTGATTAAGGTGTGCATATTGTATTTGAAAAGGACACATGCAATATGGTTTGAGGAGCAATGGTGTTGATGAGGGGTGTTTGGATTGGAACTTTATACAAGATATTAGGAAGCACTTTTAATGATTAGTGTAATGGTTCTATTATTCTTGAGGATAGAAATGAAGAGGATGGGACCCCTATTGTCCCTAGAGAGAAGACTATGATATGGCATCAAAGATTGGGACATATTTGAGAGAAGGACCTTAATGCATTACATGGTAAATGTATGGATAAAGGTATGCTTGATTTCTCATTATATATATATATATATATATATATATAATCAGGTGAGATTCCTAGTTGGTGCTACAAGAGGAAAATAAATCTTGGAGTTGATACACAATGATGTGTTTGGACCTATCCTTGTTCCATCACTACACAAATCTATGTATTATGTTTCATTCATAGATGATTTATCAAGGAACACGTGGGTATTTCATCCTAAAGAAATATGAGGTTTTTGGTAAATTTAAAGAGTTTAAGGTTCTTATAGAGAACCAAATAGACAAGAAAATAAAGGTGTTGAGAATAGATAATGGTGGATAGTTATGTCCAAATGAGTTCAAGGAATTATATAAAATGTGTGGAATAGCGAGGCAAAAGAGTACTCCATACACACATCGGCATAATGGAGTTGCAAAAAGAATGAACAGGACATTGATGGAGAAGGCAAGAAGTATGCTCAGTGGTGTAGGGTTATCATAGGAATTCTTGAAAGAGATAGTGGGTATTGCAAGTTACTTGGTAAATCAATCACTTACATCAACACTAGTAGATAAAACTCCACATGAGGCATGGAGTGGTAAAAAAAACTCTCTTAAACATCTCATAGTTTTTGGTTGTGATGCTTAGGTGCATGTTTCAAAGAAAAATAGGAGTAATTTGGATAACAAAGTTGAAAAATGTATCTTTATTGGTTATAAATATGGCATAAAAGGTTATAAACTTTGGGATCATCAATTGTTAGTTGAAAGCTCTTAATTTCAAATTTTTATTCATCAAAAGTGTTTTTTATTTCGATTATACTTGTCTCCAAAATTAGTAATTAATTCACCAAGTCGATGTTGATATAATTTTTCTCTTTTCTCGGAGAAAGAGTGATGTTGATATTCTTTCCTTCGATAATCCCATTAAATTTTAATAAAGTAGACATAAATCTTCTATACAAGTGTGAGGGGATCTTCCCTTCTATTCATTAAAAACCATTTTTTCCTTTCTTAATTCACTTGGAAATTTAATGCTTTAGAGAATTTAAATACCCCTCCCTTATTATTTGTTGACAGTAAAGGTAATGAGATACACCTTTATTCTTCTTATTTGAAATTTGATAAATACACTATAATGTGGGATGTTGGTTGAGGTAGAGAGGTATAAGCCTTCCTTTCAACGAAGGTTGGAGTTCAATTCTTATGTTATTATTTGTTTTTCCTTTATCCTTCCTTTCCTTCTAAGGAAGCTAGGGTTAAACTTTCAACACTATTGGTTTTTTAAATAGTTCATTTGGTCTTATACCCGCTTCATCTATTGGTAACATATATTTTTCCCTTGGTATTATTTGGTGGGGATGCAATGGCCCAAAATTGTTTTGTTACAATTAACTTCAAAATTTTCACATGCCTACCTTCGTCTAATACATATGTAGATTTGAATATCCTTGGCAACAATTGAATTGCAACACAAGAAATTGCCCTATATATGCCTTACAAAAACCCTTTGAATTATCTTTGAACAAAATATCAGGATTACCTTCATTCTTATCAAGAACATATACAATTCTAAAATTTCTGGTACTGATCAATGCTAACTCCACACAAGGTAATTTCCTATGACAGTGAGCACCAATGGCCGAAATTTGAGGTGCCTTTAGTGAAGGAATTTGAAACTAGAGTTATCTTTTCTTTAATTACTAAGAATTGATGGTTCTGGTGCTGACAAGTTTCCTATTAGACCTCATGTTGGACATAATTACCAATCTGATTTCTCAATGAAGGTTACAAGATGATGGTATAGAGCTATATTAAAATTCCCAAGGCAATCCTATAAATGGATACCCATGATCAAATGCTCACAGATACAGCGCAGTAGAATTAGTACACGATCACAACTTTGCCTTCCTCAATCTAGTCAACAATTGTGCAACATAAATAATGGGTAGTGCCTCCATGTTCAATTTCTTGTAGCAGCTAAGTTAGTGCGTGTCTTCACAAGGCCCTTCTAATTTTTGCGATTATTCTTTATTTTTCCACACATTGTCTATCTTCTCTTTGATAATTTCTTTAGGAATTTTTCTTTTAACGTTGTTTTTTTCCACAATTATTTTTTTAAGTATATTCCTATTATATATCCAATAATTCTTGAAGGGTGAGTCATTGGTCTAGAAGGTTTTATTGCTACTAGCAAAGTAATTTTGACCACGAGTTAAGGGTACAACTGCTCTGATACCAATTGAAATGAACCGGATGGTTCACTTCATGAAATCATTCATAAGTGCAACATGAAGAAATCATGTATATCCATATTAAATAATATGTATTTATTATATGAATATATATGAGATTGATGATTGAGTGATTACGATGGATGTGTATTATTACACATTAATGATAATATTTGTCATATGACTACTATTACATGATTGTTATATATTACATAATAACTACTATATTATAACCCTAGTTGTAATATACCCTAGGTATATTAGGCACACCAGGTCATTGGTAGTCGTTAATGATGGGACCACAAGTAATTAGGATTTTGCTAATGAGATACTATTTATAGACGTAGAAGGCTATGTAATGTTTTGTCACATGTTTTCATTATATTGGAGCTCTCCTCATTTTTAGGTTGCCCCTTCGAAGAGCCCCATTAACATTGCTCTCTTTCTAGATTATCAATAAGAGGGTTTATATTATGTAGTTTAATACTCTTATTTCTCCTATTTTAGTTTTTGTAGTTTATATTTCTTCTGATATTTCTCATAATTTTTCGTTTTTTTTATTAAGTACACTATAAGTGGTAATAAATTTCTTTCATGTATCAGCACATGTACAATTTTTAAAGATCCTTTTAAGGTTGGCGATGTGTTTCAACATATTTAAACATATTGATCTATCATTTAATGGGTAAAATTGTGGCTTGAAAGAAGACACACAAGGAACACAATTGCAATCATCTAGTTGGATTTCCTTGTACAACGATGTTGATACTTGGAAAGTAGTACTGCATTAGACAAAATATGTATATGGATTCAATATTCCATGTGCCTTCAAGTATATAGGAAACCCCATACGTACATTTGAAACACTCCTTATATAAACCTATCATTTATTTTGTTTATATAGTAAACCAAGCATAACACTTAAGGAAATCACTCTTGCATACCAGGGAATTGGGTAGTGCGGATAAAGGCGTGGTTTATCCTTATTAATTAACACCCTAAAAAAACAACCAAGTACTATTTTTGGAAACCCTCGGGTATAAAAAAGATTTATAATGCTTGATCGCCCTTTTCTCTTAAAACATTGCAAACCCTAGCCTTTACGATATAGGTGGTAAAATTTATATGTAACTCAAAACACAAGGAATTTTATAAATGTGTCCATACATTAATGCTTAGGTAGGAGTGATACTATAGTATGAGTAAATTGAAAAGAAAAAGTCTAGGGCCAACCCATACCATTGTGGGAGACCTATATCAAATGAATCATTGCACAATGTTGATCACAGTTGTATAGATCTCGTATAACCCTTTTGGAGGACTAGTTGGTACCATTATAGGAGACCTATCTCAAAAAACTCCTTGCATGACACGACTAGGTGGGTATAGATCTCAAGTAACCCTTTTGGTGAACCCAAGGGCTCATGGCTTCCACTAGAAACATGACCATGGATACCAAGATCAACCAACTGGAAATCTAGGTCTCTAAGATCGACAAGCTACAAGAACAAGTTTCTAAGATCAACAACCTGCAAGAACAAGTCTCTAAGATTGACAACTTATAAGTAAAGGTTTCTAAAACCAATGACTAGCTATAGTTTGTCCTTGTAGCCCTATTAGGAATGGGTAATTAGCAAGAGTTGTTGGGGCCATAGGCTAGTGGTGAATCAATTGCAAGGGATGGGAATTGCATAGGGACACCCTTTTAGGACTATCAACACCATATGTTGCATAGCTTTCCTCAGGTAGATATGAACAATTTTGATGGTTCTAACCCAACATGATGGGTTACCCAGATGGAATTCTACTTTTCCCTCCGAGTTATTAATGATGGCCCATTGATACTTTGGGTAGGTGTGTCATACTTGGATTAGGAGTGTTGTAAATAGTGGTAATGGTATAATAAATCCTGTGGGGGGTACATTTATGCTTGATTTGAAACGAATACTATTTTGGGGGGAGGCTAACCAAGTTGTGTCAAATCGACATAGTCAAAGACTTTATTACTTCCTTGAGAAAATGGAAATCCACGCAGAAGGTATGACTGATGATTTTTCCAAAGAATGGTTTATCATTTATCTCAAGGGGGATATTAGAATACAAGTCCATATATTCACCCCACTACCTAGTTGGTGGCCTTTTAGCTAGCTAGAAGCACAGGTGGTGGTAATTTCCTAGATCAAATGACTCACTTTTGTTCCATAACCATGTCCTTTTTTTATGTTTGCTTCACCTCCTTCTTAAAACCTAGGAAAAGGTAGTAAAACAACAAATTCTAGGCCTTTGTTATCATTTTGATTAAAAAATCCAAAAGAGAATTCATATAAGGAACACAAATTTGTTCCATGGATATGGCCCCATTTAGGACACCTAAGGAAATTTTGGAGGAAACCACTATAGATATGGATATGGTAGAGACTACACCTCCTCCTAATGAAGAAACCGCCAAGATCATCCTTGTGAGGAACCCCAAATTTCCCTCCATATTTTTTTAGGAATTTTAGCTTCCTAGACCCTCAAGTTGGTTATGAAGCATAGAAAGGTAATTATCTTAATTAACAATAGCAACACCCATAAATTTATTCATCATCGAGTCATAGAAGAAACCCATTATTATGTCCATGTGGGGCACAATTTTCAAATCATGATAGCCAGTGGAAGTATGATGAAATCTAGTGGCCAATATGAGAATGTGAAACTCCAAATGGGGAACTATTTGCTCAAGTCAAACATTTTTTCTATTGAAATGGAATAATGTGATGTCATTCTCAAAGCATAATGGTTGCAAATATTGGTCTAGTTACAGTAGAGTTAAAGGAGTTATACATGAAATTCAAAAAGGAGGGTCATAAACACACCCTCAATGGTCTTTGTGCTAGTTTACAAAAAAATATCATCTCTCACTGTATGGAAAATCTCTTGAAGAAAGGCCATGTGTGCATTATTTCCTAGTTCAGTGCCATCCAAGTTATGGATAGCTCCCGAAAAGAAATCCACCTTGATTTGTAATTGGTTTTGAATAAACATTGGAGGTCTTTGAAACACCCCATGGATTACCTCCTTCATGTGGCAAGCATGATCATGGTATGCCACTAATTCCAAGTAGTCAACTATCCAATTTCCATTCTTATTGACATCATTCTGCACAAAAAAATGAAATTGATAAGGTCATTCAAGAATTGTTGGAGACTAGCATGATATGTCCTCATACTAGTCCCTACTCTTCCCCCATCATCATGGTATTGAAAAAGGAAGGCAATTGGTGCATGTGGCTAGACTTTGGTGCTCTTAATAAGTTGACAATCAAGACATATTTCCCATCCCAATCATTGGTAACCTCTTGGATGAGCTTCATGGTGACTAGTTCTTCACTAAATTGGACCTTTGTTGTGGGTATCACCAAATCCTAACAAAGGAGGTAGACATTTAGATGACTACCTTCCACATACTTGAAGAACATTATGAGTCTTAGGTGGTGTAATATTCCTCAGTTTACAAACATTGAAACATTTTAATTTTTGATAGTTTATGTTTTGAAAGTATTGGAAAAGACTCATGTGAAATTATATGATCATATACATTGATGATGACAATGATTATTTTTATAAATACTATTTTTAATTTATTTTATTAGCAAGAAACAAACCGATTAGAGAATCCAATTACAAAGAGTAAATCATTATTCCATGGGTGAGTGAAAAGGGATAAAAACCATACGAGTAATTATTGTCCATGGGACAAGTGGAACCCTACTCCCAAAGGTGTGGGATATGAGGGAACAAGCTAGCATAAATTTAGGCCAAGAATATTCCCTAGGGTTAGGGATGAGGCTAACTTTAAAAAGACTTAGCCAAGATATTATATACAAGTATGTTATGAGGTAGGACATTGTTGAGTACTTGTGACGAAGTTGAGTTTGGTGGATCTAAGAAAGAATCAAACTCTGAGATTTCTGGAGAAGGTTATACAGTTTTCAGTCCCGATGGAATAATGATTTAGGCTTGGGGTTGACAAGAACAAGTAATCTTGGTTTTCCGTGTCTATGGTTGGGAGGAACTGGTTCTCTACTCTATTTGTTTCCCAAATTTTGAAGCAGACTCAAATATGTTTCCTAGCTTTATTTTTATTTGTTCTGCAAAAGAATGACAAATATTTACAGTAGAGAGTAAATGCAAATATATATATGTATGTGTTCCTTTATTATTAGAATTCGTTGCATAAAGAAAACATCTATAAGCCTATAGAATGTTATCTACTTTGAAATAAATTGAATTTTACAAATATTACAAAGAGAAGGAAAGGAATTCATATGGTAGTTTGTATATTGCTACTCATGGGATTATTACATATAAATATTGCAAAGAAAAATACAAAGAATCCATTTTACACGCAGTTGAAAGATAGCGGTCTTTTCCTTATGTGTTACATTTCTTTATGTAAGGGTTTCCTTTCATAAATTAATTTGTTAAAAAGGACAAAAGAATGTTTCTTGGGTCTAAACATATTTAGTTATACATTGAATAAAATATGCATTCAAATACAAATTTTTATTCATAATGACTACAAGTATAGGATTTCTACTTTACAAATGTTAAAAAGAGAAGGAAAGGAATTCATATGGTAGTTTGTATATTGCTACTCATGTAAAAGGCATTACATATCAATATTGCATATAGAAATACAAATAATCCATTTTACACATAGTTGAAAGATAGCAAGCTTTTGTTTAGGTGTTACATTTCTTTATGTAAGGGTTTCCTTTCATAAATTAATGTCTTTAAAAAGACAAAAGAATGCTTCTTGGGTCTAAACATATTTAGTTATACAATGAATAAAAAATGCATTTAAATACAAATTGTTATTCATAATGACTACAAGTATAGGGTTTCTAACTAGAAATCTATTTTAATATGACTTAAGAAGCACTCTATAAAAGTTACAGAGAAGAAATACATAAATATCATGAGATAATACAAAGAAGCTTTACAAATATCTATCTTCGTATAATGAACAGAGCACCAAGAATGTCTAGAAGAACTAAATGGTTTATATATAAAAAGAAATTATAATTCATAGTTTAATATCAAAAGAATAATAAGATTTTTGTTTTCAATAAACCCTGGATAAATGGTTTATATATAAAAAGAAATTATAATTCATAGTTTAATATCAAAAGAATAATAAGATTTTTGTTTTCAAGAAACCTTGGATATAGTGACCAAGTAGTCTTGGCATATGATAATAGTAATAAAATATTTATGAAACTTGTTTATAACTAGTGAAACCTTCTACTTATTCTTGGGATCAAATTAGAGTATACATGTTGGTAATTAATAAATAAAAAAGAAAATGTGGTTATAAATATGAGTGGGTATCATAGCACCCAGGTCGCATCAATATGTTTACCAAACAAACAAGTGTTGCATGACAGTGTAGTCCCTGCCAGGTTGGAATGGGAATAAATGCATTGTTATGGTGGGACCAAGGGAGAAATAGAAGCCCGAAGCAGCAAAGACACGTGGGAAGCAGCTTGAAGTACAGGTGGCATCCATGCAGAAAATGACTCGTGCCAATGTGTCACTCGCTATCCATAAGACATCGGGTCGGTAGATGACCCAGGGAGAATTTCACTGTGGGAGTAAGGTTGGAGCCCCGAAGAACCTCCCGAATCAGTTAATCATAATATTATATTAATATGGGGTTAATATGCGAACAAGGATGTCAATCCTACTGCATTTTTTATAGATGTGATACTCTCGTTTAAGTTTTTTCCTAGGGCGTGTATAGTTCAAATATGGGACTTAGAAAATTTCTGTCGTAATGACTTGAAGCAATAAAAAAGGATAGTAATAGTTTTTATTTTTATTTTACAATAAAAGTTCATTGAAAAAAGGACTAGGAATCACAAACATTAAACATTCAAATATAATAAACACAATTTCTTGACATCCAACGTAGTTGAAGAAAAATAATTATGAGCACATAAAAATAAAAGAAGATGATCGATATGCATAAAGAGAACTAATTTAGCATTCTGAAAGCAGCCCACAAGGCACCGTTGAAATTGTTCCTGAATTAGTTTTCTTTCAAATTTATCAAAAATTAGTAATGTATGTTACATATTTCTGGAAATTTAAATGCGTTTGTCATATAGACTGGGATCGGGGCTCCCGTAGACCATAAAAGAAATAAGTACAAGAAATAGGACTGTAGAAAGAAGAAGTGCGTGACAGTAGAGAGGAAGACCAGGAAAGAAGAAATTGGAAGTTATCAGTCTTTGGTTAGAGATTTATATTTAAAGAGGTAGAATAATTGGATTGATAAAGAAAGAAAAATGTGATCAGTATAGACTTACTATGAATTTTATGCCTTTTTGTTCCTCTCGTCGACGACCACTGGAATCATGCCAACCGGTTGTTGCCCTTCGTCAGTGAGCTTGTAGATTCTTCTTTGGAGCCATTCTTCAATGTAGCTTCTCATGGGGGCCACGTTGATTTCATCCTGGATTTCTATGTTGAAAAGCTCGTTTTCTAATTTCCTTAGATCCATAGAAATACTATTCAGATCCTGTTCAATTTCTTCATTGTGTGCCTAATAGTCCACGAACTAGTTCTCGATGTCATCTTGACCATATTCAAGGATGTCGTAAAACTTTTCTAAAGACAACCCCTTTAAAATATCAACTTGTTCATCAAAGGCTTGCTTGATTAAGGACAAGGAGTTGAGAATTAAGTTTGGGTCTTGAACCTCGTTGGTACTTCCGGCTAAGTCTATTTTGGTCAGGTTTATGAATAATTCTTCTTTCTCTGATATGGCTTGTTCACATGATTCGACAATGAGGTGTAGGTTCTTAACTTTCTCTTCCAACATGCTTTTAATTGTTTGATCCAGTTTGGGGAGAGGAGATCTTCTTGTCTTCTTTTCAGATCTGAGATATTGATGACATCGTTGCCAAAAGGGATCACCGTCTGTAGATAGAAATGTTCTTCATTTTTTAAATCCACCTGCAAATGTTCATGCAAATCATTTTCCCTCATTTGAAAGGAAGCTATATTTTGTGATGTTTCCCAGGCTTCAGTAATTAGCCCCATTATTTTCTTGATATTCTTCTCTACATAGCCTCTACAGGATGTGAGGAGGCTGGAGGATCCATTTAACTTGGATGCAGGGGTGGCAGGCATGGGTTTTGCTAAAGGATCGGAAAACAATGGGGTAGGAATCAAAGCCTCCTCCAATTCCTTGATTCGGTTGCTCAGTCTGGCATTCTCTGCTTCAATTCCTCCAATGGAATCATCAAGAGCATCTGTAGTTTGATGCAGGAGCATAAGCTCACAGTTCTAGAAGATCTATGGTTGTTGAGAATCAAAGCCAAATTTTACTAAAGAGAGTGGGTGCTCTTAAATTTACTGTGTTGTATTTAGTTCAAATTGAATAAATTGTCAAAGGATCTCGAATCCTAACAATGTAATAGTTGTAGGAGAAGTTAGGATTACAAGCAGAAATTGTAGGATCTAAGTGGATTCGATCCAGACTTTGTGGATCTGAAAACCTAAGTTTTGAATTGTATTTAAGCAAACTAAGTTCAATGGTAAAAAGGGGGGGCAAGAGAGACAGGAAAGGGAGAGAGAATGCAAAGAATTGTTGCAGAGGAGAGAAAGAGAATTCATTAATAAAAGTATCCATCTATTATGCGACATTCTTATATGTGAGAAACCCTATTCGTCTGTGTGTGATTATAATATCTTTGTTCTCATATGATCTGTCAATATTGTTTTTAATAAACCCTGGAATCGAAGCCATACTGTAATGAACCGATATTTCATTATGTAAGTGTTTTGATCGACGGTGGAAAGCAGAGCGGAATCCGAAGGGATCAAGGATCAACTGTGCCAATCATCCAGAAGCGGACGACCAAGATCTGAGCGGAACCAAACAGCTAAGAATCGACGGTCCAGATCTTAGCGGAAGGAGGAGGGTTCAAACTCCGATGCGTTTGGTGTTTTTCGTTGCAGCCACGTGTCCATCAGTGTATGGAAGCAGAGATTGAAGGTAAGTACGAAAAAGTGCCAGTGGTGTTCTCCGTTGAGTTATGGTCATGTCGTATGGTTGTAAAGGTGCTTAGTAATATTTCCGTTGGGTGCTAGAAAAACGAAAAAGTGTTTAATCCGCCAATTCAAGAGGAGTCTTGTCAAATGAAATAAAATTGCCAAGTATAGTGACAGATAGCTAAATTTAGCTCTGTCAAACAGTTTCACTAACACCAGCTGCATTACAGTTACTCGGTGAAATCAGGAGATTTGGGACAGCTGCATTTTCCTAAGGTTAATAACTTAACGAGATTTCCCATTCTTATTTGTTACATCTCTCTTTTCAATAATTAAATTTGTAGATTGGTTGTCAAAAATAACACTCTAGAATACGAAGGATTCATCTTCATCAAAAATATCGGTTTCAGCTATTTCCATTGTGGAACTATGGTGCATCGCGTCTGCCAGCTCATCAACTTTGTAGAACACGTCATCCACAACAGTTTCAAGTTGCATGTTCTCACTTTCAGTTTTGGGCTCTTCCACCTGCCCTACAATGTTTTTTCTCTTCTTCGTCATGGGCAACTTGTGAGAACTATCAATTTTTCCGCTAGGAGAGTTCTAATATCCTCCTCCATTTGAAGATTGTTGGGTTGCTTTCTTACTAGGGTGGGTTGTTGAAGCAATGCTCCATGATGTCGTGCTCTTGGGAGTGTTGGTCGGGGACTGGACACTCTTCTCACTAGAGCCTTTTCCCTCTTGTCTATACAATTCAGTTGTGCTTTGTAATGTCTCTATGTCGCCATCGTCAAGAGCATGAGTGTTGTCATCACTATCTTTGTCTTTAGTCAGGCATGTATGGATAAAAGATCTACTAAAGCCAACTGCTAGTAAATGTTCTAGAAAAATACCATTAGGGTCGAACCCTCTTAGCCTTTCGACATATTTTAGGTTCAAGTCCCTGAATTTCCAGGGCAGAGGAATAAACTGTTTTTTTCTCTTTCCATGGAAAAAATGCAACCAGTACTTGTATTGCCTTGTTATTTCTGTAACAAACATCTTGTCTGTGATGTGGCATGGAAGGAAAGCAGGATTTTCCTTGGAGTGAAAAAACATTATTACAGTGTAATTTTCCTTTGGTTCAAGTGTCCCCTTCTTGTCCAAAAACTTGGTTGCCTGTCCAGACATCCGAGGAGCATCATTTCCTAACAATAAATCTTTGGAAACCAAGACAAAGTCATTAAAAACCTCATAAAAACAATGGGAGGCCTTGTGCCTCCACAAGGCCTGGTACCAGAACGTTACTGGGTCGAATTCATAGTTTATCTTCTTGGACATAGACAGTTTTGAAAATGGACAGCAATGTGCTATCGTGAAAATCAAGTAAGATGACATATAAAATTTATTCTCTTCTTTGAATCGTGACAATTGGGAACATATTTCAATGAAAATTAGCTTCCCCCAATCAAAAATGGATTGTTCCTTCACTGTGAAATACAAAATATAAAGAACTATGCGGGAAATGCTTGTCGTGGATTCATGTCCCGTTATTCTTGTAAACATCCAGGCAACTTCCCGGAATGGATTTCTAAAGGAACTGGCCTGCAAATTTGTGATATCTTCAGGAATTGTTGTCGGGTCTTTGAGGAACTCGGGTAAGAGGTCCAACCCGTTATCATGTTTTTCTAGGAACTGCTTGTAGTATTTTCCTCTGAAGGTCAATGTTGGCTACAACAATCTTAACATCTTGCGAAAGACTTGAGGTGACAAAGAAACAGGAGAATGGTTGCGCAGTGGAATAATTATTTGGCTTGAAATATATTTTTCGGCGCACCAAGAGACCACCTCCTTACAGTCAAAAACCTCAGAGACGCAGCCTGCACGAGTGATTACAGAGGTCCAAATCACTTTGTTCTGGGCGGAATGGGATGAATAGTAAGAGTATGCTATGGACCACTGGAAGTTTTGGTCCTCACGTCTGAACATATTCATTGTATCTCCACAGAACTGTTGTCGAGTTGCTGCCATAAGTTTACAAGAACGTTCATTTTCTCCAGACAATGTTTGAAATGAAGAGTTGGAAGGGATAATATAACCCTCTCCAAATCTTGGTCCAACGCATGTGAAAGGGAGATCTCCTTGAGCCTTTTGCTCATTAATGACAATCTTGATGGTTGTTGCATGATGCGTTGTTAGCATTAAAGACTAGTAATTGCATACCTAGAAGTGTGAATATGGCGAGTACAACGAAGAGCGATTAAGGATTCAAGATTTCGTGAACGCACCAACGCAATGACCCGCGAAAAACATTCCATGTTGTTTGAGATGAACAATCAGAAGGGATAATATAACTCTCTACAGATATTGGTTTAATGCGTATTAATGGGAGATCTCGTCAAGCGTTTCGCTCATTAATGACAATGTTGACAGTTCTTGCATGACGAGTTGTTAGCATCAAAGGTTAATAATTGCATATTTAGAAAGAAGTACGAAGGTCGCGGTGAAGGGAAAGACCAATTAAGGAGGGGCTAATTATCGAAAGCGGTCAGTCAGGCTTCAAAATAGGGTTACAAGGTATAACCATTAAAGGTGAGGGCTCGAGGGTCAATTTGTATGTCTTGGAAGTTTTTGAGTGCAAAACGCATAACACGGAAGAGGGCATGATGGGACAGTTGAAGGTCAATTTGTATATCGTGGAACTTCGGGTACTGTTTGTAGGCCATGAAACAATGGAAGCGCAATTGTGAGCCCGCCTATCCAGGAACCCGCAATCAAAAATGTGGCTTAATTATGGAATAGGGAAATGGTAGGCCGGAATCATTTTCGCTAATATATTGAAATTTGTAATAGATATCCCATTACCTAGAAAGATCTTTTCTGCATGTTTTTGGTCAAGTTGTGTATCGATAGTCAATGTGACTGTCTCGTTGAGCCTTTTTTATTTTTAATGACGGTCTGTACGGTTGTTGCATGATGAACTGTTAGCATTAAACCTTGGTCATTGTATACTTTGAAATAAGTGTGAAGGTGGCAGGCACAGTAAACAATGACTAATAATTGGAGATTCTATGAACAAGTCAACCCGAGGATCCGCGAAAGAGGTTCCATGAAATGGGAAAGTATGGAAAGCGGTCGGACGGGCTTCAAACTAGGGTGACAATGGTTCCCCGGGAGACGTGACTTCCCGAGGGTCAAATTGTATGTCTCGAAACTTTTGAGTGCAAAATGTGTAACACGGAAGAGGGGATGATGTAGGAGTCTGGTGGTCAATTTGTATATCGTAGAAGTGTGGGAGATCTCCTCGAGCCTTTCGCTCATTAATGAAAATGTTTAAGGTTCCTGCATGGCGAAGTGTTAGCATTAAAGCTTACTAATTGCATATCCATAAAGAAGTACGAAGGTGGCGGGGACAGGGAACAACAATTAAGGAATGGCTAATTATCAAAAGCGGTCGGTCGGCCTTCAAAATAGGGTTACAAGATACAACTAGCAGAGGTGAGGGCCAGAGGGTCAAATTGTATGTCTCGAAAGTGTTGATCGCAGAACGTGTAACACGGAAGAGGGAATGATGGTGCATTCCTGCGGAAAAAAATTATATCGGGGAACTCTGGGTACTGTTTGCTAGTCGCAGAACATTGAAAACACAATCTTGAGCCCGCCAGTCTGGGAACCCGCAATCAAAAAAGTGTCTAAGTATGGAATAGGGAAACAGTAGGCCGGACTCGATACACAATGGTTGCAGCATGTGCAACCATGGAAATGTACCACGTCATGAACATACAACCAACTTGCGGCTAAGTATTGAAAGGAAAGGCGGACGGTCGGGCTCATGATGGGGTATTCCAGTGGACAAATTGTATATTGCAGAACTTCGGGTACTGTTTGCAAGTCGCGGAAGATTAGAAACACAATTTTGAGCTCGTCAGTATGGGAACCCGCAATCAAAAAAGTGTCTAAGTATGGAATAGGGAAACGGTAGACTGGACTTGTTTTCGCTAATATATTGAAATTTGTAATAGACACCCCATTACCTGGCAAGATATTTTTTAAATGTTTCTCGACAAGTTGTGTAGGGATAGTGAGTGTGACTGTCTTCTCAAGGCTTTTGCTTATTAATGACGATATTTACGGTTGCTTCATGATGAAATCTTAGCATTAAACCTTTGTTGTTGCATATTTGGAATGAAGTACAAAGGTGGTCGACACAAGAAACACTGACTAGGAATTAGAGATTTTGTGAACCCGCCAACCTGAGGATACAAAATAGGGTGACAAGGTTTCCCCAGAAGACGTGAGGCCCCAACGATCAAATTGTATCACTCGGAACTTTTGAATGCATAATGTGTAACACAGAAGAGGGGACGATGTGGGAGTCCGGCGGTCAATTTGTATATCGCAAAGGTCTGGGTGTTGTTTGTAGGTCACAGAACAATGGAAGTGCAATCTAGAGGCATGAATAATTAATGTGCATTGGGAAAGGCGTGAATGTGTTGGGGATGGAAGGGAACCATAAATTATTTGAAACTTTTTGTGAACCCAGGTAAAGTGAAGCTTGCGAGTTGGAGGAGCCCAGGGTCGAATTGTAGATCACTGAATTTTTGGGTGCAAGATGTATATCACAGGACACGTGGAAAAATTTGGCTAAGTATGGAAAGGAATGGTGGTCATTCGGAGTACTGTAAATGGCGGTTTAATGTGTGTTAATGGGAGAAGTCCTCGAGGTTTTTTAATTGTTAATTCCAATTGTTTTGTAACAGTGTGTTGAGTTGTCACTAGTAAACCATAATTAATGTGCATTGGGAAGGGCACGAAGGTAGTGGGGATGGAAGGCAGTGATAGATTCTTTGAAAATTTTGTGAACCCGGGTAGAGTGAAGCTTGCGAGTTCGAGGAGTCTGGGGTGGAATTGTAGATCACGGAAGTTTTGAGTGCAAGATGTATATCACGGAACAAGCAGCAGCAGAGTTCGATAGCGCCAACCCCGGAAACCGCGACCATAAAATTGGCTAAGTATGGAAAGGAATGGCGGTCGGTCAGACTTGTGATGTGAGGATATAGATGGAGATGAATATCTGTCAGTTCTCCAACCCAGGAACCCGCGATCATAGTAAGGAAACTAATTATATAACCAGAAAGGGATAATAGACGAGAACAAGAAAAGGGAAAAAGGGGTAAGTATCTCACAGAACAACATCTACTGCTTGTTTATTAATGCCAATCTTTTTGAACCCCTGGTGATTTCTCACTAGTAAAAACATAAATTGCAGATCATGGAAGCTTTTGGGTGTAATATGTATATGACAGAACATGGGGCATAAGTGTTCGATAGCGCTAACCCGGGACCTGGTGGTCAGATAATTGGCTAAGTATTGAAAGGGACTACAGTTAGTCAGGCTCATGATGTGAAGATATAGATGAAGATGAGAATCTGCCAATCCGCCAACCTGAGAAGCCGTGATCATAGAAATGTGACTAAATATAGAACCACAAAGGGATAATAGAGGGGAAGAACACAAGGGAAAAACGGGTAAGTATAGAGAAGGGAAAACAAAGTGAGAAACGAGCATATAGTCTCAGCTATGTAATATACTTGGGGGTCGACAAAGACATCTTCAAGTTTAAAATGAATTTGTTTATATTTATTCCAATAGTATTCATATTAATATATCTTCATAGATTATCTATGGTCCAAATGTAAAGCATCTTCCAATTCGTGGGGTGTTTTTCGGTTCGCAAATTTCGTTGAAACCCATAGGCAATAGAAAGAAAGAAAATATATATATATGACGTAACATTTTTTATATGCAAGGAAATTATCAAATAGAAGAAGTTGTAATATATGCACAATATTGAACAGGAACATGATGTCAACACCTGAGTTGCCTTGTTGAAATAGAGTCGTTAATTCATTCTATTTACGAGACCCCGAAGAATGAAAGCAGGATGGGTCCACCCATTTCTTTCTTAAGTATAGGATGGGTGCCACATAACTATGCCCTATCACAAATTATTCTTCGATGTAAAATGTAAGGAGCAAATAGAGTAGCTTTTATTTAAATCGAAGTGTTGGGCAACAGAAAAAAAGCTTGTCGTGCATGTTTAACTATGGATCAAAGAGCGTCTTAAATTCTTATAGAAAGAGGTTGAATTCATCTATCAATAGTTGTACATGCAAATTATTCAATTTAAAAAGAAAAATACAAAGCAAAATAAAAAACAATATTAGACATTGGAAAACACCATACAAAAACTCAAATATTCTATATTCAGATAAACTGAGTTACAAAATACAACTGAGATTATTTCCCAAAATGGATGTCTTGAAAACGTTCAACACATATTCTCTGAAATTTAAATGTGTTTTCCATAATGACTGTGATTGGGGCTCTCACGGACAAAAAAAGCAAACATGTACAAGAATCAAGCCTGTAGACAGTCTTTTATAGATTTCAACTTGATCATCGAATGGTTGCCTGGTTAAAAACAACGAGTTGAATATCAATTTCAGGTCTTGGACTTCATTGGTGCTACCAACTAGATCTATCCCAACTTCTTGAATAGTTTTTCTCTTCTAGATATGGCTTGCCTACATTAGCTTTTTTTTCAACATTCCATACTTTGTTAAGTGTTAATTTCCCTCTATCGTCGAAAACTTGGGGTTTAAGGTGCCTTCCTTGTAATTTTTCTGGTCATCAACACCTGAGACAACTTAGAGATGCGATTCAAGCCCAATTCAAAGAAGAGGGAGTGGTTTTATGTGACATCGGCTTTGGGGGGAAAAAATCATGTTAGCCAACAAAAGCTGAGACAAAAAAATTCAAGTATCTTGTGACTGGTATTCTCCCTGTATTCGATCGTCTATTTGGTTTAAAGGCCTGCCTGAATATTTGTATGTTGAATTTCTTTGTTTTATTGTTGTAAATTGGAAGGGACGTTCAAGTCACCTAAAAAATTCTCTTTTGTTGAAGTATATAGCTTCTTCCAAAAAACATATATTTGGCAAGTGTATCAAATGTTGCAGATCACACCAGAATATATCTTTAGTCATAGGGGTGGCAGACATCATGGCTTACAAAATGGTCTAGAATATTTGAAAGTGACGCCAAATATTACTCCATGCCCAAATATACTCATAAAGAAATTATAAATTTGGATCCTCACGAAGGTGAGAAACTGTATGTGTGGTTGAAACAACATTCTAAAATTACAGAACCTTTTATGTCAAAGTTGTAACATACTTGACAGACAGCTAGCTTCTATCTCAAATTTTGTTGAGCGACCTCTGGATGTAGTAACAAACTCGACATACAATCAACTTTCGATCACTACTGGTACTAATGTCAAGTGTAACAAGTTGTGACCCTAGGCTCCTGGTAGCTTCAGCTTCAGGCAATGACTCCAGGCTCCATATAGCTTCAGCTTCGGACATCGACAATGGCAGTGGAAATGGGAACAATGCCATTGATTGTTGGGCGGTAATGAAGTGAACAAGAAGGCATGTCATTGTCAAAGCACTTGTACTGTAGGATTTTTATACCTGCAAAGAACATCGACTTTATTGTTGCTTTTTCACGACAATTACAATGTTGTTGTGAGTCCAGAAATCTTTGGAGGTTGGGTGTTATGTGCAAAGATGACCTCGACATTAGGTACATGTCAGACATCTATTATCTGACATTGCAGTGTTAATGTGATTTCCATAGTCGACGACGGGTCGATTGCATTGGCACAAGCAATATCAATTGTGTAATTAATTAACATCCTTGAAGGACGTCAATCCCAAACAACGCCTGAAACTTTTCGAACAATCATGTGTTAAAAAAATACATTGTTTTATATTTTAAAAAATAAGAAATTGTATTTTCTATGTCTAACATTAGGTTGCACACATAAACCTTTTTAAGTTAATCAAAATTAATATATAGTCAACTCACATCCCCGAAAGCGATCAAATTCCCTAGAGCTAGTTTATTTCCATCATGTTGGTTGGGATAGAAGGATCCACCACCAAGACAAAGAAAGAAGGTAGCAATAAAATCACCTGTGCAAACACAAGCTGGTGATGGAAGCACTCTATGACCAGGAAGGTACTATGTGCTTATCGACCTGTGATCCTGATGAAAAAATTGAGAGGCGCTTGGGGCGAGGCCATGGCGATTTATTTGAACCAGACAAGGCAATACTTCAAGCATCGAGCAACTTCCATTTTTTTTCAAATATTGGATCTAATGCAACAAAAGAAATGCATTATCCTTATTCAAAGCACGGGAAACAACAGGAAGATTGATATTCAGTGGAAACAACTCTGCAATATCCTACTACATCAAGGTCTCCTCTAAAGAATGAAACAAAATGATTACATGAAGGTGGTAGTAAAAGGTGATCTTCAGAAACCAAATCATTACCTGAATACGTCAATCTTCTTACAAAAGGTGGTAGTATAAAGTAATCTTCATAAAGTGTTGCAAAGTCCATAATCCAGAATTCCTTCCCTTTAAATTTTCTCGGTTACATGTCGATGCAAGAATCATAAACTTTTGAGAGCCTCATTCTCTGGTTATATACCCACCTTCAACTACTAGGAGAATATTCTTGCAAAGAGCGGAAAGGTCTTCGACCCAGATGTAATCATATGCATAGGTATAGTGAAAAAAATGTGTAGTACCGATAGAAATTTGATTGTATGTGGAGCCTGTTACTACATCCAGAGGTTGGTGAACAAACTTTGACAAAGAATTTGACTTTCTGTCAAGTCTGTTACCACACCCAGAAGTCGCTCAACAAACTTTGAAATAGAAACTTCTATAATTTTAGGATGTTGATTCAACCACCTATACAGTTTCTCACATTTGTGAGGATCCAAATTTATAATTTCCTTCTAAGTATATTCGCGCATGGGGTAATATTTGGCATCATTTATGAACATTCCAGACCATTTTGCAAGCCACGATATGTGCAACTCCTCTGACGAAAGATAAATTCTTGTGTGGTCTGCAGGACTTGATACACTTCCCAAATATGTGTTGTTGGAAGAAGCTATATACTTCAACAAAGGAGCATTTTGCAGGTGACTTGAAATTCCCTTCCAATTTCCAGTAACAAAACAAAGAAGTTAAACATACAAATCTTCAGGCAGGGCTTTCAACCAACCAAAGGATCGAATACAGGGAGAATACCAATCATAAGAGACTTGAATTTTTTGTGTCTGAATTTCTGTTTGCTAACAGAATTTTTTCGCTCAAAGTTGACGTCACATAAAACCATTCCCTTGTCTTTCAATTGGGCCTGAATGGAATCTCTAAGTTGTCTTACATGTGGATGACCAGGAACATTACAACGAAGGCACCTTAAAGCCAAGTTTTCAATGATAGAGGGAAATGGGAATAAGTATTTAGAATGAACATTGGAGGATGATAGTATAATCTTCCGTAAATCTTGGTTTAATTCATTTTAATGGCATATGTCCTCTATCTTTTCGCCTATTATTGCCAATATTTTCGAATATGTGTGTTGAATAGTCACTAATAACATATGAGTTATCATTTCCATATGCAAGCATATTCTCAAATATGACAACTTGTAATATATGCACAATATTAAAGAGGGACATGACTTTAAGACCTTTGTGGATGACAGTGGGGTAGTACAATATTGCACTCTTACTATGATGATGCCTTAAAAAAACTAAAATAACCAACAATTTTTTCCAATTCAAGATGGACGCAAAAAAATCATCAGATCCCATAATATTCGCCCGTTAATGCGTTTTAATGGGAGATGTCCTCGAGCTTTCTGCTTATTAATGCCAATCTTTTCAAACCTGTCTGGTGAGTTGTCACTAGTAAAAGCATAATTAATGTACATTGGGAAGCGCAGAATGTGGAGGGGAGAGAAAAATGTTTTTAAACTTTTGTGAACCCGGGAGTCTGTGAACCCACAAAACTTTGAAGACTCGACTAGGTATGGAAAGGCGGGTCGGTCAAACTGAGTCATCGTAGGTAGAGCCAACCTTGCGAGTTCGAGGAGTCTGGGGTCGAATTGTAGATCACCGAAGTTTTGGGTGCAAGATGTATACCCCAAACACGGGGCACCAGAGTTCGATAACGCCTATCTGCGAACCTGCGTTCATAAAATTTGATAAGTATGCAAACGAATGGCGGGCAGTCGGACTCGTGATGTGAATATATAGATGGAGATGAGGATTTGTCAGTTCGCCACCCCGAGAACCCGAGAGCACAGAAATGAGACTAAGTATATGATCTGGATTTTATGAGCAGAATGAAATGAATACAGATTATTAATAGGTGTTTAACACAAAATAACAGAGATACAGTCAAATTGGTTTTCTATTCAATAACGAAATAAGTTGAAACTGTAAAATGCAGTGGAAACAAACTTGCTGGAATGGTGGCAGCTTATCTCTGAGAAGAGATGTGATGGCAGCGCGCATTCGCAAGAAGAAGGTTACAATGAGGCTCTGAAGGCCTTTTTACAATAAGCAAGAATGCCAAAAACCCTAGACATCCAAAAACCTAACCCTAGGAGATGAAGCGTCAAAAGTCATGTGGGCCCCGTTTGGGTAAGTTAGTACATCAACTTCCTGAGGTCGTAACTTTTGCATACGATCTCCGTTTTAGGCGTGTGATATCCCGTTGGAAAGGTATCGTCGAGGAGATTCATTTTAGGGGCTTAATGATGCCTTTGACTATAATTGAGGAGCTCTATCCTGAAAAACCTTCATTTAGGCCCTCAAAATAGCCCCGGAAGTTAAAACTGCTAAAAATAGTAAATTGCCAAAATTGTCAGAAAATTGTTTTGAGCCAGTTGGAAAAGGTGGGTGGCCACCGATATCCATCTGGATCAGTATAGAAACAAAAACACATAATATATGGGAATAAGAAAAGGGGAAAATGGGTAAGTATAAAAGAGGAAAAAGAAAGGGAGATAAGAACTTTATCCCTCACACAACAACACCTAGTCTCAGAATTTTGAAGCCATAGAAACACATTAACTATGGGAAAAACATTCTTAGCTATGAAATATAGTTGGAGCTCAACAAACTCTGGTTCAATTCAAAAGAGATGTTTTTTATATCTATTGCAACATTTTTCATATTATTTTATCTTAATAGTATTTTTGGTGGCCCAATTGTAAAACCATGTTCCAATTTGCGTTTCTCAAGTGGAGATGTGTTTTTGAAGACACATTTCCTTGAACCACAGTCCAGGGGTAGGGAAACTACAACGTCGGCATTTTATTGAGCAGAGATTTGTTGAAGAGTAAGCAATATATTTCCAAGTGCACGTATTGTTTGCATAGTACCAATATGATTCATTTCATCTTCTTCGCGTATTCTTCTAAATGCACTTGTCATAGATTTGTCAACCTTTGCCATGCCTCTATGGCTGTGACAGAGGTGGGATCTCTAGCGAACAATGAACTCAATAACAACACCAAGACATCATCACACTCATGTTTCTTTAGTCATAGTAGTCACATATGAAAAATGTTCTACAAGAGGATTTTGGCTCAAGCATTCCCAGTATAGAAAATTCTTACTTGCAAACTGAAAATAGTAAACAACAACCAACGAACAGAAATGTAACCACGACACTGAAACTAACCGATGAATGGGAAAGGACAGAAGCGCATCCCTTGGCCTGCAAAATGCAACAACATGTCCAACTGCGGATGCAGGACCCCAACCCTGCAAAGTTGAAGCAAACAAGAGAAAGTGGCAAAAAACATACCAGTGAACAAGTACGAAGAGGCCCAACTGCAGCTGCAACACCTCTGTTGGGTATGTGTTATATTCTCTGCATGTGTGTGTGTGGGCGCATCAGATATGACAACTGTGTCTGATGATCCCTCGTACTAGTGCTCTAGAGGTGCCGTGTGCATCGGGCACTTTCATAGGGGGGGGGCAGGTATGCCCCCCCCTGGTTACACGTAGCGTTTGGCAACGGGCAGTAGCCCGGGGCAGCGCCCCAAAAAAAATTTTGGGTGGTTTTTTCTATTTTTAGCGGTTTTGTAAATTAATCCCGGATTAAGGGATTAGGGTTTTGGTATCTACGGAATACCTAAAAACATTGTGTATATATTGTATAGTGAATGGTGAAATTCGATATAATGAATATAAGAAAGGTTTTCTCGGTTGAGGGTTTCCGGTATAAATCTTTGTGTACTAAGTGAATGAGCCATTGATTAATTTTTGTTTTGCTTAAGAATCTATATGCATTGCTTTACTTCACAGGTTTAAAACTTACACATGGTATCATAGATCACTTTTGGCTTCAGAGGGCACCTTTGTTGTTGAAGGTTTGGCTCGGTCTTGATAGATCAAGTTTATCTTGGGTCTGTGATAAACCTGGGTTTAGTGGGAGCTTTTGCAGTGGTGATTTGAGTGCAGAAAGAAGAATGGCAATCTCTTCTAGAATCGAGATAGAGAAGTTCAATGGTAAAAAATTTGAGCTATGGAAGCTAAAGATGGAGGACCTTCTTGCAGACAAAGAACAATGGATCGTTGTGGATCCTGGTACACAGCCTACTAGTACACCATCTACTAGCACACAGGCTTCTAGTAGACAACCTACCAGTACACAAACTACTAGTACACTAGCTACTGGTATGTCGAAGGAAGATTGGGAGAAGTTGGACAGAAGAGCAAGGAGTATTATTCGACTCTGCTTGGCAGATTTGGTTTTGTTGAATGTCTCAGGAGAATCTACATCCAAGGAACTATGGAATAAGTTGGGGAATTTGTATCAATCAAAGTCCCTGGTAAACAAGTTGTTTCTTCGAAAGAAGTTGTATCATCTTAGGATGGAAGATGGAGATTCTGTGACAGAACATCTGAATGCCTTTAATAATCTGGTAAGTCAACTTGTCTCTGTTAATATTACGATTGCAGAAGAAGATAAGTGTATTACTTTGTTATGTTCTTTGTCGGACTCTTGGGATAATCTGGTTGTAGCAATTGGTAATACCACTCAATCTACATTGAAGTATGAGGATGTAGTTTCATCCTTCTTATCTGAAGAGATGAGGCAAAAAAGCATGGATGGTCACAGCACATATGCTTTATTTGTAAGAGGGCGTACCCAAGACAGGAACCCTGGTAAGCCTTCAAGGTGGAGATGTAAATCTATAGGTAGATCTAAGTCTCCAGGAAAATCTTTGAGGAAATGTTGGAAGTGTGGTCAAATAGGGCATTATAAGAAAGATTGCAAGTCTAAGAAGGTTGAAAAACCAAAAGGATCTTATAGTACCTCTTCCATAGAGGCGAAAGCCTCCACTGAAGAAGGAGGTGATGTTTACCTAGAATCTACAAGTACACATGCAGACCGTGATGTATGGTTGATCAACTCAGGTGCATCATACCATATGACTCCTCTCAGCGAGTGGTTCTCTGAATATGAAAAATATGATGGTGGTGATGTATTCCTAGGAGATGACTCGGCAGCGAAAATCTTGGGGCATGGAAGGGTTAAGTTGATGCTAAAATATGGAAGGATTAGAACACTTCCTCGAGTTCTGCACATTCCAAAACTAGACAGGAGCCTAATATCTGTAAGCAAGATGGATGATGCAGGAGTGGATACTGTATTTGGAAAGAACACTTGCAAGATGGTACAATGAGAAATGGTGTTGATGAGGAGAGTTCGATGTGGAACTCTGTACAAGTTGTTGGGAAGCACTTATACTAATGGGTGTAACAGTTATGTTGTCCCTGAACAGAGAAATAAAGAAGACAAGACCAATATTGTCCCTGGAAAGAAGACCATGTTGTGGCATCAAAGACTGGGACATATTGGAGAAAAGGGCCTTCAAACACTACACAATAAAGGTAGGGTTGAAGGTATGTCTAATTGCACTCTGGATTTTGATTTATGTGAACATTTCATATATGGTAAACAGAATCGAGTAAGATTCCCATCTGGTGCTACAAGAGCAAAGGGGATCTTAAAGTTGATACATAGTGATGTGTTTGGACCTGTTCCTGTTCCATCCCTAGGTAAATATGTGTATTATGTTTCATTCATAGAGGATTTTTCAAGGAACACATGGATTTATTTTCTTAGAAAGAAATCTGAGGTATTTGATCAATTTAAAGAGTTTAAGGCTCTGGTAGAAAATCAGACAGAGAAGAAAATAAAGGTATTGAGAACAGATAATGGTGGAGAATTCTGCAGAAATGAATTCAAAGAATTCTGTAAGAAGTGTGGTATAGCAAGGCAGAAGACTACTCCATACACTCCTCAACAGAATGGAGTTGCAGAAAGGATGAACATGACACTGATGGAAAAAGCAAGGAGCATGCTCAGTGGTGCCAGGTTAGGACAAGAATTTTGGGCAGAGGCAGTGGGTACAGCATGTTACATGGTCAATCGATCGCCTTCATCAGCGTTGGATGATAAAACTCCACATGAGGTATGGTCTGGAAAGAAACCCTCTCTTCAACATCTTAGAGTGTTTGGTTGCGATGCTTATGTACATGTTCCAAAGGAAAATAGAAGTAAGCTGGATAAAAAGGCTGAAAAGTGTATCTTTATTGGATAGAAAGATGGTGTGAAAGGTTATAAGCTTTGGAACCTAGAAACCAAGAAAAATGTTTACAGTCGAGATGTTGTTTTCAAAGAGGTAAAATATGTGTCCAAACAGGAATTCCTACCAACGCAAGACGAACCTGAGAAAATAGAGCTTGAGTTGGATGATGCAAAATCTGAATCGTCTGAAGAAGAAGAAGAAGAACCTCATACCCCGGTATTGAGGAGAACAGTGAGAGAAAGAAGGCAACTAGAAAGGTATAGTCCACCTAATTTCCATTCCAATTTTGCTTTGTCTATTACTGATGATGATCCCGGAACTGTCAGGGAAGCAGTGAATTCAGAGGATAGTAAACTATGGAAGAAGGCCATGGTTGAAGAAATGGATGCCTTGGATAAGAATGAGGCATGGGATATAGTTGCCAACTGGAAGAAAATATGTTGGTAGCAAATGGTTGTTTAAGAAGAAGTCTAATGCAGAAGGTAAAGTGGAGAAATACAAAGCTCGATTAGTAGAAAAAGGTTATTCCCAGGTAGAGGGAATTGACTTTGGTGAGATTTTTTCTCATGTTGCCAAGTTAACATTTATTATATTTATTTTATCTGTTGTTGTTGCTTTTGATCTTGAAGTGGAACAGATGGATGCGAAGACAACATTCCTACATGGGGATCTGGAAGAAGAAATCTACATGAAGCAACCAGAAGGATTTGTAGTGAAGGGAAAGAAAGAGTTGGTATGTAAACTAAAGAAGTCACTATATGGTCTGAAGCAATCACCTAGGATGTGGTACCAAAAGTTTGACACATACATCCTTGGATTGGGATTTGTAAGAAGCAGGGCTGATCACTGTGTAT
>ML785519.1:56024-79427 GCA_009831015.1 Picea engelmannii | reverse complement strand
TGTTCGGCAACGGGCGGTAGCCCAGGGCAGCGCCCCGAAAAAAAAAAATTGGGGGTGGTTTTTGCTATTTTTAGTGGTTTTGTAAATTAATCCTGGATTAAGGGATTAGGGTTTTGGTATCTAGGAAATACCTAAAAACATTGTATATATATTGTATAGTGAATGGTGAAATTCGATATAATGAATATAAGAAAGGTTTTCCAGATTGAGGGTTTCCGGTATAAATCTTTGTGTACTAAGTGAATGAGCCATTGATTAATTTCTGTTTTTCTTAAGAATCTATATGCATTGCTTTACTTCACACATTTAAAACTTACAACCTCAAATATGCAAAGTTGAATCAAACAATAATAAGAAGCATCCAACGAACCAACGAGCAAGCATCAACCAATCAACCAGGAATGGCGGTGAAGAATAATATTGCCCAAATTCACTGCAGACAAGATTGTATAAAAAAAACAGAGGAATATATTGTAACACGCCTGTTAAGAAAACATTTCAGGCTGTGAGGCCTGCCAGGTAAGCATTTAAGTATTTGAGGACCCTGCAAAGGCCTCCCACTATGTAAAAATATAAGAAAGTTGCAGTTTGCACGGTTGGAATTTTGCATCCACAATTGGAACTGTGCTTCTGTCGCTCTGCATTCACGGGTAAGTTTCACTGCCATGGTTGCATCCTTATTCGTTGTTGTTTTTTTTTTTCCAATTTGCAAGCAAGAATTTTCAATACTAGGAGGGATCAAAATCCTCTTGCAGAACATCTTTGTATGTGACTACTCAGAACCCACCTCCATCACACCCAATGACATATAAAAAAGGAAATCGATTTTTCTCCTCACATACGAAGATGTTCTGCAAGAGGATTTTGACTCAGGCATCTCCATTATTTAACTTTTTCACTTGAAAACTCAAAATAGCAAAAAACAAACAACGAATACAAGCGTAAACATAGTAACGAAACCCACCTGTCAATGGGGAACGAAAGAAGCGTGGTTTCAATCGTGGTTGTAGAATCCCAAGCGTGCAAATTCCAACAACAGCAACAGGCAAACAAGAGCAACAACAACAGGAAAACAAGAAACCAATTAACAAGAAACGAGAAAGCACCAACCAGTGAACCAGTAATGTTGTTGAAGAACAATATTGCCCATATTCACTACAGACAACATTGTAAAAATAAATAAATAAATCAGACGAAAATGTATTGTAACAGGCCTGTTAAGTAATGCAGGAATGCAGCCGCAGCACTAGGACCCACTGGTGAATGGGGAAGGATAGAAGTGTAGCCCTTGGCCTGCAAACTACAACAAGATGTCCAACTGCAAATGCAGGACCACAACCTTGCAAAGTTGAAGCAAACAAGAGAAAGCAGCAAACAACAAACCAGTGAACAAGCACCAAAAGGACCAACTACAACTACAGGACCTCAACTCTACAAAGTTGAATCAAATAATAATAAGCAGCATCGAGCGAACCAACGAGCAAGCATCAACCAGTCAACCAGGAATGTCGGTGAAGAATGATATTGGCCAAATTCATTTCACACAAGATTGTATCAAAAAATCGGAGGAAAATGTATTGTAACACACTTGTTAAGCAAACATTTCAGGCTGTGAGGCCTGTCAGCTAAACATTTAAGGATGTGAGGACCATCCAAAGGCCTCCCATTGTCTAAACAATTAAGAAAATTGCAGTTTGCACGATTGGTATTTTGCATCCACAATTGGAACTACGCTTCTTTCGTTCCCCATTCACTGGTAAGTTTCAGTGCCATGGTTGCATCCCTATTCGTTGTTGTTTTTTTCCAATTTGCAAGTAAGAATTTTCAATACTGGGAGTGATCAAAATCCTCTTGTAGACCATCTTTGTATGTGACTACTACGACCAGAGAAGCAGGACTGTAATGTTGTCTTCATCTCGTTCCTGAACACCAATATTAGACACAGAATCCACCTCCATCGCAGCCACAGTGACATATAAGAAAAGGAAATCGTATTTTCTCCTCACATACAAAGATGTTCTACAAGAGGATTTTGACTCAGGCATCTCCAGTATTGAAATTTTTCACTTGCAAACTGGAAATATCAAACAACAAACAACGAATAGGAAGCTAAACATGGCACCAAAACCCACCAGTCAATGGGGAACGACAGAAGCGCAGTTCCAATCACGGTTGCAGAATACCAAGCGTGCAAACTGCAACAAGACCAACAGGCAAACAAGAGCAACAACAATAGGAAAACAAGAAACCAGTGAACAAGCAACAAGCAAGCATCAACTGGTGAACCAGTAATGTCGTTGAAGAACGATATTGCCCATATTCATTGCAGAGAACATTGCATAAAAAAAATCGAAGGAAAATGTATTGTAACAGACCTGTTAAGTAAACATTTAAGGTTGTGAGGCCTGATAGGTAAACATTTAAGTTTGTCAGGATCGTCGAAGAGCCTCATGTTGTGTAAACATTTAAGAAAGAATGCAGTGTGGCATGTATGTTATGTACGCAAAATAATTATTATATTATTTTATAATAATATAAAATAATAATAACAATAAAAAACCAGTAACAATAGTTCGAACAATAGAGACTATGCAAAAAAAAAATAGTCAAAGGACAAACTAATATGAAGTCAACTAATAAAACCTGACTCTCGATGCTCAAAACTTTGGATATCTAAACATTTCAAAAAAATAGTAAAAATTCAGAAAGACCGTAGATGATCAAAAACTTTGAATATGCTAACATATAAAACATTGGGAATAGTGAAGCTGGCAATAAGACCTCCAATCTGTTATCCAATCAGATCATGACATATATGGTATTTTTTATTATATACAAATCAATGTTTTTAGTTCTCTAGTTCCAATAATGGAGATTATGCAAATATTTTTAGTCAAATGAAAAAATCTAGAGTTCATCTAAGTTTTTGAAAGGAAGTATATGAGTGACTTAACCTCTATAGTTTGAGACCAAACCCTAAGTCCACGCTCTCAACCTTGGAATGGTGTTAACTTATGTTAAATCACAAGAAAGCCCCGCAGGCCTAGTATCGTTCGTGAGTGGCGTTTGGCTTCAAGGGTTTTCGTCTAACCCTGTATAAGTCCATAAATAAAACTTATTAGATAATATGTATAAAAAAATGTATTGTAAATGTAATAGATAATGTACATACATTGAATGAGGTCATTCCTTACCTGGGTTATGGAACAACTATCAAATCTACTATGGAAAAAACCATCTTTGCCCACGACCAAAGTATCCCTGTGATAATACCACAAAAATGAAAAGAACAGGAAGAACATAACCTTGGTAATTAGGGAGTTTCATTATAGGTAAATGCAAATTTATCTATAATGGAAGAGGTTTCTAATCTTTAGAAACATGACATGTAATTCATCCAATTGGTGTGACAACAGAGTTGAATCATGTTGTGGGGTGTTAGTGAGCCTTTAACCTGTCATGACAACCCCATGAACACTAGATGAGAATGTCAAATGAATGTATGTGAAAATAATTGTTTCAATAATTACTAAGTATAAATGTACAATATATGTTGATAATGCTTTATTTAAAATAAATCAAAAAAAATAAAAAAAATCGTTGTTAAATGGAGATGTTACAAGTGGTGCTTCTTGGCCTTTGCAATACCCCGTCCACTTTTTGAAGCCTCGTGAAGAAGTGTTTTCAGACCTTTATACACAACTTTGATGATATTTTGATTTATATTAGGACGAGGCACATGTGAAGCATGTTGATAAATCCCTACAACTACTCCATGATGACGAATTATTCCTCAAATGTTCCAACTGCACTTTTGACTCTTCTGAAATGGTATACTTTGGTCACATAGTCAACAGGATAGGGGTATGAGTGGATCCCAAAAAAATTGAGGCTATGAAATATTGGTCATGCCCTAAGACTTTGAAAAGCTTATGTGATTTCTTAAGTCTTACTGGCTACTATAGAAATTTTGTGTAGAGTTATGGTCGAATGGCATGTTGATGTTTTGGTAGCTGCGGGAGGTATTCCCTCCTAGAAAACTTTTCTGAGAAAAGAAGAAGATTCCAATAAATCAAAGGAAGACCATTGAATAGTTGAATAACACCCCGGAAAAGAATAAAGTAAAATACAAGACCACAGAAGAGAAGTCAGCCCACAGGAAATAATAATAAAGTGGAAAAATAATTTCCAGGAAGAGAAGTCGGCCCACATAATTAATAAAGTAAATTGAAGACCCAGAATAATAATTCGACCCCACACAGGTGCCCAGATTAGTATAAATACAAGTCTGGGTCAGTTCATTTGCACAACCACACAATTCTTCTTCTACAGTGCGCACTAGGCAGTTGCAGCTGCAGTTTCGCTATTTTTGGTTTATGGTTCTCTTGGAGAATGCGCCCCACTTGGGGAAGGATATTCTAGGTGGTTCTTGGTCATCTCTCTTATGCACTACCTCTAGAAGAGATGCACTAAGGTTGTGTGGTGCTTCCAAGTTTCTTCGTGTTAGTTACAGTAGCAGTAGCAATTGTAGTGGCAGTTACTGGTTGTGCCAGTTCTATGGTGCGCTAGTGATGCACCTATTTTGAGCCAGTTCTATGGTGACTTAGTTGTCAACCCTCTCTAGGGTCTGAAAAGAAGAAGAGATAAGTATTTGGTTCTTCATTGTTGGTTTTTTCTTGTGATTAGAACCTATTCATGGTTGTATTGGAATATTCTCTCTAAGAAAAGTTGGTTGGGTTTTTCCCCGAATTTGGGGTTTTCCCAAGATATATCTTTGTGTCTTCTTGTGCTTATTTATCTGTTGCTTATATATTTCAGTATATGATTATTGAATGTTAAAAGAAGATAAAAATTTTATGGAAAATCTAATTTTAACTAAACTAATGAAAATCCAACATGGTATCAGAGCAGGTTTCCTTCAGAACAATCTAACCGCTGGAAGGAAGATTGTGAGATTTGTCGTTGCACGGTTTTCTTTGTCAAGATCGTTGATCACTTGTTATAAATTATATTGGGACAAAATCCATCATTGATCCACTCGCCCTACTCTAGCGCACCTATTGCACTTCTCATATTGACTTTTCGTCAAAATTGAATTTTTAGGGTTTTAGGCTTGTTGACATTTTCCTGGACATTAAACCTTCTGATTCAGATTTCTAACTTCTTCTTATTAATGTAATTTCTCACAAGACAGGTTGGATGGTGTACTTGTATGTAAGATGAGGGCGTTTTCATGAGACGGACAAAAGGACATTTATCCAAGCGGTGACAAGTAGATCCAAAGGGATCTTGGATCTAGTGCACTCAGAGGAAGCCCAAGAGTTGGAGGCAACAATGATGATGTCTCCTACAATATAGAACAACTCAAATGGGATAGAAGCAGCTAGACTCTATGTTTGCATATCAGGTTTGATATTTTATACTGTTGCAACCTAAGTAGGTGTTGTAACTAGAATAACAGTCTTTAGAGTTCTATTACTGCTATTGCTATCAAATGTTTAGTAACACTTGAATATTGTTGGTTTTATGATCACTAAGTAAAAGCTCATTGTTTAGTATTAATGATGCACTTGTTTACAAGATAAATTGATCTCCTCTAGACATGTTCTTGGTTTTTAACCTTGTTCCAGGAAAGTTATCTTGTAAATTCCATGGAGGTTACCATGGAGATGTTGTTGTTCTTGTTTCTTGTTCCGGGCAGGTTACCATGGAGGAATGATTGGTCACAACACTGGAAGAGTGTTGTTCTTATTTCTTGTTATTGTAGTTTTGTTTTGGATCTTGTTCCAGATGGGTCACAAGTGATATCTCTAAGAAGGAGCTATCGTGATGATTATTCCCATTCTTGTTTTTATTATTATTATAAGAGTATTATTCTTGTCTGTTGTTTTCTCGTGTTGTTGCTCTTGTTCCGGGCAAGTTATAGGTGATAACTCTAAGAGGAATCTATAGTGATGGTTGCAAGAGGCAACATATTAGATGGTCTCCAGTTTTATACATGGAGAAGACTATCCAGATAAGAAGTTGCATACACGACTGTATACATCCATGTACCGAAGAAGAAGAGGACGAAATTAAAACCTTCTGGCAAGAAGGGTAATTTTGCGGGATACAAAGTATCTCATATGAAGATTTATTATAAGGAGCAGAATTCTCTAAAGATGACCGTACAGATCCATCTAATTCATTTAATCACTCTTCAAATCATCAGGAAGAGTTAGTAGAGCCAGAAGGGCCTACCCGGGATTGTTGTTGTGACCAGGAAGAGACCAGCATGGTCCCGTGATACTTTGCAGGATGCAAAGATGGATACATATATATGGAATTGATGAGCTATATCATGAGGAGGAATAGGTGGCTCCATTAGTAGTGAGGCAGGTGGCCCCACCAAGTACTAGTATAGAAGGAGCTAAAGTTTAGAGGGATTCAACCCTCAGGATCCAGTAGGGAGGAGCATCCTCCCTAAAACAGTTCAAAGGGAGTCAAGCTTCAGAGGGAGCATGCAGAATCTAAGTGAGCCTGATCTCAAAGAGAGTTAGTTGAATCAGAGGAAGATCTGATCATTTAGAGGAAGTATCCCCTCGGATTCAAGTGGGAGAGAGAGACGTCTTTCAGGAATGACAGACAGGTGCCATGATTTGAGGAGGCTAGATTATAACTTCAGAGGATTCTAGGAGATGTGAGATCTTCTAGGAGGATTCCATTGTTTCAGTAGACTTTGCTACAAGTGATAGAGGAGGAAGCCAATCAAAAGGACTGGGATATGGATTTTTCCTTGGTTTTGAGACCAGAAGGGAAGTCAGTGTTGACTTCCAAGTTGATCTACAAGATCAAGCATGTTGCAGATGGCAGGATAGAGATGTACAAATCTTGATTTGTGACCAGGGTATTCTCCTATAAATATGGAGAAGATTACGATGAGACACTTGCTCTAGTAGCCAGAAGAAGTGTACATAGCGCAGCCACAATATACATGAGAAGGAGTCTCATATCGACAAATTGAAGAAAGCTTTGTGGAGGCACCTAGGGCAGGATATCTCAGATAGTTACTTTTTATGAGCTTGAGGATGGTTTCCTTTCGATATTGGTTGACTTATTTCTTACATGGGATGATAAGCTTAGAGATGGGTGCAAGAGGGAGCTCACTTCATAGTTTGAGATGAAAGATCTAGGTCTGATGCATTATTTCTTGGGATTGTAGGTGTGGCAGAGGTTAGACGAGAGTTTCCTTAGCCAAGGAAAATATATTGTTGATATTCTGCAAAGATTCGGGATGATGGGTTTCAAGTCCATAACCACACCTATGATGATGAATCTGAAGCTCTTGAGTGATCCATTTTCAATTTTGGTGGATCGCATTATGTACATATAGTTGATCGGATCTTTGATGTACCTAGTTAACACCATGCCAGACATATGTTTTGCACTGAACACCTTGAGTTAGTACATGGTTGAGCCTAGACATGTACATTGGATAGTAGCAAAACATGTGTTGAGGTACCTACATGGTACGATTGGATATGGATTAAGATATGTCTCGAAAGGAGATGTGAAGTTACAGGGTTATACAGACTTTGACTGGGCAGGGAGTGTAGTGGACTAGAAAACCACATCGGTATGTTGCTTCAGACGTCGGTGGCACTCAATACAGCAGAGGCAGAGTATATAGCAGCAAATGTTGCAATCCATGAAGTAGTGTGGCTTCGAAAGTTGCTTGCACGGTTATTTGATCTAGAGTTGGAGCCAACTTTGATATATTGTGATAATAAAAGTTGTGTGAAGCATATAGGGATCAAACATCATTACATCCGAGACATGGTGCAGAGAGGATTTGTGGAGCTCCGATACATATTCATGGATGAGAAAATAATAGACATTCTCACCAAGCCTTTGTCTAGAGTGAAGTATGAGTACTTCAGAGACAAGCTTGGAATGATGCAGAATGTCCACCCTTGTTGGGAGGGAGTTGTGTTGTTTCTCCTCCTGGCGGCTAACCCCTCTGGCCAAAGGTTCCCTAGATCTATCATGTGAGGTGACTAAGGGGTAATGCACCGTCGGACCCGATGAGAGAAGAAAAATCACACGCATAGTTGTGGAGACTATGGGAGCATCTTTGTGCTACTATACAAGACTATAATTATGGTTGATGGCATGGTAGTAGTTGTGTGCTACTAGTTGATTATTGCATAGTTATAGAGATCATTTCCTATCACTATGGTTGATGGCATGGTAGTATCTGTGTTCTACTAGTTGATTTTTGCATAGTCATAGGGACTGCAGACTATGATTATGGTTGATGGAATGGTAGTAGTTGTGTGCTACCAGTTGATTGCTACATAATCGTAGAGACAATTGAACTCCATGGTGGCAGCTTTTGTAGCTACCAGTTATGACTATGGTTGATGGCATGGTAGTAGTTGTGTGCTACTAGTTGATTGTTGCATAGTCATAGAGTTTATGACTATGGTTGATGGCATGGTAGTATCTTTGTGCTACTATTTGTTTGTGGCATAGTCACATAGATCATAAATATGGTTGATGGCATGGTAGTATCTTAGTGCTACTAGTTGATTGATGCATATTTATGGAGACTATTGGACTGCATGGTAGTAGTCTTACGATTACTAGTGGGTTACAAATCATGACTATGGTTGATGACATGGTAGTAGATTAGTGCTACTAGTTGATTGTTGCATAGTCATGAGAGACTATTGGATAGCATGGTAGTAGCTTAGTGCTACTAGTTTATTGATATGTAGTTGTGACAGCATGGTGGTAGCTTTGTGCTGCTAGTTGATTGTTGGAGAGCATGGTAGTCGCTTAGTGCTACTAGTTGATTGTAGCATAGTTATATGGACTATGGCAGAGGATGGATCTATTGATGCATGGTGGTAGCCTTGGGGATACTAGATGATTGCAGGGTAGTCAGTGGACTACTAGAAGAAAACATCGTGGAAGAATGCCTCCCTAACTAAGATGGAGTGTTGATGTTTTGGTAGTTGTGAGAGGTATTCCCTCCTAGACAACTTTTCTTAGAGAAGAATAAGATTCCAAGAATTCAAAGGAAGACCGTTGAATAGTTGACGAACACCCCGGAAAAGAATAAAGTAAAATAAAATACCACAGAAGAGAAGTCAGCCCATAGGAAATAATAATAAAGTGGAAATATAATTTCCAGGAAGATAATTCGGCCCACGGAATTAATAAAGTAAATTGAAGACCCAGAATAAGAAGTCAGACCCAGAGAGGTGCCCAAAATAGTATAAATATAAGTCTATGTCAGTTCATTTGCACAGCCACGCAATTCTCCTTCTGTAGTGCGCACTAGGCAATTGCAGCTGCAGTTTCACTATTTCTGGTTTCTGGTTCTCTTGGAGAGTGTGCCCCACTTGGGGAAGGATATTCTCGGTGGTTCTTGGTCATCTCTCTTCTGCGCTACCTCTGGAAGAGTTTCGCTAAGGTTGTGTAGTGTTTCCCAATTGCTTCGTGCCAATTACAGTAGCAGTTGCAATTGCATTAGCAACTGTAGTTGCAGTTACCAGTTGTGTCGGTTCTGTGGTGACTCAGTTGTCAATCCTCGCTAGGGTTTGAAGAGAAGAAGAGATAAGTATTTGGTTCTTCATTGTTGGTTTTTTCATGTGATTACATCATGTTCATGGTTGTATTGGAATATTCTCTCTAAGAAAAGTTGGTTGGGTTTTTCCCCGAGTTTGGGGTTTTCCCAAGATAAATATTTGTGTCTTCTTGTGCTTGTTTATCTGTTGCTTATATATTTCAGTATATGATTATTGAATGTTAAAATAAGATAAAAATGCTATGGAAAATCTAATGTTAACTAAACTAATGAAAATCCAACATGGCAACCCCACTAACCACCTTACTCAAGAAGAATGCCTTTGTGTGGAATGATGTAGTAAAGCAATCATTTAATGCCTTAAAGGAACCCACATGTGATACTCCAACATTATCATTTCCCAATTTCACTAAGACTTTTATCCTTGAATGTGATGCCTATAGAAAAGGTCTTGGGGTAATGCTTATGTAAGAGGGTCACCCCTTAGCATTCAGTAGTAAACAATTTTGTGATTAAAACTTGGGAAAGTTCACCCATGAGAAATAAATGTTGGCCATCCTTCATGGCATCAATACATGGTGCATGTATCTCATTAGAAGGTGTTTCCAGGTCAAGACAGACCATCATAACTTGAAGTAATTTTTGTAACATCGGTTATCATGACTAGAGTAACACAAGTGGGTCACTAATATGTTAGGTTATGATTATGAGATGATATACAAGAAGGGTAAGGAGAATGTGGTGGTTTTCCATGTTTACCTTATCCTTACTATTGCTATATTTGATTGTAGAGGTACAAAATGAATGGTTGGATAATGAAAACGGGGTTCAACTCATCCAATAACTTAAGGAGGACCCCAACCCCGCTACAGGCTATATCTCACAACATGACACTTAGAGGTGTAAAAGGAGTATTTTTTTTCAAATAAAAATATGCTTTAAAAGAACGAGTGTTGGTAGAATTGCATTCCTCTCCCATTGAGGGTCACTTAAGCTTTCAAAAAACATATGGAAGAGTTAAGCACTCCTTCTTTTAGGAAGGCATGAAAAAGGACATCCACGCCTTTTTTTTCTAAATTTGACACATGTTAAAGGAACAAGGGTGAAAAAGTGAAGCCCCTCAGAGCATTACAACCACTATCGATTCCCACCACTATTTGGGTTGACATTTCCATGGATTTTATCATTTGCCTTCCTAAATCCAACAACAAACATGTCATCATGGTGGTAATTGACAACATTTCCAAATGTGCTCACTTTTGTGTACAACCCCATTTACGCCATCCATAGTTTCCAAAGTCTTCATGGATCTTACTTTAAACCTGCACGGAAAGCCTAATTCCATTGTTATTGGTCATGATCCCACCTACACTACCAAATTCGAGCAAGAGTTGTTTAAAACATAGGGCACATACTTGAAAATGAGCATGGATTGTCATCCCCAAACATAGGTGGTTAATAAATTCCTATAAACGTATTTGGGATGTCTTGCATTGGATTGACAAGGCTAATAAGTTCAATGGCTACCACTTGCAGAATGGTGGTATAATACTAGCTATCATGGTGCTACAAAAATTTCACAATATGAAGCTATTTATAGAAAAAATCTCCCTTGGTTGCTTCATACTTACTATGCACATCCAAGGTTCAAGAATTATACTAGAGTGGCCATTCTTAGTACACTTAAGGAAAATTCAATTTTGATCAAAATACAATGAGGCAATAGGTATATAAACATCGCTTTGAGCACTCTTTTGAAGAAGGGGATGACATGTTCCTTTGTCTCCAACCCTACGAGCATACATCTCTAAAAGATAAGAGTCACCAGAAGCTAGCGCTAAAATTCTATAGACTTTATCAAATCATCCAACGTATTGAACAAGTTGCCTACAAAATGGATCACCTTGACTACTCCAAGATCCATCGAATGTTTCATGTATCTTGTTTGAAGAAGGCAGCAGAGTCAAATTGCCAAGTTCAAATCGGCCTTCTTGAAATTAATGAAGAATCCTCCATTTGGTTACAATCAAAGGCAATATTGGCCATAAGAGAGTGTTAACTATGCTATGCACTACTCTAGAAGTCCTCATACAATGGAAGGATATGCAACCTGAAGATGACAAGTGGTAACTAGTAGTGATTTTATAGCAATTTCCACACCTGTAGCCTTGAAGATATCATTGCTTTTGGAGAGGGGGGCATGCTAGGCCCCTACCCTAACTTCCCTACGTTGGGGTACTTAGGAGTTAGTAAATTAAGGTATGAGGCCATCTTATTTGAATAAGGCCCGTTTGGTGGTTAATGTGTGGTTACTCAATGCAAAAAGGTCGTCTTTATTAAATAAGACCCACTAGGTGGTTGGTACTCATTAATGATGGGACGATGAGTAGTTAGAGTTTTATTAATGACAAACTATTTATAGAGCTATAAGGTTATGTAATTTTCCATCGAGTATTTTATTTGTATTGGAGCTCTTCTCATTTGGAGGTTTCCCCCTTGAAGAGGCCCATGAACATTGCTCTAATTTTTAATTATCAATATAAGGGTTTATTTCACAAGTTCAATACTCTTATTTCTCCCATTTTATTTTATGTAGTTTCTATTTATTCTTATATTGCTCATAATTTATTGTTTCTATTCACTAAGTATGCTACAATTATCTAGCATTAACACAACTAGATGACACAAACCATCTTGGAGTCTTGTTGAGTTTTCTATAATTTTCTATTTGATATTCCCATGTGATCTATTGCACTACCATTATGCGGATAGATTTTACATTACTAATGGTTGGTTATGTGTATGATTATTTCCTATGAGGCTCTTTTAGTTGGAGTATTTTCCAATGAGGTTTTCATTTCTCATGTCATTTTCAACCATCTTGATTTAGGACCTTATTGTGCTTCCAATTATGATTCATTCCAAGTGCATTGGTTTGATTATCATGGTTCATTTTATTTTTCTATAGCTATATATTTTGTGCATAGCTTGTATTTTGTTGAAATAAAGTATATAAATATAGGACTAATAATAAACCATAGTTGTTCTAACATTCATTTATTTCTTTTTAACCCTCAAGTAATGCTTGTATGGGTTGAATTGGTTATGATATTTGGGATCTCTTGTGTATTGATTTGTCCCACATCCTCCCAACATATTAATCTATAAGAGAAAACCTTTAGATCAGAATTTTTTATCGTTTCATTGTTACATTATTCTTCTCTTTTATCCACTGCAACATTATAACATTTGTAACTTTATTTGATTAATCATTAATGAATTTTTTTGTTGTTTCATTGTTACATTGTTTCTCTCCTTTATCCACTGTAACATTTTTAACTTTGATTAAATTGCAAGTTATCCGTAAATTTGTTTAATGTCTTTGGAATACAATTTAACACTAGCCTTACCAAATAAGATAAAGGTATATATGGACATTTACATATTCTTAATCCATCTATAAGTGTTTTTTTTTTTTTTAAAACAATTAAACATCGAATCACTTATTTTTCTCCTTTACTGGGATTTAAAAACATTGAATCACTCCTATTCTTCTCCAATATCCATTATACCAATCATAGCTTTCACTAGATTGAAGTTTGTATGGATGGATAAGTTTGTTTAAAGCCTCTGGGATACAATTTAATCAATTGGTGTATACTTCCCAAATCTTATTTGACTAGTGTTTTTTCTCTTTGATACATCCCATTAGAGATTCCTTTACTTCTATCGATTAATATCCTTGTTGATTATGTCTCAAGAAGAACAATACAAACTTCCTACTTGAGAGAAACATCTTCTTGGATTGGTTAGAACTTACCAGGGAAATCTTCGATTTACCTTTGCGTGAATTGATGATGAAGGATTTTTCATCCAGACAGTATTGGTTTTTTGTCCTCTAATTGGTCATTTACATGTTCTTGATTGATTTATGATCAATTCATAATTGAAATTTATTTTTCTTCTTTTATAAATTTAGATAAAAGAATTGAATCACTCAAAATAGTGTTTGTATTTTGTTGCAAATCAATTTCATTTTAGCCCTAAGGAATCTTAATTTACATCTTAATAGTGTCGATGTGAATCTTAATAGTGTCGATGTTAATTTACATCACAACTTCTCCTATACTCCTCCCGTAAGCTCCATCCAAGGTTACTTGAAAAGATCTTTATGAGCAAAGTATATAGTCTTTTTATATGTAGTTCATATTCTTAAGTTTATTTTAGATGCCTTTTAAGTTTATTCTAGATGCCCTTTCTCAACGTAAAGTGATATCCATGTCTATGATTAAACAAGAGAAAGTTGCATAGCAGCTCGTCCCTAGTATAAGTCTAAATATGAATGATTGGAACTACATGTCAAAAACACCTACTTTGTTAGTGAGAAGTGCTAATGAGAATGTAGTAATGGAGCATCCACTCACCGTCATTTCAGCCACCCTCCTCCACATGGTTATCAACTCCTCGCAAATGGCAGAGGTATTCATTAATATATTATATGTCTCGGGATTATACTCGTAGCTTTCTCGTTTGCATTTCTAGATTTTGTTAAGGAATTGATTCACTACACTCCATGCCACCCATGGTGATAACTAGATATATACACTTGGTGCATGTAAGATACAATTGTAAAATAGAGTTGTAATGTAAAATATTTGCAATTAAGTGGATCTCTTTCTCCACAAATTGGCAGCTAATATCTGATGATTAGTTATGTACTGTCAAGGTTGGATCTTTAATAAAAGATTCTTAATATTGATATTGATGAAGTGGTGGTAGGAAAATGATTGTTCTTATAAATGCTTCATCATTGCTAACAATGATTTCAAATTCCACACCCTCAAAAGGTTCAATGATTTCAAATTCCACACCCGCAATCGGTTTGTGTGATGGCACCTGATAATTGGTGCTACCATCACAAAAAAATAACAAAGGAAGTAATTTAATATGATTAGAAGACATAGGTGTAATCAATGGACAATATTTATATTTTCAAAGTTATAGTCGATAGACTATCTTTGTCTTTCCAAAGCTACCTTGATGCCATGACATGTGAGGGTTGCATAAAACATAAAACATAAGGGATCTTTAGCACAACCACTATAAATGCATCAATAATCACATTCGAGAGAACTTCAAAGGAAAGGCTTATTAACATGTCCTAGAGTGAAGATCTTGCAATATAGTTGATTGGATCAATTCAAGTGGATTCCAAATAATAAAACTATTGTTTCCAGGTCTCCTTGACAATGTTGAGTCTGTCGTTAGATCATCCACTATGTCATAGGTATTTGTGATGAAAGGTGGGGGGGCATTGCTAGTGTTGCCAGTATGTAATCCATCCATGACCAAGATAGCTAGAAACATATGCGTGTATTTACGTTATACTAAGAGACTAGGAAGTTATTGATTCCTCCTTAATGACGAAATTTGCAAATATGTGTGTTGTAAGAAATCCCAAAATTGCATCAGGCCTACCATTGCTCCCAAACAAACGCAAATTCAAACATGGATGACTTGAAACTAGTGCAATATTTACAAACAACCTTGTGTGAATATTTGAGGCTCTATCATGTTATGTCTGTCAATTACAGAGAAGCATTGCAAGACCATGCTTTTCTTCATGGGGTGTTTGTGAAAAAGGCATTGAATCTTTTATGTTTTATTTCTACCACCAACGGGATGGAGAGTGTGTAGGGTGAGGATGTGAGGGAATTTAAGCTAGAGAGATCAATTAAATGAGATGGGATTGTTCATGTAAGCCAAATCTCTTCTACTAAGTCCACTCTAGTGGTTTTCCATAGATTATTATCAAGGAAGAGTGAAGGGTAGCTAGCATACACTTTGTCAAGGAGTTGATTTGCTACACTCCATGCTACCCATGGTGATAACTAGATAGATATGCTTGGTGCATGTGAGATACAACTGTGAAGTAGAGTTGCAATATAAAATATTTGTGATTAATTGGTTTTCTTTCTCTGCCTCAGGGTTAGGACTTTAATAAAAGATTCTCAATATCGATGGAGAGGTAACATGAAGTTGATTGTTCTTACAATTGCTTCATCGCTGCCAAAAATGCTTTCAAATTATGCACCCTCAATTGGTTTGTGTGCCTTCTTTATAGCATCTAATATATGGTGCTACCATTGTAGAAAATTAAAGGAAGGAATTTAACTAAAATAAAAAAACATAGGTGAGATAAATATGTAATCTTTATATTTCCAAAGCTATAATCGATAGACTATATTTATCTTTCCAAAGCTACCTTGATGCCATGACATGCAAGGGTTGCACAAAAAAAAAACATAGGGTATCTTTAACATTACCTCTATAATGCATCATCAATCACATCCAAGAGAACTTCAAAGTCTAGGATTATTACCATGTCCTGGAGTGAATATTTTGCAATATAGTCAATTGGATAAATTCAAGTGGATTTCAAAAAATAAAATTGTTATTGCTAGGGCTCCATGACACTATCAATTTTATCAATGGATTATCCACCATGTCATAGGTATTTGTGAGTAAAGTGTTGATTTTTCATTAATCTAGGCTCAAGTATGAATTTCATTCCAATTTGAGCATTTTACTTGAACCATAGACAATTGCAGTTTCACAATTAACAATTTGAAGCAGCAACCAAGATCACAAGAAGAAATATCATGCACAAGTACACAAGAAGTATCCTGGGAAGCCTTTCTCAACAAGGGAAGAAAACCCAATCAATCCTTTGTTATATTCTTCAAGAGAAAGATCTCCCACACCATAAATCTAGCACACAAAAGGGTGCTCACAAAACCTAGAAAGATAGCGCCCAAGAGAGGTGCCCAAGAACAAGTACTTGTTGAAATTTCCAAACTCACACTTGTGATATCTTTCCTCAATGGGGAAATTATCTTTATTTATATTAGACTGGACATATCAAAAGTAGTGTCTATTGGAACAACAGGTTCGACCTCAATAACTCAAAATATAATTAATAATTACCATATTAATTATATTTTACATTAATTATCTTTCACTTTATGGTGGGGCCGACCTGTACCCTTTACATCACAAATAGGGTTATAGGTAAGTCTGACTCTTCGACAATATAGCAAGGGATCTCATACACCCACTAGTGCTCAGCCAATAGGGGCACGTCCATCTGTGCTCAACCACATGGACGTCCAAGTCTCTATCTCACTGCGTCTCACAGGAGAATCATCAGAATACACACTCACTAGTGCTTAACCACTAGGATCGCATCCACCTATGCTCAGCCACAAGAACATCCTACTCAATAGATATTTGTCTCACTGCGTCTCACAAAAGAATCATCTGGAGTATCACATCATCTCAACTCTCTGTCTCAGAGCAGCACGTCATTTCATCTCTGTCTCAGAGAGAACGACACACCCAACTCATGGGCTTCCTCACCCCGCACAGGGGCACACAATGTTCCATCTCCGTCTCAAAGAGGAACCACACACCCATCTCATGGGCACACCGAACTCATGGGCTTCCTCACCCCACACAGGGGCACACAACGTTCCTTCTCTGTCTCAAAGAGGAACAACACACCCATCTCATGGGCACACCCAAATCATGGGCTCTCTCTCAGGCTGACTCACTCAGTATTTGTCCTCGAGGATGTCTCACGCAGTTGTAATCATCAACAATTCCTCTCAGCTAGGGAGGCATTCTCCACCACGCCAAGTCTCTCACAGAAGTACTTGAACTTCGTCTTGGAAAGTGGTGTGGTGAAGATGTCTGCAATCTGCTCATGGGTAGGAAGATACTACACATGTATTTTTTTCCTCTGCACCATGTCTCTAATATAGTGATATTTTATCTCAATGTGTTTCGATATATCATGAAATGCAGGGTTCTCAAAGAGATTCACACAGCTCTGGTTATCACAATGAATAGTAGTAGGATCCATCTCATGATCGAATAAATATGTCAGAAGTTTGTGAAGCCACACGACTTTGCAGACTACCACACTCAATGTTATGTACTTTTCCTCTGTAGTACTCAATGCCAAAGAGCTATGTTTCTTGTTGCACCAGGAAACCATGGCAGAACCCAATGTAAAGAAACAACTGGAGGTGCTCTTCCAATCCACTACGCTCCCTGCCCAATCTGCATCGGCATATCCCTGCAATCTCAAGTCTACACTGGAGTCATATCTCAGGCCATATCTAACTGTGCCTCGTAGGTATCTCAATACATGTTTTTTCGCTATCCAGTGAGTCTGTCTCGGTTGACTCATGAACTGACTAAGCACATTCACTGCATAGCATATATCAGATTTGGTTTTAACCAGATATATCAGTGATCCAATAAGTTGTTTGTACAAGTGTGGATCAATATCGCATGAATCAACATCATTCATCTTCTTCAAATCCATCACCATTGGTGTCGGCATGGTTTTTCATTTTGTCATACCGAACTTTTTTTAATATCTCCACTGTGTATTTTCCTTGACTCGGGAAAATCTCATCTGTCCTCTGACATAATTATAATCCCAAGAAGTAGTGCATCAAGCCTAAATCCTTCATCTCAAATTTAGCAGTCAATGCTTGTTTGCATTCAACAACTAGTCTCTCTGAACCGGTGAGGAAAAGGTCATCCACATATAGGACCAATATTAATCACTCCTTGCCAACAATGTGATAATATAGGTTTGGATCAACAACACTCTTGTTGAAGCCCAAACTCATCAAGAATCCATCCATTTTCTCATACCAAGCACAAGGTGCTTGCTTAGTCCATACAATGCTTTCTTCAACCTGCACACATGAGATTTTCTTTGTGTATAACGAATCCTTCTGGTTGCTCAATATAAACTTCTTCCTCAATCTCACCATTGAGAAAGGTTGTCTTTACATCCCTCTAATGTATTTTCTAACCCATGGATGTATCTAGTGCAATGATAGAACGAATGGAAGTGTATCGGGCTACTGGAGCAAATGTCTCATCATAGTCAACTCCCTCTACTTGCGAGAAACCTCGGGCTACAAATATCACTTTGTATTTCTCGATGCTTCCATCAATTGCATGCTTGATTTTTAAAATCCATTTGGAAGTCACTACAGACTTTCCTTTTGGTCTCGGAACAATATCCCATACATCATTTTTCAATATAGACTGATATTCTTCTGTCATGGCATCTTTCCATACATGTTCACCTGAAGCTTCTCCGTGAAAAGAAGGCTCAGACTCAATGATGTGGCTCATGGCTGAAAGGTAGCTCAAGAATCTCTTTGGTCTCTTGTTCTCTCAGGATGTCCCTTGAGGGGTTGTATGTCCCTCTGCTTCCTGTAGAGTTTGTCAAGCCCAAGCAGGCCTTTTATGTCCTACTACGATATCTTTGGGCATATCAATTGGAGCAACTAGATCAGCTAGAACAACTAGATCAATTGGAATAATGTTTGTCTCCCTTTGAACTGTTTAAGGGGGAGAGGGTATTGTCTCATTGTCAATATCCATCTGAGATTCTATGGATCTTTGGAAGGCTATCTCTTCCTTAAAATTAACATACCTGCTTATCTCAATTTGTCTATGCCCAGGAATGTAGATCCGATATTCCTTTGAAGATTCACTGTATCCCACAAATGTACCCTTTCTCCCTAAAGGGTCTAGCCTCGATCTCTTCTCTTTGGGTACATGAAAATATATTGGGCACCCAAATATCCTGAAGTTTCCAATCTCAGACTTTACTCCGGTGAAAGCTTCTTTTGGAGTTATTTTCTTCAAGATCTGATGAGCACTCATGTTTTGAAGATATATTGTTGTCATACATGCTTCTGCCCATAGAGTCATAGATAGACTCTTGATCATGTATCATTGCTTTGGTTGCCTCGATGATAGTTCTGTTCTTCCTCTCTGCAACCCCATTTTACTAAGGGTTGTAAGGAACTGTGAACTCCCTCTTGATCCCTGCTTCAATACAAAAATTGTTGAAATCCTTGGAGGTGTATTCTCTTCCATTATCTAATCTTAGTACCTTGATCTTTCTTTTGGTCGGGTTCTCAACCTGAGCTTTGAATTCTTGAAATTTTGCAAGGACTCCATCCTTGTTCTTCAGGAAGTAAATCCAAGTTTTCCGAGAGTGATCATCTATGAAGATTACATAGTACAAATACCCATTCAAAGAGGCAACAATCATTGGCCCACACACATTTGAATGTATCAAGTCCAAGATTTCCTTGGATCTATTGTCACTACTCAAGAAGGACCATTCAACATTCTTTCCAAGAGAACAACCTTTGCAAACACCTTTATGTTGAATTTGTATCTCTTGAAGGCATGTTACCATTTTCCCTATAACAGGGAAAGCTCTATAATGAATGTGAGCAAGTCTCCTATGCCATAGCTCATTCAATCTCATAGTGTCATGTAACAGGGCATGGACTGGTCTGATGGTTAACCTGTATAAGTTGCTTTCTCGAACACCAATTACTTTGGCAGAATTTATATGTGGGTCTTTGTGCCATGCAAGAACTCTTCCTTCTGAGAAGGTAACCTTGTAACCCTTGTCTTCCAAGGCATAAATGGATACAAGGTTCCTCTTAATCCCAGGTACATATAGTACTTCACTTAGTTGAAGATGCATATCATAATCTAGTTGGAAGGTAGAAGTTCCAACCCCTTTCACATTATATCTGGCATCGTCTCCAAGGACAACATGTAGATTTGTCTCTTTCTCAACAAAATTAGTCAGGTGATCTCTAAAATCTGTCATGTGCCTGGAGGCACCACTGTCAATTAACCAAGTATTATCATTGGTAGGGACCATACCTGAGAGTATTGATATGTTTATGTCTTCATCACTTTGAATTCTTGGCTTCAAAGAACTGAGTTTTCTTGATCCACCAAGCTTGTCTTCCATCATGGTTTTCTTCATCATATTTTTAGATTCTTCAGAAACCCTTGTCAACTGGGCTAGAAAACCTAACGGCTAGTCTAGGTTAGCAATTTTAGGTTTTTCTAGGCTTATAACTGCCAACAATAAGCCTTGAAAGATAGAAGAGTATTGGTGAGCTGAAGAGCCCCTTCAATGAGTTGCAGAAACCCTAATTCTGAAATTTCTACAAAAATTGTGAAACCTTGGAAACCTTAGGGCCAAAAAATCAAAATGCTCAGAAATGCAATATGAAGCTTGTTAGAGGTGCACTGAAGGAGTTTGTACACTCATATGCACTTTTTAGCCCCAGGGTCCAAGTATTAAGTGAGAGGAATTTTTGGGAACCCTAGGAGGGTCGTAGGGTTATGCAGAAGTGAGAGGATGACTGGTAAATGCTTGTGCAATGGGTTCTTCAAGACCTATGCTCTGATACCATGTTGATTTTTCAATAAGCTAGGCTCAAGTATAAAGTTCATTCCAATTTTAGCATTTTACTTGAACCATATACAAATGTAGTTTCACCATTAAAAATTTGTTGCAGCAACCAAGATCACAAGAAGAAATACCATGCACAAGTACACAAGAAGTATCCTGAGAAACCCTTCTCAACAAGGGAAGAAAACCCAGCCAATCCTTTGCTATATTCTTCAAGAGAAAGACCTCCCACACCATAAATCTAGCACACAAAAGGGTGCTCACAAAACCTAGAAAGCTAGCGCCTAAGAGAGGTACGCACTTCAGCCCAAGAACAAGTACTTGCTGAAATTTCCAAACTCACACTTGTGTTATCTTTCCTCAATGGGGAAATTATTTTTATTTATATTAGACTGGACATATCAAAAGTAGTGTCTATTGGCACAATAGGGTCGACCTCAATAACTCAAAATATAATTAATAATTACCATATTAATTATATTTTACATTAATTATCTTTCACTTTATGGTGGGGTCGACTTGTACCCTTTACATTACAAATAGGGTTACATGTAAGTCTGACTCTTGCACAATATATCAAGGGATCTCATACACCCACTAGTGCTCAGCCACTAGGGGCACGTCCATCTGTGCTCAGCCACGGGGACGTCCAAGTCTCTATCTCACTGTGTCTCATAGGAGAATCATCAGAATAAACACTCACTAGTGCTCAACCACTAGGATCACATCCACCTATGATCGGCCACAGGAACATCCTACTCAACAGATCTTTGTCTCACTGCGTCTCATAGGAGAATCATCTGGAATATCACATCATCTCAACTCTCTGCACAGAGGAGAACGACACATCATTTCATCTCCGTCTCAGAGAGAATGACACACCCAACTCATGGGCTTCCTCACCCCACACAGGGGCACACGACATTCCATCTACGTCTCATAGAAGAACCACACACCCATCTCACAGGCACACCCAACTCATGGGATTCTTCACCCCACACAAGGGCACACAACGTTCCTTGTCCATCTCAGAGAGGAACAATACACCTGTCTCATGGGCACACCCAACTCATGGGCTCTCTCTTAGGTCGACTCACTCAGTCTGTGTCCTGAAGGATGTCTCATGCAGCTGTAATCATCAACATAAACGTGGGGGAGCATTTGCTAGTCCTGCTAGTATGTCGTCCATCCATGACCAAGATGGCTAGAAATAGATAAGTATATTTGACTTATACTAATAGACCATGAAGTTATCGATTCCTCTTAAACAACAAAATTTGTAAATATGTGTGTTATAAGAAATCCCAAAATTGCATCAAGCCTACCATTTTGGGAGAGATGCTTGGATGCGGGAGAGATATTGAGGGCACCTGATCAATGACATAAAGGATTAGGAGGGAAGAGTATTGGGGTGGGGCCCAAAAATGTGTTTGAATCCTTCTCTGGCCTTCTATTTTAGCACTAAGGCGATTCCCCTTAAATAAAAATCGAACATGGCTCTCTAATGTAGGTCAAAACAATTGCTTTAAGAAGAAGGCATGAAAAACAAAAGAATTCCCCACTCAATCAAGATGGCATTAATGGATGGAAGGCTACATGATCCGCGAGGCTATTTTTGGCTATGGGGTTCATGAGCAGTTTAGTTGACAAAATCAAATATGGATGACTTGAAACTAGTGAAGTATTTGTAGACAACCTTGTGTGAATCTTCGAGGCTCTATCTTCTATGTTCATCATTTACAGAGAAGCATTGTGAGACCTCATTCTGCTTGATAGGGTGTTTGTGAAGAAGGGATTGAAGATTTTGTGTTTTATTTCTACCACTAATAGGATGGAGAGCATGTGGGTGAGGATATGAGGGATTTTAAGCTAGATAGATGGATTAAATGAGATGGGTCAAATCTCTTCTACCAAGTCCACTTCAGTGGTTTTCCACAATTTTTTTTATCAAGGAAGAGGGAAAGGAAGATGGCATAAAGCAACAAACAAGTGCAAAGTTTTATCAATGAAGAACGAAGGGAAGTGTTTCTTGTAGCATGGAGGTTAATATCTATAGCTTCATAGGAACATTATTGAACACAATTCCATAAGTTTATCAATCTCTATAGAAATCAAATATTTTTTCATTGTAAATTTATTTCAATTTTCATTATGACGTACCATTATGAAATATAACAACTTGCCCCAAGTTATGGAGCTTGATCACAAAAACTAGTAACATGAAGGCACTAAGACCCCCAATGTGTAGCAACAAAGTGTGTATAACTATTAATTCACAAGGATTGGACAAATAACAACTTCATGCTTGGTTATTGATTGTGTTTCAATTAATAGTAAAGTGATTGACTTTCTTTCTGAGTGTCGAGGAAAATAAATAGTACTAGGGGCATGGAGAGGCAATGCATGGCCCTAGCATGATTGATTTTGATGAGTTAATGGGTTGACCACTACACATTCAAGCTTGTCTCAATGGTTGACCACTACACATATATGGTTGAGTCAT
>ML785519.1:41268-55861 GCA_009831015.1 Picea engelmannii | reverse complement strand
TATTTTCACTTAATTGTAGTATTAACAAATTGCAATGATTAACTCATGCAAGCTGCAATGGAGGCCGAGACTAAGAGAATTGCAAAAGAAAAAAGGCTCAGCACAGATCTGTTATACAACCTAATATAAAAATCCTTAGCATTGCTAGAAAAATGTTTGTCATATTCCCACAAAGCATTCAAAATCATGGGTAAAGTTATATTTCGAACCATTAATTTCTTTTGCAAACATTTAATTATGCATGGTTTGATTTTTGAAGCTCTTGCATCAAAAGAGTCTGTTAACTTCTTTCCTTTCAATGAGCACTCCACCCACTTAGATTTTTCTTCTTGCATCGAAGGAGCATGGCATGGCCAAGATCATTAATGACTAATTCTCCAACTGATTGCAACTATTTTCCTTTCTTTTCTACAGGTGGCACTGACTTGCTAGTCTGCTAGATGCTCACCTCTTTCCTGATGGTTGGATGCACTACTTGGCTTGATTGATTGGTATATAGGTTAGAAAATCTGTATCAATATGGGTGTTTGCCCAAGTTTATGCAAGTAAGATTCTATATTTGTATTTGTAGGCTAGAGCGGTTGTGGTAAATGAATTCTTCTCTTCAAGTATGATCTTGAGAGAACTCGTTGCTTGGATGCACACGGGTTGCCATGGGAGGAGGCATCTTCTACATCGACCCTATACTACAACACCCCTATAATGCAACGACCATAACTTGCAAAGTCCCTAGATTGCAACGACCATAGACTGCAAAGTCCCTAGACTATAATGCCTCAAAACCAAAGTCCCTAGATTGAAGTGTCATAGAACCAAAGCCTCCAAACTAATCAATGATATAATTTATAAAAATTTGTTTTATAAATTAATTTTTTACTTTGACAAATAACCTAAAAAAATTGCACACACCACGAGAATAATACCACATCAAAAAGATTTTAATCAATAAGAAATTCAATGCACAAGAATAGAAGATAAAAAAAAATATTATTTAAAAAAAAATCAATTAATAAATATAAAAAAAAAAACCTTAAAATACAATTTAGAGATTAATGAAGTTCAAAATCGTACCGAATATTATAGTACATGTTTTGACAAATACTAATAATGAGATTTCTAATAACTTATGCAAAGATCAATATTCATTTGTTATTTACTTATAAAACTTTCATGTGAAATATATTAGCAAAACCAGGTTTCTAATAACTTATGCAAAAATCAATATTCATTTGTTATGAACTTATAAAACTTTCCTGTGAAATAGATTAGCACAACCACATTGAGTGTTTTGTATAGGATAATAATAATTAGCATCTAAACACCTTAAAATATAATTCATGGTTTAAATTCTTAGGTTAGCTTGATGAATTTTAAATACCCTTGATATAGGTAAAATGTTATCCATGTCCATGGTGAAATAAGTTTCTAATGGCTCATGGGGATATTAATATTCATTTGTTAAATATTTATAAAATTGTAATGCTAAAATACATTGAGTGTTTTTTTAGGATGATAATGATTAAGGTTTTATGCACCGTGAAAACATAATTTCTCATATATAATAGTTGTTTTAGTAATCATGATGTTCTTAAAACCTCCACTCCATGTTAGGTCGTTATTGCGTAGATCCCATCATGTGAGTATAAAATGATCCCAATATTGGAGACATGGATAATTACCTCCTCATCATTGGATTCATTGGAGACCCTTCTTCTACATACATAGATTCTTGCCCTATGTTGTTGATAAATACCAATATTTAGATGACATTTTCAATAGTATTTGGAGTACATATTGGGATTCTCTATTTTAACATTGGATTGTGTTTCTCTTTATTTAGGGAGTCTTTTGCATAAAATATATGAGAATCTTTGGATGGCCAATGTACTTGGAATGATCCATATTGTTGGATTTCAATACTTAAAGAATTACTAGTATTTATATATATTTTGCATGTTGAGGTTGATGTTTGGATATTTATATATATATATTTGCATGTTGATGTTGATGTTTGGATATTTTGTATTATTGTTGGTATATATTTTATTTTGCATGTTGAGGTTGATGTTTCTATATTTTGTACTATTGTTGGTATATATTTTATTTTGTATGTTAAGGTTTATGTTTGGATACAATATATATTTTATTTTGTATGTTAAGGTTTATGTTTGGATATTTTGTTGGTATATATTTTATTTTGCATGTTGAGGTTGATGTTTGGATATATTGTATTATTATTGGATTTCAATATTTGAATGAAGTACTAGTATTTATATATTTTTGTATGTTAAGGTTGGTGTTTGAAAACTTTGTACGAGAGATGAAGGTAAACATGAAAATGTTTTTAAAATTGTTTGTCATTTGTTATATAGGGTACAATTAGTGCTTTAGTAGGTAAAATGATTATATATAAATTTGCAATATAATTTATACATATCCTTAGACTTGGTTGAAGTATGGATGCTTTAACTATTGACTCTATGTCTAGGACCAATTCCATGGTCCATCCCTTTTCCACTGTGCTATAATATTGCACTCCCAATGTCCATTTAAGCAAGTTTTTCAGGAAAACTATCTCCAAGTATCATTATCTCTAGAATGTGTGGGTTATAGAAGTCACCCTTGTCCATATGCCTACTAAAAGTAGTTTCATTGTTTCTCTTTATTCAGGGAGTATTTTTCTTAAGATAAATGAGAATATTTGGATGGGCCACTATACTCGGAACGACCCATATTGTAAGATTCAATCCTTAAAGGAACTATTAGTACTTATATTTTGCATGTTGAGGTTGATGTTTGGATTCTTTGTACAAGATATGAAGGTAAACATGAAATATCCTTAAAATTATTTGCCACATATGTCATGTAGGGTACAATTTCTTTCATCTTAAATCATTATTTTCCATTTTATTCATTGTGTATATTTTACATTTTGATACTTGCATAAGATTACTTTCATGGAAATTTAAAGATTCATCTCATTATTTCTTATCTCACCAGTAATTATAGTTTTCAATATAAAGTCAAAGAGCTTAACTTTCATAAGAGGTATGGTCCAACACATCAAGTTCAATCAAATGGTAAGGTAATTCTAGGTAATCAAAGCTTCGGTAAGTTATTAAATATTTATTTTGTTCATTAAATTTGGAAATTTTAATGCTATGGAAACCTTTGAATCTAATTGTGCCAACTATGATCCTATCGCCTTGAACCGCCACACATGCATTGAATTGGCCATCATTTCCATTATTTGATTTGGCATAATTGCATAATCCTCCACCACTGGATGCGCAAATTGCCATCATATCAAAACCTACTATGCCGATGATTACTTTACGTGAACGATTAAATTAGATCATGACGATAAAATCGTCATGATCACGATTTTCCATCAACTCTCATTTCGACCTCATCGTCATTGTATTGTGAATTCCCCTCTTCCTATAGATTGGATTGAATATCATCTAACAAAACCTACACCTTCTCGTTGCGAGAAAATATGAAGAGCGCACTCATAATTGAACTAGACAAGGTTGAGCTACTGGAAGCCTGCCCAAAATGCAGTAAGAAAGTAGAGAAGGCAAAATGGCTACCTTTCTTCTTGAAGTACAACGGGTACAACTCATATCTTACCACGACATTCACATTAGGGTTTGATGGAATCAAGGCAATCATTGGGGATTTGGAGCTCACTGTCTTAGACGACTCCATTGCGCAGGCAATAGAGCTCCCCCAAGATGATGAACACTGGTTCAAGAGCAGACAGATAGAGAAACTGAGTTGGGCTTTGTTCCTGAAGCTAACTAGCATGAAGACAGAGTGGTCTAGAGGGACAGCGCGATGCCTGTTGAAAAGCATATATCAAAACCTATTGATTGTGCTAGAGAAATATGTTACATGTGAGGGTTGTTTCGACCTCACGTTCCTTTACATTAAGCACAAGAAAGTCATAATCCTAGTTGACAGTGGCAACACCCATAATTTTATTCATCGTCACATTGCCTAGGAAATCAATTGCTATATATGTTGTAGGGTCCTTGTTTTCATGTGTTTTGGTATAGTGTCTAATACCTTGTCTTACTATTTACCTTGCCATTTGCCATCCTATTACCCTATAATGACATATCTTTTACCATTTTCCCTCAAAACACGTTTTTGGTTCAAAGGTTATTATCTTAGCCTAAGTATTTCAATTTTTCTTTGTTTAATGAATAAAATGTGTTAATTACTCGAGCTGATGAAATTACTGGAACATTCTTGTAGTTTGTTGAACATGTCTTGTAGTTGCCTCTACAATTGAAATATTTGTCACTCATTCCAGCTGATTCAAAGATATGGGTTCTGTAAAGAATCGCATACACACTATCCAATTTGGCTAACACTACAACAACAAGTGCACTATTTATGGTCAACGTTCTAACCAATTCCTGTAATGTGCATGAGTTCGTTGCGATTTCATGCCTTTGGTCATGAAATCATAATGAAATGACTTGTTATGAGATTTTGTTGTCTGAATTGGTTTGTCCGAAGATAAAATTGTAATGTCTCGCTATGTTTAGTGGATTGCATGGGATTGGAAGTGTAGATTTTAACCTTGTACAATATTTTACTACTAACATATTTTCAATAAAAGAACATAAAAGATACAATGGAAGAATACACACATTACACATAGATTTTTCCCCTGGAAACCCAAACCGGGAAAACCAACACATTCTATATTCATTCACATCATACATTGTTTACAATACAATATACATATAAGATCCAACGACATCCAAAACCCTAATCCAATGAACTGGATTAGCCAACAACCCTAATTCCTTAACTGGAAATAGAAAACCATCGACGAAAAACCACATGCCGAAAAACCTCCCATAAATGGACACAAAAATCGAGGACCGCTAAAAAATGGACATGAAAACCGAGGAAAATTGAGGATCGCCCAAGAACGACACTAGTTCTAGTCGTGCAAAAAATATAACACATATCCAGCATGGAGTTTAAGAGTTGTTAGTATTTAATTTGAATCTCATTGTATAAATATTAGAGGCAATCATGCTCGAACACATGGATTGATAGGTTGATAACAATAATAATCAGAAGTAGATTGAACCATGTTCAACGTATATCTATGTACTTTTTAAATTCTAGAATATAAAGATTGGTTCATCCAAAACCCTAATCCAATGACCTAGATTAGACAACAACCCTAATTTATTAACCGGAAATAGAAAACCATCGACCAAAAACCACGTGCCGAAAAACCTCCCATAAATGGACACAAAAACTGAGGACCGCTAAAAAACGGACCTGAAAGCCGAGGAAAATCGAGGATCGCCCAAGAACGACACTAGGTCTAGTCGTGCAAAGAATATAACACATATCCAACAGGGACTTTAAGAGTTGTTGGTCTTTAATTTTAATCTCATTATATAAATATCAGAGGCAATCATGCCCAAACACATGGATTGATAGGTTGATAACAGTGATAATCAGAAGTAGATTGAACCATGTTCAACGTATATTTATGTACTTTTTTAATTCTGGAATATAAAGATTGGTTCATGTGCATTTCTATGTTGTCTTCCTAAGATTGTAAGTGTTAGTGGGCATACTTCTGAGAGAAGGCATGGCCCCCTTCATCTCATAAGTAGCACCCTCATTTGTTTTGTTTATTTACTTGCATTAGGATTAATGTTACAATTTTATTTCATGCTTGTAGTTCAATTGATGCGTGTGAGAAAAATAATTGATGCTTGATTGTTTGACAGTTAAATTGGTGATTCTATGGACAAGAATTGTCAAGAGCTACAGATTGATGCAATCAATGATTGACATTCTTTATTGATCAACACCTACCAATGATAAATACCTTGATCATATGTATTAGCTTTTGATTTTGTTTCTTTTGTTCAAGTTAATTGTTGTTAATCTAACTAATATAGTGGATCCAACAAAGTATTGTTGGGTATAAAAATCTATATCCAACCTGCAATTCGACCTTAGAATGTCCACTGTTAGATGGGACCCTAGATTGAATTTATTTTGTAGTTTATTGGAATGGTGTGTCTCTAAGATTTGATCTGCATTTATTTTTCCTGGTGTTTTGTAAGTCTACAAACCCAGATTGATAATTAATGTACCAAATTATTATTATATAATTTTCCCAACATCTGTGCAATCAACAATTTTCAAATCATGATTGTCAATGGCAGTTCCATTAAATGTGGTGGGTGTTGTGAAAATGTCCACCTACAAATTGGTTAGTACCACCTAAAATCTCATATGTTTGCTATTGACATGGGTTGTTGTGAGATTGTGCTCAGTGCTTAATGGTTATGCACTCTCGGCCCCATCCTCATGGACTTTAAGGACCTAACCATGGAATTCCAATAGGATGGACAACATATAAGTTCCAAGGCATCATGATAGGCTCACCTGAGATAATTAGTTCCCACTGAATGGAAAAGCTACTCAAAAAAGGTCTTCTGGCATTATTGTGCAACTCCATTCAATTCACGTCGTTGAGACACCCTTTGTGCACCCTGACCTCCAATCTATACTCTCTCAACACCAAGCTATTTTTAACACTCCCCATGGACTTCCCCCTTCCTGCAACATCCATGATCATTCCATTCCTCTAGTACCAAACAATCTTCCTCCCAGTGTTCTTCGTTATCGTTATCCCTTTGCCCAAAAAAATGAAATGGAAAAAATTGTTTAAGAATTTCTAGAAGTAGGTGTTATTCGTCCCAGTACCAGCCCCTATTCTTCTCTGGTAGTCATGGTGCTCAAGAAAGAAGGCACTTGGCGCATGTGTCCTGATTTTCATGCCCTCGACAAACTCACAATCAAAGAAAAATTTCCCATTCCCATCATTGATGGCCTTTTGGATGAACTGAGTGGTTCTCAATACTTTACAAAACTTGATCTATGTTCTTGCTACCACTAGATACGTATGAAATAGGAGGACATCCCCAAGCTTGCCTTTAGAACTCATGAGGGTCACTATGAGTTCATGGTCATGCCCTTTGGCCTAAGTAATGGCCCCTCCACTTTCAAAGTTTCATGAATCGTGTCTTTCATCCTTTCCTCCATCATTTTGTCATATTTTTCTTTGATGATATTCTCATCTATAGTAAAACTTGGCAATCCCATTTCACCCATGTGGACCAAGTTCTCCATCTCCTGTTTAAGCACAAACTTTTTCTGAATCAATCTAAATATGCTTTTGGCGACTCTAAAGTTGAGTACCCGGATCATATTGTAGGAAAGGATGTTGTATGGGTGGATCCTAAGAAAATTAAAGCTATGAAGGATTGGCCTCGACTTAAAACTCTTAAAATCTTGTGTGGTTTCTTGAGTTTAATGGGCTATTATCACAAGTTTGTTCGGAATTATGGTAACATTGAAACTCCTCTCATTGCTCTCCTTAAAAAGAATGCTTTTAGTTGGACTCTAGCAGTTGATCAATCCTTCGAATCCTTGAAAGAGGCTAGTGTTCACAACTCATGTCGTGGCACTACTCAAACTCACCAAGATTTTTTTCCTGGAATGCGATGCATCACGGAAAGGAATTGGGGAAGTCCTCATGTAAGATGGTCGACTTTTGGCTTTCGTTAGCAAACAACTATAACAGTGACATTTGGGCCAATCAACCTATGAAAAGGAAATGTTGGATATTATGCATGCAGTGGATTTCTGGCGTCCTTATATATTGGGGCAATGCTTCCAAATTAAAACTAGTCATTGTAGCCTCAAGTGTTTTCTGGAACAAAGAATTTCATCCTCGAAGCAACAAAAATGGGTGACCAAGATTTTTGGATATGATTATGAGATCATCTACAAAAGGGGCAAAGAAAACATGATTATTAATGATCTTTTAAGGAAATAGGAAGAAGAAGGGTCACTCTTTTCCCTCTCATTTATTGTAGCGGACTGGCTTCTGGTCGCTCACCATGAATGGTTGCAAGACCCCAAACTTTCTATCCTGATCCAAAAATTGCAACAAGATCTTCAAGCTTCTCCGGGGTACTATTGGAACACTAAAGAGATTTGATATAAAGGTCATATGTATTTAAGTAAACAATCGAACCTTAAATCAACTGTGCTCTTTGAGTTTCATGCTTCACCCGCAGCTGGGCATTTAGGATTTACCAAAACCTATGAATGGGTCAAACATTCTTTTTTGGGGGACAATATGAACCAGGACATCCACACCTTTGTGGATGAATGTAATACATGTCAATGCAAGAAGGGAGAAACTGATCTGAATTTATGAGGGAATGAAATGAAACACATAAATGGGATAGATACAACAATGCTCAATTTCTATTAAAGAATGAAATATGCATAGAATGTAAAAGAAAATACAGAGTGAAATGAACTTGCTAGAATGGTGGCAACTTATCTCTAAGAAGAGATGTGACGGCTACTCTCATTCCCAAGAAGATGATTACACTAAAGCTCCAAAGACCCTTTTCAACATAAAGCATAAATGAGAAAACCCTAAACATCCAAAAGCAAAGCCCCTGAAGATGAAACGCCAAAAGGTTTATGGCCCCAATGGTGGTAGTTGATACATCAACTTCAAAGGGAATAAATTTTTCATATAACGATCTTTGTTTGGGGCACTCAGTACCTTATCGAAAAGGTCTAGACAAGGAGTACACATTATGAACGACCCAATACAATATTATGCTATCTATTGGACGTCGCCACATCAAAAAAAGTCGTTTAGGGCCTCAAAACAACCCTAAAAGTTTGGGATCTGAAAAGTTGTAAAAAAACTGCCAAGATGGAAACTGTATTTTGAGTCAGTGGAATAGGTGGGAAGCCATCGATGTCCACCTAGATAAGTCCTCACCTCTTAGGAAGCAATGGTCTCCATTGCATTGAGTTCCCCCATCAAATGGGGAAACTTATGTTGAACTTGACACTTGGTGAGCCACTTGCCTTGGTGCAATACCTGTCCTGCCTTGACAACCTAGAAGAGTTGGATCTTCTGTTGGCGAGTGCCCTTAACCTATGTATCCATGATCCTATCAATGTTTTCTTGTTCCATGTAGTCAGGGTTGATATCGGTAGGTGTTAGTTTCTCTACCACTTCCAATTTGTCCATTAGTGGTAGAAAATATGGTCGAAGGAGGTCCACATTGAATTATGGGTGTAAGCCAATGAAGGGGGGAATACTTAACTCGAAAGCAATGTTTCCCATAGACTTGGTGATGGTGATGGTGTAAGGTCCATAGGGAAGTGGACGCAACTTCTGATGGGGTACTATAAGGCATTATTTCTGCTAATGTAACCAAACCTTGTCACCTACCTCAAACTTGTGGGGAACCCGGTGTTGATAATGGCGTTGCTTGTACTTAACATTGGCTTTCTACAAAATATCATGGACCTGTTGGCAGATGTGATGCATCCATTCAATGAATTTGGTGGCCTTGTCAGTCTCAGATTGAGCATATGAAGATTATGCATGTGTGGATGCAAGGGGAAATGCTACATCAATGGGGCCTAATGGTTGAAATCCCAAGCCCACTTGAAAAGGGCTATGGTCGGTCGAGCTATGGAGGGATCTATTTTAGTTGTGTTGAACATAAGGAAAGCTCTCATCCCATGCGTGTGGATGGTTGGATTTGTAAATGCAAAAGAGATGCATGATCATCCTATTGACAACCTTTGTTTGTCCATCGGTATGAGGGTGGAAGGCAGTGGATTTGGCGAGATTGGTGTCCAACAATGACCATAGGCTTGACCAGAATCTACTCAATAATCTATTGTCCTTATATGATATGATGGTCTGCGGTATTCCAAAGTGTACCCATACACGCTCAAAGAAGAGCTTAGTAGTGTCCTCGACTGTGATACTCTTCTTCCAGGCAGTAAAAACGCCCATATTAGAAAATCAATCAACAACCATGAATACACAGTCATTTCCATGGTTGGTTGAGGGGAGATCTGATATGTAGTCCATTGAGATGGATTCCCAAGGACCATCGAGAATAGATAGAGGGGTGTATAGTCCTTGTTTTTTAATAGTTGGTTTAGCAATGGAGCGGTTAGTGCAGGATCTAATATACTTACTAACATCATGTTAAAGCTTTAGCCAATAGAAATGATTTTGTAGTATTGCCATTGTATTCTCCACACCAAAGTGTCCTGCCACCCGACTATACGGGCTTCCTAAATCAACTTCACACACTCTCTTGAAGGAACACAAAGATGACACAGATGGCATAGTGGTCCATCCTGAAGATGGAAGTCAGAAATGGTCATGCATGTTCCCAACATCTGGTAGGTCGTAGCGAAGCCAAGATTGTTGTCATAGATTTGGGACCACCTGAAGGTATCATGCCCACAAGAGTCAAGCACCATGGTTAGTGTTGCAAATGGAGGTCAACTAAGGAAGTCAACAACACAATTGGTGCTCACTTTCTTATAGGTATGTGGACCACTTTTGATGGCAGTTGTTCTACAATTTGCCCTGTCTTTGCATGAACTGCAGAGGCTTGTGATCTATATGGATGATTGTCTCCTTCCCCAAAATGTAATAATTCCATTAGCAACAAGATTGTATGATGGAATACATTTCTTTGTCACAGGTGAGGTACTTCCAGACGACATTTGAGAGTGTCTCACTATGATAGGCCATCGGATGACCATGTTGAGTGAGAATGACACCAACAACATAATTAGAAGCCTCTGTATCAATCTTAAATGGTTGTTGCAGATCAGGTAATGTGAGCATCAAGGCTGAGCATAAGTGATGTTTCAGATCATCAAAGGCTTTGTATTATGATTTACCCTACACAAATTTGGATTTTCAACCACCCTTGGTCACTTGGCTGAGAGCCCATGCGATATGGGAGAACCCTAATACGAATCTACGATAGAAGTTGGAAAGGTCTAAGAAGCTTTGAATATCAGTTAGTGTTTTCAAGGTTGGCCAATCACGAATGACTTGGATCTTCGTTGGATCGACATGTACACCATAGTCATGTACAATGTATCTGAGGTATTGACCCTAATCATGTTGAAGCAACATTTCTCATAGTTAGCATATAGCTTGTGTTGCCACAGAGTGTGGAGGACCTGATGAATGTGTTGTAAGTGTTTTTCCCAACTCTTGTTGAAGATGAGGATGTCATCCATATATACAACCACAAAGGAAATTGTGAAGGGCCATGAGATATGATCCATCAACCTCATGAAAGTTATTGGGGAATTTGTCAAGCCAAAGGACATGACCAACCACTTGAAAAGACCTTATTTAGACTTGAAAGTAGTCTTTCATACATCACTATGTTCTATGCGAACCCGGTGGTAGCCAGACTTTAGATCAATCTTACTAAATTACTTTCCCCCCTTGAGTTGGTTGAGAAGGTCGTCAATTCAAGGAATTGGGTATTGGTTCTTGACTGTAATTTTGTTCAGAGCTCCGTAGTCAATACATAGTCACCAAGTACCGTCTTTCTTTTGTACAAGCATGATTGGGCTTTTGCAGGGTGAGAAGATTGGTCGAATGTGCCTTTTTTGAAGCAACTCTTGAATATGGCACTTGATTTTCTCATTTTCTAGGAGAGAGTGTTGATACATTGGCCCATTAGGCAAAGGCATTCGAGGGGTCAGCTCAATTGAATGTTTGACCTGACAGTGTAGAGGCACCCCCGTAGGTGAGGTGAAGATGTCCCGATATTCTTCCATGACTTTTTCCACTTGCTTTTGTTGCATAGAGGAGCCCTTTGCGGAGGCCATGGATGTGGTCATGACCTTCTGCTCTGATAAGAAATGATCTTTTAAATGACTTGGTTAAGTATGTTGCATGGAAAATTTTACCAGTTAAGACTTAATAAGAAAGTGAAGAAGCTTAAGAATAGAATTTGTAGCACATAAGAAGTAAAAAAAACAAACCATAAGCAAATTCAAGGCACCAGAAGTTGATAACAGAGTTCGACAAATCTGCCTACGTCTTCGGGCCTTTGTCTTAGTGGGGGAGACTTCTTTATTAATATTCAATGCTCAAAATCTACATCAAAATTACATCATTTAAGTCTCTGATTGAATCATTTGTGTTATTCTCTGTCTCAGGAACCTGATGCAACAAACGACACTAAAAAAGGTGGAGTAGAACTCCCAGAAATGGCCTCCAAATCTCAACTACTCTCTTGGCTTCCTTGCATAAAAATGGCTTGGACTTCACAAATTATTCATCATTCTCCTACTCTGAACTTTAAAAAAGGATTTTTTTAAATACAATTTGAGTTGGGGGTCACATCCCAACTTCTTCCCAATATTTGGCCTCAATCTGGGCTCCAGATCCTCCAAAAATGGGCAAAATCCCATCAAAAAGGCCCAAAATCATTAAAAAATCCCTTTTACAATGTTTAAAACCCACTTTGGGGGGGAAATGTGGGCACGTGCCCCCTTTCTCTGATCTCTCAATCATATTGGGGTCATGTGGCCACGCGCTAGAGTGTTAGGCTTCCGGTCTTTAGCCCAGGGTTTCACGCCTTGGTTGGCAGGGTAGCCCCGTCGACCGGGCGCTTAGTTGTCGTATCCCATTATGTGCGCCTTTATAAACAATTTGTGCCATACATAATAGCAACTAGGCCCGTAACTCGGTCTGTCCGTCGGTTTGTGTGATGTCTTTATTGTGATGTGGAGGTCGGGTGGTCGAATACTACGGAGGTGGAAACAAAATTTTAACCCGATCCATATTGGCTTGATCCAGGGTGCCACGTGGTGCCCTGTGATTGGACCACGTGTCAACATTTCATTGGCTTGAGCCACGTTAGTTACCCAGTGGACTACCACGTCACCTACTCTGACAGCGCCAACTCACGACCATACTGAGACGTGTCACCACCGGAGACTGCCACCTGTCAGCCATGTCACTGCCATCTTGTCATCTGTACTGCCATGTGTCATTACTGCACACTACCACTTCATTGCACAGACTGCCACATCACTAGGCCACGTGGATCATAGAGCCATGTGTCACTTCCATACAGTGCCACGTGTCAATTTTTTACCGATCCAAATCACCCATGAAAATGCCAAATCTGACTGTCACGTGGCATGTCCTAGTGTTGCCACGTGTCATGATGATGTCAGCAGTAAGGCCTTTGACTCTTGACTCTGTGATCTAAAAATGAAGAAGACTTGAAAAACTTGAATAAATATTGCAAGTGAAATGTTATGTGTTTAAAGCAACAGGATCAATTTGCAACACATAAATTAAGGATTTATGCGAAATACACATAGACAGCAGCATAAACAATGAACATCAGCACATAAACACAACAACTTGATAAAGGAGTTCACCCCTCTCCGGGCTACATCTCCTGGTCCAGCTTCCAATGGATCATTATTATTAAATTGCTCAAAGTGCTCAAAAACATGCCTTACAATGCTCAAAATGACAAACCGACTACTCCAATGGCTTCACAGCGTCCCAAAACCCCTGTCTGGGCTCTTTCGGCACCTCAATCGGTCGAAAAATGAAGAAGTTAGCCTCCTTGAAGTCTCCCTCTTCAACTTTGTTGTCTCTGGTTCTACAAATCGCACCCTTGTTCTTCAAACCTGGCTCACACGCTTATTTAAGCGTAAAAACTTAGTCCCGTACGCAACCGCACACCGGTACAAACTGTAGGACGGTTAAGGGCGCCAGCCCCTAACCGCCTCGGCTCTTGGGCACATGGCGCATAGGACCGCGCGCTTTGGAAAACGGTGGTTAAGTCGGTTTGACAACCATATGAACGGATTCCCGCGCTCCGGGCCACGGGCATGTGGTATACCACATATGACCCAAGGTCATAAACCCCGCGCCCACATTGGTTTACATATATAATACACTGGTTATAACATAAAACTCGTGTTTATTGTTTAATCCCCGCGGGCAATATAACACGGTCGTATAACATATGTTTTATATGTATGGTTTAAACTATGGGTCGGGGTTAAGCCCCGAACCGCCCCCCTTTCCAAATAATACAACCTTCAAACTTAAATATAAAGGCGCCAACCCATATGTCAAGGAACAATGGGCGGCATAGTGGTTAGCGGAGGCTTTACAAATTTTGTGCTATGGGAGGTCCAGGGGTCGAACCCCGTGGACTCCCAATACAATTTTACATATAAACATAATGACCAACGAATGAGCGACACGTGGCGCCCTCGGGTTGGGCCACGTGTCCTCATATTATTCGCCCAAAACGGACACGTGTCAACACCATATTCACCAACAAACAACCAACCAGCAGCTGCCACATCACCTCCGTACGGTCTGTACGGTTCTGCCATGTCACCGTACGGACTGTACGGACAGGTACAGTCAGCATCCAAAAATTTTGCCTGTTTGGCTTGGCGGACAGATCGCGATATCTCCTCCATACGGACTCCATTTGTGAAAGTAAATATACCACCAGAATCAAGAAGACGAGACGGACGCAATGACACTGTTTTCGTCTCATTCCGAGCACTTTGAAAATTGAGCAAAATTTGATCCCCTGATCACACCTCCCCATTGGGAAGCTTTTGGACCTCCAAAAGACTATCTCAGTCTATGTGAAGATGAGGGTATAGT
>ML785519.1:0-36916 GCA_009831015.1 Picea engelmannii | reverse complement strand
AATCAAGTCTTCAAAACCAGTGCTCTGATACCAACTTGATCTAAAAATGAAGAAGACTTGAAAAACTTGAATAAATATTGCAAGTGAAATGTTATGTGTTTAAAGCAACAGGATCAATTTGCAACACATAAATTAAGGATTTATGCGAAATACACATAGACAACAGCATAAACAATGAACATCAGCACATAAACACAACAACTTGATAAAGGAGTTCACCCCTCTCCAGGCTACATCTCCTGGTCCAGCTTCCAATGGATCATTATTATTAAATTGCTCAAAGTGCTCAAAAACATGCCTTACAATGCTCAAAATGACAAACCGACTGCTCCAATGGCTTCCCAGCTTCCCAAAACCCCTGTCTGGGCTCTTTCGGCACCTCAATCGGTCGAAAAATGAAGAAGTAAGCCTCCTTGAAGTCTCCCTCTTCAACTTTGCTGTCTCTGGTTCTACAAATCGTACCCTTGTTCTTCAAACCTGGCTCACACACTTATTTAAGCGTAAAAACTTAGTCCCGTACGCAACCGCGCACCGGTACAAACCGTAGGACGGTTAAGGGCGCACCAGCCCCTAACCGCCTTGGCTCTTGGGCACATGGTGCATAGGACCGCGCGCTTTGGCAAACGGTGGTTAAGTCGGTTTGACAACCATATGAACGGATTCCCGCGCTCCGGGCCACGGGCATGTGGTATACCACATATGACCCAAGGTCATAAACCCCGCGCCCACATTGGTTTACATATATAATACACCGGTTATAACATAAAACTCGTGTTTATTGTTTAATCCCCGCGCGCAATATAACACGATCGTATAACATATGTTTTATATGTATGGTTTAAACTATGGGTCGGGGTTAAGCCCCGGCCCGCCCCCCTTTCCAAATAATACAACCTTCAAACTTAAATATAAAGGCGCCAACCCATATGATAAGGAACAATGGGCGGCATAGTGGTTAGCGGAGGCTTTACAAAGTTTGTGCTATGGGAGGTCCAAGGGTCGAACCCCGTGGACTCCCAATACAATTTTACATATAAACATAATGACCAACGAATGAGCGACACGTGGTGCCCTCGGGTTGGGCCACGTGTCCTCATATTATTCGCCCAAAACGGACACGTGTCAACACCGTATTCGCCAACGAACAACCAACCAGCAGCTGCCACATCACCTCCGTATGGTCTGTACGGTTCTGCCACATCACCGTACGGACTGTACGGACAGGTATAGTCAGCATCCAAAAAAATTCCCTGTTTGGCTTGGCGGACAGATCACGATATCTCCTCCATACGGACTCCGTTTGCGAAAGTAAATATACCACTGGAATCAGGAAGACGAGACGAACACAATGGCACTGTTTTCGTCTCATTCTGAGCACTTTGAAAATTGAGCAAAATTTGATCCCCTGATCACTCTGACCATTAACTTTTTTGCTTGTTTGGAGAAAAATTTAGAATGTGATATCTTCTCCATACAGAGTTCATTTTTGAAAAAGAATACACTGTCGGAATCGACGTGACGAACACTACGCGATGGCATTGGTTTCATTCGAATTCGAGAATTTTGAATTTTTGGTCTTTTTGGATCCATTTTGGATCATAGCTCCCCACTGAGACCTTTTGGTCCTCCAAAAGGATATTAACCAGACATCAAGTGTGGGATAGGTCTCCCCACTTGTCCTTTGTCTATCAAATTTGTCCTGTGCACTTGTCGTATCATAATCAATTGCAAAACAACCATGATAACTGATGACATATTGTTAGCCATCTTTATTCGTTCACATCCTTCTGAATTCACTACTATCCATGTAGAAAACATTAGCATCGATAACAATATCATAAACATGACTGAAAATGAACCAACATGTATGTTCTTTACAGGCTTGCACGACAAAAACTCATCTTGAAGCAAAGTATGGCTAGATCTACATGCTACGACCATTTTACTTTCTGGCTTAAGATCAACTGCTTCATTTGGTACAATCATGGGTGTATTGCTTGCATAAGTTGCCTTCTCTAATTTTTCCATTGTAAAAAGATATTGATTCTCTTTGATATGATGAGCATGCACAACATATTGTGTGCCTTCTTTAGTTAAGTGATATTGATTATGTTCCCTGAAGAAGATTGCTTTGCGATCATATAAATAAGGGCTACCCAAGATCATTCCACATGCTTCTAGTGGCATCACATCACATGTTACCTCATCTACAAACTTAGATGTAATTGCAAACTTTATGATGCATTGCTTTGTTATGGGCAATTTGTGATTTTTGCTAATCCAATTTAGTGAGTAGGGTTTGTGATGTATCTTAGTGTTTAATCCCAATTGCTTAACCACTTCTTCTGAAATTAAGTTAGCTTGAGATATGCTATCTAACAAAGTGTCAATCTTAGTATGTTTCATAATGACCCGTATATGAAACAATTTACTTCATGAATCAAAACCATCACCAATTTTACCTGACAAACCAACTGTTGTGATTTTAGTCTCATCACCTGAATCTAACCCCAAGTCTGTTGGTTGTGCTGCCGCTACAACTTGTTTCCTCCCTTTCTTCTCTTTGAATCACTTTGGTTTCTTCTATGGGTGCAATTGCCAACAATACTCATCATCATGCCCTTTTTTCTTGCAATGCTTGCAAGAGAGCTTCTCTTCCTTCATTGTAGTTGAGTTTTCTTTCTTTACATTCCATTTTCCTTTGCCTTCTTTCTTTGAAGATGATTCCCCCGATACACCAACTCCAGTTTTTCCTGTTTCAATATATGTCGCTTGAACAAAAACCTCATCAAGATTAGTGGGTCCAAAAGTAAACACAATATTACGAATATGTGCAGGAAAACCTCCTATATACTTCATCATAGTTTCTCATGTTTGTAATGGAATATTTAACATCAAAGCCATCTTACGAAATTCATCTATGTATTCTTGCACCGATTGTTCTTTCCTTAATTTAAGACTTTGCCATTCAATTAAAGTCTTCTTCTTATACCCTAATGGATAGAATTGTTTTCTAAGTGCAAAAATAAAATATTTCCATGATGGAAATACATTACAAATTTGTTGAGTACCATTTTGCAACTTACTCTGCCACCAGATAAGTGTTCTGCCAACAAAACGAAGTGATGCCAATTTGATCTTGGTTGCCTCATCATTGATTTGTTGCACACTACAATATACCTCCATCTATCTGACCCAGTTATCAAGCTTCTCAGCATTGACTTCTCCATTATACATGGGAAACTCAAATTTCACTTCAAGTTTAAGTAATGGCATGTCAGGCTTATGTTTATGGGAATGAGAATGTTTTCTTGCAGAAGTAGAGTTTGAACTTGTACTTGAAGAAGAAGAAGATGGAGATGAAGGAGGTGAAGGAGGAGGTTTTGGAGGGTCTTCTCCCTCTTCACTTTTGTATTGCTTTGAAGATCCCCCTTGAACAAGTCTCTTTCGTTCCAAGTAATCTTCATACAATACTTTTACCATCTCTAACATGGCAAAGAAAGTTCTTTGAAACTCTCTTTCTTGTTGAGAATGTCCTTCATTAGGTGCCATCTTCTCACTTTGAGATGTCCTTTTTCTTGATCCAATCTTAGGATCTCATTCTATAAGCTCTTCTTCATGCCTTAACTTTTCCTTGGTAATCATGCATACTCAAACAACCAACTGTCAACCTGCTCTGATACCACTTGATCTGAAATTATCTTTTAAATGACTTGGTTAAGTATGTTGCATGGAAAAGTTTACCAGTTAAGACTTGATAAGAAAGAGAAGAAGCTTAAGAATAGAATTTGCAGCACATCAGAACTAAAAAAACAAACCATAAGCAAATTCAAGACACCAGAAGTTGATAACGAAGTTCGACAAATCTGCCTACATCTTTGGGCCTTTGTCTAAGTGGGGGAGGCTTCTTTATTAATATTAAATGCTTAAAATATACATCAAAAGTACATCATTTGAGTCTTTGATTGACTTAGTTTTGTTCTTCTCTGTCTCAGGAACCTGATGCAACAAACGACACTGAAAAAGGTGGAGTAGAACTCCTATAAATGGCCTCCAAAGCTCAGCTACTCTCTTGGCTTCCCTGCATAAAAATGGCTTGGACTTCACAAATTCTTCATCATTCTCTTGTTCTAAACTTTCAAAAAGGATTTCTTTAAATATAATTTGAGTTGGGGGTCACATCCCAACTTCCTCCCAAGATTTGGCCTCAATTTAGGCTCTAGATCCTCCAAAAATGGGGAAAATCCCATTAAAAAAGGCCCAAAATCATTAAAAAATCACTTTTACGATGTTCAAAACCCACTTTGGGGGGGAAATGTGGGTGTGTGCCCCCTTTCTCTGAGATCTTGGTCATATCAGGGTCATGTGGCCATGCGCTAGAGTGTTAGTTCCCCGGTCTTCATCCCACAGTTTCACGCCTTGGTCGGCGGGGTAGCCTTGCCGACCGGGCGCTTAGCTATCATATCCCATTATGTGCTCCTTTATAAACAATTTGTGCCATATAGAATAAGAAATAGGCCCGTAGCCTGGGCGGTCTGTCGGTTTATGTGATGAATTTGTTGTGATGTGAAGTTCGGGTGGTCAAATATCGCGGAGGTGGAAACAAACTTTTAACTCGACCCATATTGGCCTGCTTTAGGGTACCAAGTGGCACCCTATGATTAAGCCAAGTGTCACCATTTCATTGGCCCGAGCCACATCAATTTCCTAGTGGACTGCCACGTCACCTACTTTGTCAGTTACATAGTCAGAGACAGCTCACGACCGTACTCAAACGCGTCACCACCGGAGCCTGCCACCTGTCGACCACGTCATTGTTAGTCTGTCATTCATACTGCCATGTTTCATTACTGCACACCACCACTTTATCATACAGACTGCCACATCACTGGGCCATGTGGACTATACTGTCGCATGTCATTTTCGTACAGTGCCACATGTCAAATTTGTATCGGTCCAAATCACCTCGGAAAATGCCAAATATGACTACCACGTGGCATGTCTCGGTGTTGCCACGTGTCATGCCAACGTTAACAATTCAACCTTTTAATGTTGAATTTGACCTTTGACTTTTTTTTCTGTTTGGAGAAAAATTCAAAATGCGATATCTTCACCATACAGAGCCCATTTTCGAAAAAGAGTATATTGCCATAATCGATGCGACGAGCACTATGCGATGGTGTTCGTTTCATCTGAATCCGAGAAATTGAATTTTTGTCCTTTTATTAAAGTACTTGTCCCCCTTGAGTTGGTTGAGAAGGTCCTCGATTCAAGGAATCGGGTACCGGTTCTTGACTATGATTTTTTTCAGAGCTCTGTAATCAATATAGAGTCACCAAGTATCATCTTTCTTTTGTATGAACATGATTGGGCTTTCACAGGGTGAGGAGATTGGTCAAATGTGCCTTTTTTGGAGCAGCTCTTGAATCTAGCATTTGATTTCCTCATTTTCTAGGAGAGAGTGTTGATACACTAGTCCATTAGGCAAAGGCATTCCAAGGGTCGGCTCAATTGAATGTTTGACCTGATAGTGCAGAGGCACCCCTGTAGGTGAAGTGAAGATGTTTCTTCCACGGCTTTGTCCACTTGCTTTTGCTACGTAGAGGAGCCCTTTGTGGAGGCCATGGATGTGGTCGTGACTTTCTGCTCACTTTGAGATTGAACCATGAAGAGGACAAATATCCTAGTCTAGGAGATTACCTTCCTGCATTGCTTAGCTGAGACCAAAGAAATTGTGGTAGGTGGAGCTACCTCTGGTATCCTATACAGTTGTATACCCACAGTAACAATGACACTAAGAAGTCTAGACTCATATACAACATGACGTTTCCACATATATGGCTGGATTAAAATAACATCACAAAATTTAAGTGGGGAAACATCACACAGTACGTCATCCTTGAAGGGCTTGATGCCATACGGCAGGCAACAATGTTGGCTAATGTAGAGATCTTGTCCTTGGTTGAGCCACCCAATGTTTTATGATTGTGGATGTGGTGTTGTCAGCAACTCCAACTGCTTGATGACCTCTACTGAGATGAGGTTTTTTTGGCTTCTGCTATCAACAATGAAATGTAATGGAGCACCCTTCACGCACATCTTCTAGTTCATTTGGTTGGATCTTGGTGGTGGTGACAGTGGCACTGGTTCTACATCAATGATTCGCTTCCCCTTGTTTGGTTCTGAATCAAATTTGAAGCTTCAATCTGACTCTGAGGCTTTTAGGTCGACCACTAACGACTACTTTGAGCAACATTCATCAGTGTTGTGCCAAGGGATTTTATGGAACTCGCACCACTTCTTAGTTTCTTTCTCCATCTTCCTAGCACCCTTCTTTGTTTTTGAATTAGACTGGTTCTCATGAGGTTGTCCATCCTTGCTTTGTACTTTGTTCTATGTGATGGGGTCACCTTTGCCCGAATTCTATTGTGATGTATTAACAGATCCAAACTCCTGCTTATTCCTCTACCCAATTTTTTGCTCGATCTTGACAACATATCGATAAGCAACTCCTAGCGACAAGATGTCCAGAAACTCCATTTCTGTTTGGTTGTACCTATGTAGATCCCCATAGTATTTTAGAACCAGAAGTCACCCAGAGTCTCTGATACCCATCTTGGTGCGCAAGGCATGGAAGGTATTTGTGAACTACGACACTGTTTGGTCCCTCTCCCGATGCAGTGTGGTCCATCTTGTGTACTAGTCATCTTAGTTTCCAACGGAGTAATATTGCTCCTTAATGGCATCCATAAAAGTGTCCTAAGTGAGCTCGACCCCAAATATTCCAAACTCCTCTGTGGATTTTTGCTCAGAGTAAGTCTCCCACCAATGTATGACATGGGGGACAACCATAAGGACCGCAAAGGTGATATTTTCCCTATTGGAAAAATTATGGGCAGAGAAATAACCTTCTAGTAGATTTAACCACTTTTCCAAAACATCCACATCTATCTAACCTTTAAATATGGGAATATCAAAATTAACTTGTACCTTGAAAGGGATCGCGCCTCTAAAGTGGCTACTTGACGAAGATGCATCTGTTGTTGTCGACAATCGTTCAAGGATTTGGAAAAAATTATCCATCATCTCGTTCCTATGTTGCACGAGCACTTCTGCGAACAACAACTTAATAGGATCTCTTGCTCCCTCATATCTATTTTTCTCCACCATGAGAGGCCCTCGGGGTTGGCGATGATAGTCTTCCAAAGGCTCGACTACTTCGAGTCCCAATCCCTTATACCTTGATCTCGTTGGGGACATACACAAAGAAATAAATAAAAAGCATACCACTTTGATACCACTGATCTAGATTTATGAGGGAACACAATGAAACACATAAATGGGAAAGAAACACGTAGATACAATAATGCTCAATTTCTATTAAAGAATGAAATATGCAGAGATTGTAAAAGAAAACACATAATGAATTGAACTCGCTAGAATGGTGGTTACTTATCGTTGAGAAGAGATGTGACGACTACGCTCATTCGCAAGATGATGATTACAATTTGGATCCAAAGGATTTTTTAACATAAATCATAAATGAGAAAACCCTAAACGTCCAAAACCCTAACCGCAAAAGATGAAATGCTAAAAGGTTTGTGGGCCCCGATGGGGGTAGTTGATATGTCAACTTCCCGAGGACGTAACTTTTGCATACAATCTTCATTTTGGGCATTTGATACCTCGTTACAAAGGTCTATCTAAGGAGTACACATTCTAAATAGCCTAATACAATTCTTTATAATGTATGGGGCACTTCCACGTCAAAAGAATGTCGTTTAGGGCCTCAAAACGACCACGAAAGTTTGGGACGCAAAAAATTGTAGAAAAACTGCCAAGATGGAAACTGTATTTTGAGCCAGTGGAATAGGTGGGTGTTCACTAATGTTCACTTAGATTAGAAACAATAAAATCTTCAGCCACACTCCAACCGCTCCCGATTCCACCTGTTATTTGGAGGGATATTTCTATGGATTTCATTGTTGGCTTACCTGAGTCAGGAAATAAGTCAGTCGTCATGGTGGTAGTAGATCATCTTTCCAAATATCCTCATTTATGTGCTCTTCAACACCTATTCACTGCATCCACAGTGGCTCAAATTTTTATGGATAATACATTTAAACTCCATGGCATGCCTATTGTCTCTAACCGTGATCCAACTTTAATGAGTAATTTTTGGAAAGAATTGTTCAGGATCCAGGGAACCCAATTGCATCTCAGCACTACTTATCATCCCTAGATTGATGGACAAACTGAAGTTGTCAACAAGTGTTTGGAAATATATTTGTGTTGTTTTGTGTCTGACGGACAAAATCAGTGGGTTGAATGGTTACCCCTAGTTGAATGGTGGTACAACACATCTTACCATACTTCCACTTTCTTAACTCCCTTTGAAGCCATTGTCGGTTCTCAAATACATGCCAAGTGTCTCCAAGGTTTAGGAGGTTGACAACAATTTTACAATCTGAGCAACCATTCTCCATACCCTTAAAGAAAGTTTGGTCATAGCTTAGAATCGCATGAAGCAACAAGCAGATCAGGGTCATTCTGAATGTTGATTGACTTAAGGGAACCAGGTATTTCTTCGTTTGAAACCTTATAAGCAGACATCACTCAAAGATCAACACTATCAGAAACTTGCCCCCAAATTTTATGGCCCTTATACAATTCTCAAGCAAGTGCGGCTCGTGGCCTACTAGTTAGCTCCGTCTAATCATTCTAAGCTCTATCATGTTTTTCCCGTCTCATGCTTAAAGAACACGGTTGGAACTAAGTGCTAGACACAAATTAGTCTCCTTAAGTTGGATGAAGAAGGTTCCATTTGGTTGCAACTACAAGCAGTCTTGGACTAGCGAGAGTGTTGTCTCTGTTAGCGCACCATCAAGGAAGTGTTAGTTCAGTGGAATGATGCAACCCCAGACGATGCCACCTGGGAGCTGACTACCATTCTACAACAATTTCCTCATCTCAAGCCTTGAGGACAAGGTTGTTCTTCAAGGGGGGGGGCATGTTAGCGACCTAACCTCCCCAACCACTCACTTAGGTAGAATAATAGATTTTCCATGTATTAAAGGCTAACATTAGTTAATAAGGCCTATTTAATAATGTGAACAAGTGTAATATAAGAAGACTTAATAGAAGCTTATGCTTCTAGAAAGATCTTCATCTATAATGTTATTTAGAATATAGAATTGGTATAAATAGGATTAGAAGGCATGACAAAGTCTTGTCTTGAGAATTATTGTAATAGAGGTTTGCTCTACTGGAGGTTTCCCCCTCAAAGAGGCAAGCGAACTTGGCTTTCTATCAATAAAGGTGTCATTTTGTGTGTTATGATTCTTTATATTTTATTGTTCCACTCGTATTTGCTGCAATATTTTTGTTTTTTCTTATTATAATACATCTGGTACCTTACAGAGTGGGGGCGGGGGGATTTATAAATTGACTTTACATGGGGACTATGAATCACCTCCAATAATAAGGTATAGACACTGGACGCTTACAAAGGGTTGCAAATTATTAAGCATCATTGGGGAAAGGAGGCAATGGTAGTGGGACACTCATATATACTAATATGGCTCCTTTGGCATCAAGTGCCATCTTAGAATCCACACCTATCAAGACTTAGTCATTGTATAAAAGCCAAGGCCAAAGACTTCAAAGATCTTGAATTCTTCCAAGTCTTGTGCTCATTCAACAGTGAGGCAGATCTTTTATCGAACAAAGGAGTGGGCATGAATGAAGGTTTAACGAAAGTTAAAAGGGAGGGGGGGACACCATTCTTCTCTACCCTTCCATAAAAATTTCATGTATTTAAACATTGCAATGAAACTGAACTATTCATGTCTCGCCACACAAATATGTTGGTATAGATTTTTATGGACCATTGATCCTTTGCTCTCTCAATCCTTCAACCTCTTGAAGCATAGACATATCAATGGTAGGAAGGCACAACTTAGTAATGCATGTGGTTTCTTGGTAGATGAAGCAAAGGTTTGGTCCTTTGGGGGGTTCAATTTTCTAGCATCAATCATGGAATTCCTTTTCGCCAATAATATTTGGCTCAGTCATGGATCATAGGTAGCATTGCATTTGGTGAGACTTGGCAGAAGTTAGGAGAAGTTTAAGGAGATGTGAGCATGGAGTCACTGAAGAGCAGAGGTTGGTAGAAGTGTTGGAATAGTAGTGGCATTGATGGCATGAGGATTGGGAAGAAAAATTGTTAATATAATTCCCATGAGAGAGATAGGTATGTAGTGAAGATCAAGGTGTCGTTCGATTTGTCGAAAGAATTGGAGGAACAAATGTGAGCATTCATGTAGGTGCAGAAGAGTAAACTTATAGAGCTAGATATAAAGGTGGATGTGGTTATTTTTATCATTTATCGAATTGACAAAGCTAGTAATCATCCTCAAGTGGCACACCAAGTTTCTTTTGAGCTAGACTCTTATGTGTACTTGGGTCCTCGGGTTTACATGATTAAGGATGCCAAAAATATTGTTAGTAACCCTTGAAAAGGACACACATCAAAGGAATATTTTTGTGGAAGCTCAGGTTATTGGAGATTCCCTCCTTGGCCCTAGTTTTCAAATTTATGAATATGTTATGTTTTGTTGCTTTGTATTTTTGCTAGGATAGTACATTTGATAATATAGTTGCCTTGTTTCTCAAAATCTAGTATGGGTAGGTAGTAGAAAAGTTTTTTTTGTTTTCAAGAAAAACAAAATTTGGTGAAGGACTTCGATCCTTCTTTTAGATCATGTTACAAAGCTATATGGTTTGGCCACATCCCCTTTCTTATACAATAATAATTGTTACTATAAAAAAACCAAACTGAAGTTTTTAATACCCTTTTTTCAAATATGATTTTTTTTTAATAGCTTAGAAGGCCTTGCATTTGTTGTGTGGATGCATTGCAACAACATTAACACGCACTGAATTCAAAAGGCTTATTTAAAATATTCATCTTAACTTTTCATCTATTGATATTTTAAAGATGGATCCAAAAACATCCCTTGTAAAACTTGTTCTATGCTTTAAAACTCGAAATAGTCTATTCACAATATCACATTTGTAAATTCACAATATCACATTTGTAAATGAATAATCGCTAAATTTAAAACTTATTTATAATCATGAATATTTATTATATTATTGTTGTTCATATTTGTGAAACATTATGATATTTTGTATCATTAAATGAGATATTATAAATTTTGATATTCATTTTATAAATATTGTAAAAACTATTAGTATATTGATGATATTTGTTTTATAGATATAGTTGAAACTATTAACATTTTTTCTTAAACTAAAAAAGCACCAAACTTTTATTAATCACATAAAAATACAGTCATACAATAATTTCTTGGTGAGGACATGCTAACAAAGGAAACCAAACCTCCACCAGTTTTTCCATAAAAAATTTGAAAAGTCTCATAGGTATTCATTTGTCTCATACCATGAGCTAATAATTGACAGTCTAAAGTATATCTATCCACAAGACTAAATAAAAAGACTACATAAATATCACAACCATAAACCAACGAGTGGAGGAGGGAGATTTTTCTCCGCGTCCACTTCCAGGATCAACTCAACATCCTCAAAATCCTCATGATCCTGCTTCATTTGTTGAACCTCACTATCAACCTCTATCAAATTTTACTTTGTTCCAGCTGCGCCAGTCGACCCCATTTTTATTTTACCCTTATCTTCTTTCTCTGGAGCTTCCAAAACAAAAACTTTAACTCCAAAGACTGCCCCACATACAGCCTCAAACTTCCCTTCAAAGATACAGAGGGAGTGTAAAATGTCCTACTGCTTTGCGCTCACACTTACTAGTGCATGTACAATTAGAGTTTTCACAAACCAATAGGTTTCAACCAACCAAAAGTATTCCATGGCTCTAGTTAGAGAGTGGATGGGGTCCTCAAACCACTCCCGAGCCTCTTCTAGGATATGGGCATCTTAAACGTGCTCCCTCTTGACCACCACCGCTGCCTCCACCTCATCGACAACCTCCTTGGCTTTCTTTGAGACTTTGTCTTCGAATTGGCACTATGTGAGGGCTGCCTCATACTCTGGCATGGTTCCCACCTTTTGCAGCCTCAAGGAAGAGGTCAAATGAGCACCCTCACGCCCTCTTTTCTTCGTGCTTTTTCTTTTCTTCCCTAGACTCTGAGCCATGACTAAAGATCTGCTCAATTAGTGGTCGTCCCCAATTCTTCACCCCATACTGTCTTCCCCACACATAAGGGATTAAGAGAAACACAGACAACACACCACACACATCGAATGGATTGAGAGAAGCACAAATAGAACACCAACCACTAAGAGCACCACCCCCTCAGATCATGTTGAAGCCTACGGATTCGATTAAACAACCAGAGATTGTTGAGATGTCAGGGCTCTTCGAACCAATTTGTTACCTCGCCAAGGCTCAACATGCTCAATTCTCCTCGAGGGTGCTCGCTTCAATGCGTATAGCCATCTCTGTGACTCCAAATTCCAATCAGTGTAAGCTTGCTCCTAAAAACCTGAATTACATCCATCAATCCCATCATCATTGTTGCCCACCAACTCATTGAATGATGTGACTTTTGCACTTCAATGCTCTCATAAATTGTACCCCCAAATGCGCCATAAAACCCTCGCATTGTAGCCATGTACCTTGCCTTATGCCTAAATTGCTTAGTCTTCATGGATTTGACCGAACTAGTGGCCTATCATACCCTTCCCACCCTGAGTATTCATTGCTTGCTAACCAATAATAAGACACCTCACAAGCGCCCAACAACATGTCTTCATATACATGACGGTGGGCTAGTTTCACCGACCACATGCTTGACCTCATCCTCCCCTGCTTGCACCCCATCCAAGAGAAACTACTAACATATTACTTGAATATATAATATTTTGTTATATTTTAGATTATAAATATAAATGATTTAATTTTATCTCATGCAATTTTATTCGACTATGTTTTAATTAGTTATGTGTAATACAAAATTTATATTAATTTTTTTAATTTTAGTTGTACTTTTTAATTTTACCTTCTTACTCTGTACTTGTAATTATATTGAAAAACCTTTTTTTATTTCTTAATTTGATCCTTTTGGATTTAAAAAAAATAATCATTAATCTCTTATTTCTAAAAATGATAATTTACAAATTTTAATAAATTTAAACTTTAACACACTATAATGACATTTTAAAATATAAATTGAAAAGTAATAAAAATATATGATCATCACAAATTTTATATTTGACAAGTAAGATTGAACCGTAAATTTCAACACTAATCTAGATTATTCGATTCATTAAACATCTCAATTAATATTTAATTAGAGATTGACAATTTTGATTATATCACTAAAATTGTAAAGTAATTTTTTTTTGCGAAAAATAAAATAAAATAAAAAATTTATTACTAGGTAAAAAAAGTTACAATCTTCAGGCGTGATGAAACAACATAATACATAAATCTCGGCAAAGTTTTACATTCTACATATCTGCACTATAAAAACAAAATGAGTCTTCAGACATTATATAATACCCCATCCTCACATAACTCGAGACCAAAACCAAATACTCAAAATGAAGAAAAGACAGAGCCTAGGAGGAGCCTCCTTCCCATCAATAGTTTCCTTCAGAAAAATCATATTAGACGTCCTAGACAGAGCCTCCTTTGATAATCGATCAACTTCCGAATTAAATTCTCCATATATATGACAAAATGAAATATCTTGAAAGGTGTCTACTATTGATTTTAGAAGAGCTCCAATATTCTGCAGCTCTAGATTTACCAACCGATGAGCATTGTTCATCCGATCAATAACCACTTTAGAATCCCCAAACACTTGAATGGATCTCAAATTATGGTTTCTTTCACAGTGAAGAAGCTCCAAGAGAGGCAATATTTCAGCTTGGTTATTGGTACCAACACCCAATAGACCATTACCAGTAATAAAATGCGAATTAGAAAGAAAAAACACGAACCCGATACCACATACTCTATCCACTACTTGACATGCACCATCAAAAAATCCCTGGGGCTTTGTCTTATCAATTAAGATAGAACCAAGACGGCGATCCTTCTACACCTTTGTTTTCACTTTGTAGAATGGAAACAAAGTCGAGACCTATTATACAACCTTGATAATGGGCCAAGTTTTTCCTTTGAACAAACTGACATTTCTTATCAACCAAAGACCCCAGGAAACCCAAATGGGGACAACATGAAAAGTTTTTAGAGATTGCTTAGTAAAAAAATCCTCAAAGCATTCAACAATAGTTTCCTTTTCCCATACCTAGCCCATTCCCAACTGAGCACTGATTTATTTCCATACCTGGCAAGAATAAGGGCATTGTAAGAAGAGATGCATGTTTGTCTCCTTTTCCACTTTATACAACACACAAATGCTTGGCCCTTGTTTTCCACGACACTGCAGGGAAAAAAGAAGAGCTTGCTCCATTGATTGGCGCAATGAAATGGACAGAAGAAACACATGCCATAACCCAATTTACCACCTTTAAGTTAAAGGTAATTTATAATAATAACAATAAGAAGTATAGCCAGGAAACTCTATTGTATGACTTGGATAAATCCAATTTGATCATCGAGACAGGGCTCTGATGTATCTTGATAGAGTGTAAACCCTTCTGAGCAGATTTAATTGCCTCATGGATCCGACGACCCTTCAAAAAAACAAACTACTCCAAAGTGACAATCCTTGAGAATATAGGCTTGATGTGCTTGGCAATGATTTTGGCCATTATTTTATATAAACAATTACATAAAGAAATAGGATGAAAAACATCAAAGATCGACGACTAATCAACTTCAGGGGATCAATTCAATAAAAGTAAAATTATTATTACCAAGAACTTTACTAGAGATACGAATCTCCTCTACCACTCTCAAAAGATCATCACCTAGTAGATTGAAAAAAACTTCACAAAATTCCATCAACCAACCGTCAGGTCTAGGGCTCTTGTCCTATTGGAAGGAGCAAAGGACAACTCAAAGTTATTCCTTTGATATCGCTTTAAACATATTTTGATTATCCTCATCACCAACCAGTTGAGGAAAGAAAGATAAAAGTCAAAGGGCCACATCCATTTTGAAGTGTGGCAATTCCTGAAAGAGTGATTGAAAATGTCAGACTACCAGCACGACAAATTTAAAAAAACCTTGGACAATAATGCCATCGTCACCCTCTAGACCCCATATAACATTATAAATCTTCCTATGATTAGCATAATCCTAAAATAATTTGGTATTTAAGTCATCGACATCTAACCAGAGCGCCCTACTCTTTAAACGCCCCTGGTTATCTTGTTTGACCAAAATTGAGTGAAGATTAGCTTCCAAGCCTCGAAAGTGAGCAACATCCACACCACCTCCCTATCATGAAGAGATACCTTCATAAATACAATCCAACTATACCTCGATGCGATAAAGAGATTTATCCTATGCCTTCCTCTACACAATGTCCCATTGTACAACAACATTCTTCAGTTGCTTTAGAGAATCCATAGACTGTTGCGATGCTCCAATGACTTTGCTTGGATCATATTTAACCAGTGAGCTTCCACCAGAGCCCAAAATTCCTCGATCTCAAGCCATTTTGAGTTAAGTTTAAACAAATCCCCTTGACGGTCCCTTGGACCATTTATTCCAAATAAATAGGATAATGGTAAGAAATGTTGCCCTTGCCCTCCTAAGATCTATATGAACCAATAGTTTGCAATAATTATGGACCAGAAAGTGATCCAACCATTTGAAAATACTATTTGAGCTTGATCTGTTGTTACTCTAGGTAGGACTTAGTGAGGTTGGTTCAACGTCAACCAACCTATTTAATTCTCATTTATTTTGAAAATAATGAGAAAGGGGATCCTCACAAGCCGACTCCCTGCAAATCTCTTCAAAACCCATAGATAAATTCATGTCTCCACCGATGATAATATTATCAACATGTATAGCATGTATGTTCTAGAAGTTATCCCATAAAGCTTCCCTAGCTAACTAGGGACCATATACATTGAAAATTAAAAAGGTGTGGTCTAAGGCCTTGCAATTCACCTTTGGAGCTAGACCTGATTTCACGGAAAAACAGTTGATGAGAGAGATAGATGAAGAAATACCAGTAATGATACCCCCAAAAAAACCCTCTGAATCCAACCCTATGAAATCCAATCATGGAAGAATTTTTCGTAACTCATGGATGATTAGGTCACACTTCCCCATCGACTCTCAGAGAAGAACTATATAAGGATTTTCTTGCCATGTAAACCTTTAAAGGGAGATATTTTTAGGTCGTCCCCCCAAACCCCTCACTTTTTCTGATGAGTTTTCATGGACAAGAAACATAAGTGGTAACACCTGCTCTAATTACTCTAGAGATAAGTCTTTGACGACCCTAAGAAACCTCACGAGACACATTTTCTTGTGCATGTTTAAGGGTATATTTTCTCCCCGCTTTTGAGGGCCAAGGGTCCTTAGCGGAAATGAAGCCCAAACCCCCAGAGTTTGAGAGTTGGGGAGTAGACCTTGGTCTAAGGAGGTATAGGTCCCTTCCAGACAAGACCAAATTCAAAATAAAAGTGCCTTCCTTATGAGACGCCACCGAAGGGGCAGAACCATGATCAAAATCTTCCCCTAAAGGAACAACAAGGTTTTTCATAGACTAAATCTCTTCAATATTTGAGGGTAGAGTATTCAAGGGAGCAGAACAAACATTGACCCCATCCCGCCAATCACCTAGAGGAGCCGAACAATCATTCGACCCACCCCATCCTTCCCTAATATGAATATCCTTTTTATTAGCGGAAGTGGACAAGACTTCCGGGGAGATGGAATTACCATAATCCATACATATTTTTAAACCATCAAACCGTAATTCTCTATTTTACTCCACTCCTTCACCGAGAGCTCAAGATCTGCTTCAAATAAATCCTTAGAAAGGTGTTGAACATCGATTGCAGGCCCCGAATGAGACAACATAACTACAATATCCCCAACGATAATCCTCTCATGACCTTGTTGAGACGAAACCTGCACAATCTCCACCGAATTTTTGATTGCATGAGACGATGGTGACATCCTTGACGCACCCCCTTTTTGGTTAACTTTTTGAATAGGAAGAACTTGAGGATCAGGATACCCATGAGGAAAATGTTAAAACTATTTAAGGGATTTTCGATCATAGTCCTCGACTACATATCCGACACTGTGGCATCTCATGCACCATAATGGAACATTTATGTAATCAAGTACCTGGACGTAAGAATGCTCTCCCGCCACCAGTTTGATGGATTCAAAAAGACTTTCAGTCGTATCCAACTCGACTAATATTTGAGCCACGACTCGACTTGTCGAGGGTTTAAAATTGTTTTCCGTTGCAATGAAATTGCCCAACACATTACCAATGGCCTGCAATCCCTCATCAAACCAATAATCCAACGAAAGATTTGACAATTTAATCCAGATCGGGACACTTTTGAAGCCCTCAACATTGGCATCGAATAATGGGTGCCAAGGTTTGGCACACAATACTTGGCGGTCCCAAAACCATCACACTGATATAATTATAAGCATATCATCCTTCTTTTTGAAGACAAAACCTATACAACCACAGGATAAAATGTGAAACACATGAGCATACCCCAACACTAGCTCCCAATGAGTCACCGTCCAATAAGACAAAACCCCCGTTGAGATTCGTCAATTGCCAAACTTCCCCACTAAAACCAGTCGTTCCTGGTTCACAATCTGCGAAACTTGGAGGTCTTTACCCACCACTAGAGCAGTGTGTCCACCGTGCAAGTGGAATGTCCTCTTATGTCTCCTCCTAGGAACCCCAAGAACATGCTGCAATGCAACAATATCTTCAATGGAAATTCTGCTACCAATGAATCCAAAACCCCCAACACCTGATAACCCTACTACCACATCATAATTAGAAGAAGGATACAAAGAAGGATTAGAGCCATCCCCTTGCAAATGCACTGATGGAGAAATGATGTCCCAGAACGTAGATCGATCCAAATGAGAAAGGTGAGGTAGGAAGGGGCTTGATGCCTAACATGATCCAAGAGATCTGTCAAAGAAAGGGCTGGAGAGATATCGATCCGTAGCCTTATTTACGCCCCCCATCTCGGGATTCCCAAAACCCCATGCGAAGGAGCATTATCCATAACCTGTTCAGACCTCAATAAGATTGTTAGACAAATGAAAATGTCATATTCCGACAAGAGATCATTGGAGTAATCCACCAGACAAGGTGGATCCTCCATCTTCCTCCATGCAATCAGACCTCTCACCACTATGTAGAAACCCTAAACCCTAGGGTCAATCCAAAATTCCAAAGAACATTAAAATTGTAAAGTATTATACATTTATTATATTATTTAATAATTTCGAAGGTAGTAATATTGAAAATATGACTTTGGAACCCTAAGTCTTCCTTACATATTAAAGAAATATCAAGAAAAATATTTATTCTCATTAATTAACATATATTTAAGCACGTCAAGTGGGTCTAAAAACATATAGATTGTTATTGAAACAATTATATACCATTTAATTTCAAAAAACTTTATAGTTTTTTTCCCATTTATCCTTGTGGGGAAATCCAAAGGATGCTTCCCCACTTTTGTGGATGACATCCCTAGTAAACTCGTCAGCGTAAACTAATATACTTCATCCACAGGAATTCAAACCGAGCATTTGTTAGCATAGAACTAGCCAAATGCACAACGATATTGACGACAATAGGTTGAGCTAACCCCTTGAGCTTAAAAAAATCACAGTTAAAATGAATTTGTGTTATTAATATGACTAATGGAGATATTATATATGAAGCTTGCTTTTATAAGTTTATATGTGCACCTAGGTAAACATGGGTAAATATGGATAGAGGGGAGGAGAGGAAAGGAGAGGAGATATAAAGTTGTATAAACAATTGTAAGATGATAAATGTGATGTATTTTGTTGTTTAATACCCTATTATACCCACACAACACAATCCATAAAGGAGGAAGAGGACACTCATCAACCATGCATATTCATCTCACAACCAATCAACCATGATGTTAGTATGAGGGAAACCACCTATGGGGGCACCCACATTGACATATGATATTCAAAAAGTTCAACCAATGATGCAAATTATAAACACCCTAAGCCATCCAATGCAAACATAGAATCACATAGATCATGCTAAACATATAGTTGAGGTCAACTATGTTGTTGGTTAAAGCTAGCTTAGATCCATCTTAATTCTAGATTTATCAAGTGTTGAGAGGGCGCAAATTCCTCGAGGCGCAAACTATCTTGATAGTGCAAAAACTTGTGGAAATGTTTTCCCCTCGAGGATTTGATCCCTCTTGTTGCTTGATAGCTTCAAGGTCACAAGGGATCTACGATGATTATTTTTTTCCAAGGAAAACCTCGTGGGGAAACCCAAGGGATGCTTCCCCACATTCATGAATGTTTATTAATAATATTATTTTAAAAAATTTAATATGAAAAGCCAACATGATGTCAATGTTGCACTCACTCATTTGTGACACATCTCCCCAACATTATGTTGTAGAATACTCATCTCGATGAAAACACTTTAGTGAGGATGAAAATCATATTATAGAGTTATGCTCTACGAGGACAATAATGGACATTTGTACCACAAAAAGTTAAGACATGACACCATCTAACTGTGCCACATTCACATGGTTATAATTGTATGGATTGCCTAACACTATTTCATTTGGTATCGACTATCATGTGCCATCCATGAACATTTATCATACCCTTTCCAATAACCTCCTTTCTTATTGCATCAAGTTCATAGCCTTAGTCTAATTGTTTGATGAAATGACCCTTTTTCGACTGCTCATAATAACGAGAGGAGAAACCAATATGTTTGACTTGAAATCCAGTATAAATTATTTTAGATGGAATCACAAATATTAAATGTTAACATTGTACAATCAAATTGCAATAAAAAATTAGAGAACATTAAATCCATTCATGAATGAAAAACAACAATTCCATCCATCCAAAATTATAATTTTAACTAAAATCATTTAACCAAATTTCAATAATGGTAAAATAAAAAAATCAAAATCAAAACATTTAGCCTTCTTCATCTATAAATAAGTGTTGCATGGCAGCGTAGTCCCTTCCATGTTGGAATGGGAATAAATGCACCGCTATGGCGGGACCGAGGGAGAAATAGAATCTCGAAGCAACAAAGACATGTGGGAAGCAGCTTGAAGTACAGGTGTTATCCATGCAAAAGATGACTCGTGCCAGTGTGTCACATGCCAGCCACAAGACATCGGGTTGGTAGATGACCCGTGGAGAATGTAACTGCGGCAGTAAGGCCGGAGCCCCGAAGAACCTCCCAAATTAGTTAATCACAATATTATATTAATATGGGGTTAATATGCAAACGAGGATGTCAATCCTACAACAATTTTTATAACTGTAATATTGTTGTTTAAGTTTTTTCTTGGAGCATGTATAGTTCAAATATGGGACTTAGAAAATTTCCATCGTAATGACTTGAAGCAATAAAAAATGATAGTAGTAGTTTTTTTTTTTTTTTTTGAAATAAAGGTTTCTGGAAAAAAGGACCAAGAATCATACACATTAAACATTCAAATATAATAAACACAATTTCCTGGCATCCAGCATAGTTGAAGAATTTTTTTTTCGAGCATATTAAAATAAAAGAAGATGATCGATATGAATAAAGAGAACTAATTTAGCATTCCGAAAGTAGCCCACAAGGCACCATCGAAATTGTTCCCGAATTAGTTTTCTTTGAAATTTATCAAAAATTAATGATGTATGTTACATATTTCTAGAATTTGTTACATATTTTTGGAAATTTAAATGTTTTTGTCATATAGACTGGGATTGGGGCTCCCGCAGACCATAAAATAAATAAGTACAAGAAATTGGACTGTAGAAAGAAGAAGTGTGCGATGGTAGAGAGGAAGATATGAAAAGAAGAAATTGGAAGTTATCAGTCTTTGGTTAGAGATTTATATTTAAAGAGGTATAATAACTGGATTGATAAAGAAAGCAAGATGTGATCAGTATAAAGATGTGATCATTATAGACTTACTATGAAGCTGATGCCTGTTTGTTGCTCTCGTTGACGACCACTAGAATCATGCCAACCAGTTGTTGCCCTTCGTCGGTGAGCTTGTCCATTCTCCTTTGGAGCCATTCTTCAATGTAGCTTCTCATGGGGGCCACGTTGATTTGATCCTGGATTTCTATGTTGAAAATTTTGTTTTCTAATTTCCTTAGATCCATAGAAATACTATGCAGAGCATGTTCAATTTCTTCATTGTGTGTTGAATAGTCCACTAGCCAGTTCTCGACGTCATCTTGACCATATTCAAGGATGTCGTAAAAGTTTTCTAAAGACAACCCCTTTAAAATATCAACTTGTTCATTGAAGGCTTGCTTGGTTAAGGACAAGGAGTTGAGGATTAATTTTGGGTCTTGAACCTCATTGGTACTTCTAGCTAAGTCTATTTGGGTCAGGTTTGTGAATAAGTCTTCTTTCTCTGATATGGCTTGTTCACATGATTCGACAATGAGGTGTAGGTTCTTAACTTTCTCTTTCCAACATGCTTTTAACTGTTTGATCCGATTGGGGGAGGAGAGATCTTCTTATCTTCTTTTCAGATCTGAGAGGTTGAAGACATGGTTGGAAAAAGGGATCACCGTCTATAGATAGAAACGTTCTTCATTTTTTAAATTCACTGCAAATGTTCGTGAAAATCATTTTCCCTCGTTCGAAAGGAAGCTATATTTTGTGATGTTTCCCAGGCTTCAATAATTAGCTCCATTCGTTTCTTGATATTCTTCTCTACATAGCCTCTATAAGATGTCATGAGGCTGGAGGATCCTTTTAACTTGCTGCAGGGGTGGCAGGCACAGTTTTTGCTAAAGGACTGGCAAACAATGGGGTAGAAATCAAAGCCTCCTCCAATTCCTTGATTCGGTCGTTCAGTTTGGCATTCTTTGCTTCAATTCCTCCAATGGAATCATCAAGAGCATCTACGGTTGCTCGGTGAAATCGGGAGATTTGGGACGGCTGCATTTTCCTAAGGTTAATCTCTGAACGAGATTTCCCTTTCTTATTTGTTACATCTCTCTTTTCAATAATTAAATTTTTAGATTGGTTGTCAAAAACAACGCTCTGGAATACGAAGGATTCATCTTCGTAAAAAATGTCAGTCTCAGCTATTTCCATTGTCAAACTATGGTGCATCGCGTCCACGGTCTGATCAACTTTGTGGAACACATCATCCACAACAGTTTCAATTTGCATGTTCTCACTTTCAATTTCGGGCTCTTCCGCTTGCCCTACAATGTTTTTTCTCTTCTTCGTCATGGGAAGCTTGTGAGAACTATCAATTTTTCTGTGAGGAGGGTTCTTATCTCCTCCTCCGTTTGAAGATTTATGGGTTGATTTCTTATTGGGGAGGGCCCTTGAAGTGATGATTCGTGATGTCGTGCTCTTGGGAGTGTTGGTCGGGGACTGGACACTCTTCTCACCGAAGCCTTTTCCCTGTTTTTCGTACAATTCAGTTGTGCTTTGCAATGTCTCTACGTCGACATCGTCAGGAGCAGGAGTGTTGTCGTCACTGTCTTTGTCTTCGATTGGGCGTGTATGGATAAAAGAGCTGCTAAAGCCAACTGCTAGTAAATGTTCTTGAAAAATCCCATTAGGGTCGAACCCTCTTAGCCTTTCGACATATTTTAGGTTCAAGTTCTTGAAATGGCCTACAAATTTGTCAAAATTGTTGACATTTATGAACACGAAGTCCCCAATTTTCCAGGGCAGAGGAATGAACTGTTTTTTTCTCTTTCCATGGAAAAAATGCAACCAGTAGTTGTATTGCCTTGCTATTTCTGTAACAAACATCTTGTCCGTGATGTGACATGGAAGGAAAGAAGGATTTTCCTTGGAGCCAAAGATCATTATTACACTGTAATTTTCGTTTTGTTCAAGTGTCCCCTTCCTGTCCAAAAACTTGGTTGCCTGGCCAGACATCCTTTCCTAACAATAAATCTTTGAAAACTGAGACAAAGTCATTAAAAACCTCATAAAAACAATGGGAGGCCTGGTACCATAATGTTACTATGTCGAATTCATAGTTTATCTTCTTGGACAGAGATAGTTTTGGAAACAAACAACAATGTGCTATCGCGAAAATCAAGTAGGATGACATATAAAATTTATTCTCTTCTTTGAATCGTGATAATTGGGAACATATTTCAATGGAAATTAGCTTCCCCCAATAAAAAATGGATTGTTCCTTGACTGTGAAATACAAAATATAAAGAACTATGCAGGAAATACCCGTCGTGGATTTCGGTCCCGTTATTCTTGTAAACAACCAAGCAATTTCCCGGAATGGATTTCTAAAAAAACTGACTACAACTTTGTGATATCTTTAGGAACTGTTGTCGGGTCTTCGAGGAACTCGATTAAGAGGTCCAACCTGTTGTCGTGTTTTTCTAGGAACTGCTTGCAGTCTTGTCCTTTGAAGGTCAATGTTGGCTCTGACAATCTTAACATCTTGCGGAAGACCCGAGGTGAGAAAGAAACAGGAGAATGGTCGCGCAGTGGAATAATTCTTTGGCTTGAAATATATTTTTCGATGCACCAAGAGATGACCTCCTTACAGTGAAAAACCTCAGGGACGCAACCTGCATGAGCGATTCTATAGGTCCAAATCACTTCGTTCTCGATAGAATGGGATGAATAGTAAGAGTATGCCCTGGACCACTGGAAGTTCTGGTCCTCACGTTCGAAGATATTCACTGTATCTCCACAAAAATGTTGTCGAGCTGCTGCCATAAGTTTACGAGAACGCTCGTTTGCTCCAAACGATGTTTGAAATGAAGAGTTAGAAGGGATAATATAACCCTCCGCAAATCTTGGTCCAATCCGTATGAATGGGAGATCTCCTCGAGCCTTTCGCTCATTAATGACAATCTCGACGGTTGTTGCATGATGCGTTGTTAGCATTAAAGACTAGTAATTGCATACCTAGAAGTGCGAAGATGGTGGGTACAATGAAGAGCAATTAAGGATTGGAGATTTCGTGAATGCGTCAACGCGACGACCCACGAAAGACATTCCACATTGTTTGAGATGAACAATCAGAGGGGATAATATAACTCTCCGCAGATCTTCGTTTAATGCATATTAATGGGATATCTCCTCGAGCGTCTCACTCATTAATGACAATGTTGATGGTTCCTACATGATGAGTTGTTATCATCAAAGGTTATTGATTGCATATTTAGAAAGAAGTACGAAGGTCGCAGGGATGGGAAAGAGAAATCAAGGAGTGGCTAATTATCGAAAGCGTTCAACCGGGCTTCAAAATAGGGTTACAAGGTAAAACCATTAGAGGTGAGGTCTTGAGGGTCAAATTGTATGTCTCAAAAGTTTTTGAGTGCAAAACGCATAACACGGAAGAGGGCATGATGGGACAATCCAGAGGTCAATTTGTATATCGCGGAAGTCTGGGTATTGTTTGCAGGCCACAAAACAATGGAAGCGCAATCGTGAGCCTGCATGTCCGGGAACCTGCAATCGAAAAAGTGGCTTAAGTATGGAATAGGGAAACGGTAGGTCGGACTCGTTTTCGCTAATATATTGAAATTTGTAATAGACATCCCATTAGCTGGCAAGATATTTTCTGCATGTTTCTGAGCAAGTTCTGTAGCGATAGTCAATGTGACTATCTCGTCAAGCCTTTTTCGGAGGTTCAAATTGTATGTCTCAGAAATTTTGAGTGCAAAATGTGTAACACGGAAGAGGGGATGATGTGGGAGTCCGGCGGTCAATTTGTATATTGCAGAAGTGTGGGAGATCTCCTCGAGCCTTATGCTCATTAATGGCAATGTTTAAGGTTCCTGCATGGCGAGGTGTTAGCATTAAAGCTTACTAATTGCATATCCATAAAGAAGTACGAAGGTGGCGGGGATAGGGAACAACATTGAAGGAATGGCTAATTATCGAAAGGGGTTGGCCGGGCTTCAAAATAGGGTTACAAGATACAATCAGAAGAGGTGAGGGCCCGAGGGTCAAATTGTATGTCTGGGAAGTGTTGACCGCAAAATGTGTAAGACGGAAGAGGGCATGATGGTGCATTCCTACAGATGAATTGTATATCGCGGAACTCCAGGCACTGTTTGCTAGTCGTGGAACATTAGAAACACAATCTTGAGCCCGCCAGTCCAGGAACCCGCAATTGAAAAAGTGTCTAAGTATGGGATAGGGAAACGATACGTCGGACTCGATACACAGTGGTTGCAGCATATGCAACCATGGAAATGTACCACGTCATGAAGATACAACCAACTTGCGGCTAAGTATTGAAAGGAACGATGGACGGTCAGGCTCATGATGGGGCATTCTAGTGGACAAATTGTATATTGCGGAACTTCGGGTACTGTTTGCAAGTCGCGAAAGATTAAAAACACAATTTTGAGCCCATCAGTCCGGGAACCCACAATCGAAAAAGTGTCTAAGTATGGAATAGGGAAATAGTGTTCTGAACTTGTTTTCGCTAATATATTGAAATTTGTAATAGCTTTCCCATTACCTCGCAAGATCTTTTCTGCATGTTTCTGGACAAGTTGTGTAGGGATAGTCAGTGTGACTGTCTCCTTGAGGCTTTTGCTTATTAATGACGATATTTACGGTTGTTGCATGATGAACTCTTAGCATTAAACCTTTCTTGTTGCATATTTGGAAAAAAGTACGAAGGTGGCCGGCACAGGAAACAATGACTAGGAATTGGAGATTTTGTGAACCCGTCAACTCGAGGATCCAAAATAGGGTGATAAGGTTTCCCTAGAAGACGTGAGGCCCCGACAGTCAAATTGTATCGCTCGGAACATTTGAATGCATAATGTGTAACATGGAAGAGGGGATGATGTGGGAGTTTGGCAGTCAATTGGGAGTTTGGCAGTCAATTTGTATATCACGGAGGTCTGGGTGTTGTTTGTAGGTCACGAAACAATGGAAGTACAATCTAGAGGCCGAAATAATTAATGTGCATTGTGAAGGGCACGAATGTGGCAGGGATGGAAGGGAGCCATAAATGGTTTGAAACTTTTTATGAACCCGGGTAAAGTGAAGCTTGCGAGTTGGAGGAGACCAGGGTGGAATTGTAGATCACTGAATTTTTGGGTGCAAGATGTATATCACAGAATAGGTGGAAAAATGTGGCCAAGTATGGAAAGGAATGACGGTCATTCCTAGTACTGTAAATTGCGGTTTAATGCGTGTTAATGGGAGATGTCCTCGATGTTTTTGCTTTTAATGCCAATTGTTTCGTACCAGTGTGTTCAATTGTTACTAGTAAAACCATAATTAATGTGCATTGCGAATGGTGCGAAGGTGGTGGGGATGGAAGGCATCGATAGATGCTTTGAAACTTTTGTGAACTCGGGTAGAGTGAAGCTTGTGAGTTCGAGGAATCCGAGGTGGAATTGTAGATCACGAAAGTTTTGAGTGCAATACATATATCACGGAACAAGCAACAACAGAGTTTGATAGTGACAACCTCAGAAACCACGACCATAAAATTGGCTAAGTATGGAAAGGAACGACGGTTGGTCGGACTCATCATGTGAGGATATAGATGGAGATGAAGATCTGTTAGTCCGCCAACCTGGGAACCCGTGATCATAGAAAGGCGACTAAGTATATAACCAGAAAGGGATAATAGACGGGAAGAAGAAAAGGGAAAAATGGGTAAGTATCTCACAGAACAACATTTATTGTTCATTTATTAATACCAATCTTTTCAAACCCCTGGTGAGTTCTCACTAGTAAAAGCATAAATTGCAGATCACATAATTTTTTGGGTGCAATATGTATATGACAGAACAGGGGGCATAAGTGTTCGATAGTGCTAACCCGGGACCCGATGGTCAGATAATTGGCTAAGTATTGAAAGGGACCATGGTTGGTCAGACTCATGATGTGAAGATATAGATGAAGATGAGCATCTGCCAATCCGCCAACCCGGGAGGCCGTGATCATAGAAATGCAACTAAATATAGAACCACAAAGGGATAATAGAGGGGAAAAAGTTAAGGGAAAAATGGGTAAGTATAGAGAAGGGGAAACAAAGGGAGAAACAAGCATTTAGTCTCAGTGATGTAATATACTTGGGGGTCGACAAAGACAACTTAAGGTTTAAAGACAATTTGTTTATATTTATTCCAATAGTATTCATATCAATATATCTTAATAGATTATTTGTGGTCCAAATGTAAAGCATCTTCCAATTTGCAGGGTGTTTTTCGGTTCGAAAATTTCGTTGAAACCCATAAGCAATAGAAAGAGAATATATATGTGTGTGAGTGTGTGTGTGTGTGTGTGACATAACATTTTTCATATGCAAGGATATTATCAAATAAAAGTTGTAATATATGCACAATATTGAACAGGGACATGACGTCAACACTTGAGTTGCCTTGTTGAAATGGAGTCATTAATTCATTCTATTTACGGGACCCCGAAGAATGAAAGCAGGACGGGTCCACCCATTTATTTCTTAAGTATAGGGTGGGTGCCACATAACTATGTCCTATCACAAATTATTCTTCCATGTAAAATGTAAGGAGCGAATAGAGTAGCTTTTATTTAAATTGAAGTTCTGGGCAACAGGAAAAGAAACTTGTCGTGCATATTTAACCATGGATCAAAGAGTGTCTTAAATTCTTGTAGAAAGAGGTTGAATTCATCTATCAATAGATGTACATGCAAATNGAGTCAATATATATATATATATATATATATATATATATATATATATATATATACAAAATAAAATAAAAAACAATACCAAACATTGGAAAACACCATACAAAAACCCCAAATATTTTATATTCAGATAAACCAGGTTACAAAACACAACTGAGATTATTTCCCAAAATAGTTGTCTTGAAATAGTTCAACATATATTATTTGAAATTTAAATGTGTTTTCCATAATCACTGGGATTGGAGCTCCCACGGACAAAAAAAGCAAATATGTACAGGAATCAAGCATGTAAACAGTCTTTTATAGATTTCAACTTGATCATCAAATGCTTGCCTGGTTAAAAACAAGGAGTTGAATATCAATTCTGTGTCTTGGACTTCATTGGTGCTACGAGCTAGATCTATCCCAAATTCTTGAATAGTTTGTCTCTTCTAGATATGGCTTGCATGCATTAGCTTTTTATTCAACATTCCATACTTTGCTAAGTGTTAATTTCCCTCTATCGTCGAAAACTTGGGGTTTAAGGTGCATTCCTTGTAATGTTCCTACTCATCGACATCTGAGACAACTTAGAGATCTGATTCTAGCCTGATTCAAAGACGAGGGAGTGGTTTTATGTGACGTCAGCTTTGAGGGAAAAAAAGCCTGTTAGCCAACAAAAGCCGAGACAAAAAAAATTCAAGTATCTTGTGACTGGTATTCTCCCTGTATTCGATCGTCTGTTTGGTTGAAAGGCCTGCCTGAATATTTGTATGTTGAATGTCTTTGTTTTATTGCTTTAAATTGGAAGGGACGTTCAAGTCACTTGCAAAATGCTCCTCTGTTGAAGTATACAGCTTCTTCCAGCAACACAGATTTGGCAAGTGTATCAAATGTTGCAGATCACACTAGAATATATCTTTCGTCATAGGGGCGACATACATCGTGGCTCAGAAAATGGTCTGGAACATTCAGAAGTGATGCCAAATATTACTCAATGCCCAAATATACTCAAAAGGAAATTATAAATTTAGATCCTCATGAAGGTGAGAAACTGTATGCGTGTTTGAATCAACATTCTAAAATTACAGAACCTTTTATGACAAAGTTGTAACAGACTTGATAGACAACCAACTTCTATCTCAAAGATTGTTGAGCAACCTATGGATGTAATAATAGACTCGACATACAATCAACTTTCGATCACCACTGGTACTAATGTCAAGTGTAACAAGTCGTGATCATAGGCTCCAGGTAGGTTTAGTTTCAAGCATCCACACTAGCGGTGACTCCAGTGTGTAGATAGCTTCAACTTCAGACATTGACACTAGCGATGGAAATGGGAACAATGCCATTGACTGCAGGGCGACAATGCGGTGAACAAGCAGGCCTGTCATTGTCAAAGCACTTAAACTGCAGGATTGTCAGACCTGCAAATAACATCGACTTTAGTGTTGCTTTGTCACGACAATTACAATGTTGATGTGAGTCCAGAAATCTTTGGAGGTTGGGTGTCCTGTGCGATGATGACCTTGAAATTAGGTACATGTCAGACATCTATTATTTGACATTGCAGTGTTAATGCGATTTCCATAGTTGATGACGCCTCGATTGCATTGGCACAAACAATATTAATTGTGTGATTAATTAACATCCTTGAAGGACGTGAATCCCAAACAACGCATGAACGTTTTCGAACAACCATGTCTTAAAAAGTACATTTTTTATATTTTAAGGAATAAGAAATTGTATTTCCTATGTCTAACATTAGGTTGCACACATAAACCTTTTTAAGTTAACCTAAATTAATATATAGTTAACTCAAATCCCCGGAAGCGGTCAAATTCCCTAGAGCTAATTTATTTCCATCATGTTGGTTGGGATAAAAGAATCCATCACTAAGACAAAGAAAGAAGGTAGCAATAAAAGCACCTGTGCAAACGCAAGTTGGTGATGGAAGCACTCTATGACCAGGAAAGCACTCTGTGCTTATCGATCTGTGATCCCGATGAACAACTCGAGAGGCACTTGCGGCGAGGCCATGGCGATTTATTTGATCTAGACAATGCAATACTTCAAGAATCAAGCAATTTCTGTTTTTTTTCAAATATCAGATCTATTGCAACAAAAGAAATGCATTTTCCTTATACAAAGCAAGGGAAACAACAAGAAGATTGATATTCGGTGGAAACAGCTCTAGAATATCCTACTACATCAAGGTCTCTTCTAAAGAACAAAACACAATGATTACATGAAGGTGGTAGTAAAAGGTGATCTTCAGAAACCAACTCATTACCTGAACATGTCAAACTTCTTACAGAAGGTGGTAGTATAAAGTAATCTTCAGAAAGTGTTGCAAAGTCCATAATCCAAAATTTCTTCCCATTAACTTTTCCCAGTTATATGTAAATGCAGGCATCATAAACTTTTGAGAGCCTCGTTCCCTGGTTATATATCCACCTTCAACTACCAAGAGAATATTCTTGCAAAGAGCGGCAAGCTCTTCGACCCAGATGTAATCATATGCATAGGAATAGTGAATTTTTTTTGTGCAGTATCGATAGAAAGTTGATTGTATGTGGAGTCTGTCACTACATCTAGAGGTCGATGAACAAGCTTCGACAAAGAATCTCACTTTCTGTCAAGTCTGTTACCATAGCCAGAAGTCGCTCAACACACTTTGAAATATAAACTTATGTAATTTTAGGATGTTGATTCAACCACCCATACTTTTTCTCACATTCGTGAGGATCCAAATTTATAGTTAAATTACAGAACCTTTTATGACAAAGTTGTAACAGACTTGACAGACAACCAACTTCTATCTCAAAGATTGTTGAGCAACCTCTGGATGTAGTAATAGACTCGACATATAATCAACTTTCGATCACCACTGGTACTAATGTCAAGTGTAACAAGTCGTGACCCCATGCTCCAGGTAGGTTTAGTTTCAAGCATCCACACTAGCGGTGACTCCAATGTGCAGATAACTTCAGCTTTAGACATCGACACTAGCGATGGAAATGGGAACAATGCCATTGACTGCAGGGTGGCAATGCGGTGAACAAGCAGGTCTGTCATTGTCAAAGCACTTAGACTGCAGGATTGTCAGACCTGCAAATAACATCGACTTTAGTGTTGCTTTGTCACGACAATTACAATGTTGTTGTGAGTCCAAAAATCTTTGGAGGTTGGGTGTCATGTGCGATGATGACCTCAAAATTAGGTACATGTCAGACATCTATTATCTGACATTGCAGTGTTGATGCGATTTCCATAGTCGATGATGCCTCGATTGCATTGGCACAAGCAATATTAATTGTGTGATTAATTAACATCCTTGAAGGACGTGAATCCCAAACAACGCCTGAAAGTTTTCGAACAACCATGTGTTAAAAAAATACATTTTTTATATTTTAAGAAACAAGAAATTGTATTTCCTATGTCTAACATTAGGTTGCACACATAAACCTTTTTAAGTTAACCTAAATTAATATATAGTCAACTCAAATCCCCGGAAGCGATCAAATTCCCTAGAGCTAGTTTATTTCCATCATGTTGGTTGGGATAAAAGAATCCACCACTAGGATAAAGAAAGAAGGTAGCAACAAAAGCACCTGTGCAAACGCAAGTTGGTGATGGAAGAACTCTATGACCAGGAAGGCACTATGTGCTTATCAATCTGTGATCTTGATGAAAAACTCGAGAGGCACTTGCGGCGAGGCCATGGCGATTTATTTGATCCAGACAAGGCAATACTTCAAGCATCGAGCAATTTCTGTTTTTTTTCAAATATCGGATCTACTGCAACAAAAGAAATGCATTTTCCTTATTCAAAGCAAGGGAAACAACAAGAAGATTGATATTCGGTGGAAACAACTCTGGAATATCCTACTACATCAAGGTCTCTTCTAAAGAACAAAACAAAATGATTACATGAATGTGGTAGTAAAAGGTGATCTTCAGAAACCAAATCATTACCTGAACATGTCAAACTTCTTGCAGAAGGTGGTAGTATAAAGTAATCTTTAGAAAGTGTTGCAAAGTCCATAATCCAGAATTCCTTCCCATTAACTTTTCCCAGTTACATGTAAATGCGGGCATCAAAAACTTTTGAGAGCCTCGTTCCCTGGTTATATACCCACCTTTAACTACCAAGAGAATATTCTTGCAAAGAGCGACAAGCTCTTCGACCCAGATGCAATCATATGCATAGGAATAGTGAAAAAAAATTGTGCAGTATCGATAGAAAATTGATTGTATGTGGAGTCTGTTACTACATCCAGAGGTTGGTGAACAAGCTTTGACAAAGAATCTCACTTTCTGTCAAGTCTGTTACCACAGCCAAAAGTCGCTCAACAAACTTTGAAATAGAAACTTCTGTAATTTTAGGATGTTGATTCAACCACCCATATAGTTTCTCACATTCGTGAGGATCCAAATTTATAATTTCCTTCTGAGTATATTCGCGCATGGAGCAATATTTGGCGTCATTTCCGAATATTCCAGACCATTTTTCATGCCACGATATGTGCAACTCCTCTGACGAAAGATAAATTCTTGTGTGGTATGCAAGATTTGATACACTTGCCAAATCTGCGTTGTTGGAAGAAGCTATATACTTCAACAAAGAAGCATTTTGTAGGTAACTTCAAAGTCCATTCCAATTTCCAGTAACAAAACAAAGAAGTTCAACATACAAATCTTCAGGCAGGCCTTTCAACCAAACAAAACATCGAATACAAGGAGAATATCAATCATAAGATACTTGGATTTTTCGTGTCTGAGTTTCTGTTGGCTAACATAATTTTTTCACTCAAAGCCGATGACACATAAAACCATTCCCTCGTCTTTCAATTGGGCTTGGATGGCATCTCTAAGTTGTCTCACATGTGGATGACCATGAACATTACAACGAAGGCACCTTAAAGAGCAAGTTTTCGATGATAGAGGGAAATGGGAATAAGGATTTAAAATGAATGTTGGAGGATGATAGTATAATCTTCCGTAAATCTTGGTTTAATTAGTTTTAGTGGAAGATGTCCTCGATCTTTTTGCCTAGTAATGCCAATCGTTTTGAATATGTGTGCTGAATCGTCACTAATAACATGAGTTAACATTTCCATATGCAAAGCATATTCTCAAATATGACAACCTGTAATATATGCACAAAATATTAAAGAGGGACATGACATCAAGACCTTTGTCGATGACACATTTGCGGATGATAGTGGGGTAGCACAATATTGCACTCTTACTACGTTGGTGCCTTAATAAAAACTAAAATATATAGGGGCTTCCGCAGTGCAAGATATTAGATATTATTTTTGGGATTAACTGCGTAGTGTAAGTCATTAATCTATGACCCATATTCATGAGTATTAGTCTCAACTGACCAATAATTCTCATGATTTGAATAGTCCACTTAGCACTCATTGCATCGGGCAATGCTCACAGGGGTGAAGAAATGGGATTGAAGCCAACGAAATGAATCACATAGCATCAATCATCACTTCCGGGGCTTGCACCCGGTAACCAGGACTTCCCAGGTGGTCACCCATCCCAAGACGCCTCTGGCTCAAGTGCGCTTAACTGTGCAGTACCACCTGGGAAGTCCTGGTTACCGGGTGCAAGCCCCAGAAGTGATGATTGATGCTATGTGATTCATTTCGTTGGCTTCAATCCCATTTCTTCACCCCTGTGAGCATCACCCGATGCAATGAGTGCTAAGTGGACTATTCAAATCATGAGAGTTATTGGTCAGTTGAGACTAATACTCATGAATATGGGTCATAGATTAATGACTTACACTACACAGTTAATCCCAAAAATAATATCTAAAAACTAAAATAACCAACAATTTTTTGCCAATTCAAGATGGACGCAAAAAATTCATCAGATCCCATAATATTTGCCTGTTAATGCGTTTTAATGGGAGATGTCCTTGAGCTTGCCGCTTATTAATGCCAATCTTTTCAAACCTGTTTGGTGAGTTGTCAATAGTAAAAGCATAATTAATGTGCATTGAGAAGGGCAGAAGGTGGTTGGGATGGAGTGGAGCGAAAAATGATTTTAAACTTTTGTGAACTCGGGAGTCTGTGAACTCGCGAAACTTTAAAGACTCGACTAAGTATGGAAAGGTGGGTCGGTCAGACAGAGTCATTGTAGGTAGAGTCAGGCTTGCGAGTTCGAGGAGTCCGGGGCCTAATTGTAGATCACCGAAGTTTTGGGTGCAAGATGTATACCCTGAACATGGGGCACCAGAGTTCGATAATGCCTATCCGTGAACCCGCGTTCATAAAATTGGCTAAGTATGAAACAAACGATGGTCGGTCGGAATTGTGATGTGAAGACATAGATGGAGATGGGGATTTGTCAGTTCGCCACCCCGGGAACCCGCGAGCACATAAACGCGATTAAGTATAGAACCAAAAACACATAATAGAGGGGAAAAAGAAAAGGGAAAAACGGGTAAGTATAGAAGAGGAAAAAGAAAGGGAGATAAGAACGTTATCCCTCACACAACAACACTTAGTCTCATAATTATGAAGCCATAGAAACACATTAACTATGCAAAGAACATTCTCAGCTATGAAATATAGTTGGAGCTCGACAAACTCTGGTTCAAGTCAAAAGAGATGTTGTTTATATCTATTGCAAAATTTTCCATATTATTATATCTTAATAGTATTTTTTGGTGGCCCAACTGTAAAACCATGTTTCAATTTGTGTTTCTCAAGTGGATATGTGTGTTGTGAAGACACGTTTCCTTGAACCACAGTCCAGGGGCAGGGAAAGTGCAACATCCACTGTTTGTTGAGCAAAGATTTATTGAAGAGTAAGCAATGTATTTTCAAGTGCACGTATCGTATGCATAGTATCAATATGATTTCTTTCACGGGGACAACGTCACACTCCTGTTTCTCTGGTCGTAGTAGTCACACACAAAATATGTTATGCAAGAGGATTTTAGCTCAGGCATTCCCAATATTGAAAATTCTTACTTGCAAACTGGAAATAGTAAACAACAATCAATGAACAGGAATGCAACCATGGCACCGAGACCCACCGGTGAATGGGAAAGGACAGAAGTGCAGCCCTTGGCTTGCAAACTGCAACAACATGTCCAACTGCGGATGCAGGATCCCAATCCTACAAAGTTGAAGCAAAGAAGAGCAAGCGTCAAACAACAAACCAATGAACAAGTACGAAGACAATATTGCCCAAATTTACTGCAAACAAGATTGTATAAAAATATCGGAGAAAAATATTGTAACACGCCTGTTAAGAAAACATTTCAGGCTGTGAGGCCTGCCAAGTAAACATTTAAGACTGTGAGGACCGTGCAAAGGCCTCCCACTGTGTAAACATTTAAGAAAGCGACAGTTTGCACGATTGACATTTTTCATCCACAATTGGAACTACGCTTTTGTCACTCCCCATTCACGGGTAAGTTTCACTGCCATGGTTGCATCCTTATTCGTTCTGTGTTTTTTTTTTCCCCAGTTTGCAAGTAAGCATTTTCAATACTGGGAGGGACCAAAATCCTCTTGCAAAACATCTTTGTATGTGACTACTCAGAACCCACCTCCATAACACCTAGTGACATATAAAAAAGGAAATCAATTTTTCTCTTCACATACGAAGATGTTCTGCAAGAGGATTTTGACTCAGACATCTCCAATATTTAATTTTTTCACTTTCAAACTGGAAACAACAAACAACAAACAACGAATATGAACATAAACCTAGCAACAAAACCCACCCGTCAATGGGGAATGACAGAAGCGCAGTTCCAATCGTGGTTGCAGAATCCCAAGCGTGCAAACTGCAACAACAACAACAACAACAAGAAGCAAACAAGAGCAACAACATGCAAACAAGAAACCAGCTAACAAACAACGAACAAACATCAACCAGTGAACCAATAATGCCACTAAAGAACAATATTGCTCATATTCACTGCAAACAACATTGCAGAAGAAGAAAAAAAATAAAATATCGGACGAAAATGTATTGTAACAGGCCCGTTAAGCAATGCAAGAATGCAACTGTAGCACCGAGACCCACCGATGAATGGGGAAGAGCAAAAGCACAACCCCTGGCCTGCAAACTGCAACAACAGGTCCAACCGCAGATGTAGGACCCCAACCTTGCAAAGTTGAAGCAAACAAGAGCAAGCAACACACAACAAACCAATGAATAAGCACCAAAAGGCCCAAATGCAGCTGCAGGACCTCAACTCTGCAAAGTTGAATCAAACAACAATAAACAACATCCAACGAACCAATGAGCAAGGATGAACCAGTGAACCAGGAATGCCGATGAAGAACAATATTGGCCAAATTCACTGCACACAAGATTGTATCAAAGAATCTGAGGAAAATGTATTGTAACACACCTGTTAATCAAACATTTCAGGCTGTGAGGCTTGTCTGGTAAACATTTAAGGATGCGAGGACCGTCCAAAGGCCTCCCATTGTGTAAACAACTAAGAAAGTTGCAATTTGCAAGGTTGGTATTTTTCAATATTGAGAGCGATCAAAATCCTCTTGCAGCCTGTCTTTGTATGTGACTACTACGACCAGAGAAGTAGGACTGTAATGCTGTCTTCGTCTCGTTCCTGATCGCCAATGTTCGAAACATAACCGACCTCCATCGCAACCACAGTGACATATAAGAAAAGGAAATCATATTTTCTCCTCACATACAAATATGTTTTGCAAGAGGATTTTGACTCAGGCATCTCGAGTATTGAAATTTCTCACTTGCAAGCTGTGAATAGCAAATAGAAAACAACGAATAGGAAGCTAAACATGACACCGAAACCCACCCGTCAATGGGGAACAACAGAAGTGTAGTTCCAATCGTAGTTGCATAATCCCAAGCGTGCAAACTGCAACAAGACCAACATGCAAACAAGAGCAACAACAACAGGCAAACAAGACCAACAAGCAAACAAGAGCAACAGTAACATGCAAACAAGAAACCAGTGAGCAAGCAACAAGCAAGCATCAACCAGTGAACCAGTAATGCCATTGAAGAACAATATTGCCCATATTCACTGCAGAGAACATTGCATAAAAAAAATCGAAGGAAAATGT
>ML785518.1:676183-736932 GCA_009831015.1 Picea engelmannii | reverse complement strand
ACCAGAATTGAATAAAGTCTACCATTCTTTCTATAACCTCTTTTTGGGGAGGATTCAAGGAGTGAAAATTAGAAGAGCTTCAGAGAATACATTGAGTAACATTATCTACAGGATCAGAGTACTCAAAGAATTGAATAATTGTATAAATTGAATAAGTCTCAGAAAGCATTATCAGGTTCTATGTGATGATTGGTTGATGGTGATGATCTAATGTAAAGTTTTATTATCTCTCATATATTCTTGGGTGGAAGGAAGGGGCAAGGATAGGGAGTTCAAATATCTCTTGATATTGGAGGATTGTATCTTACTCTTGGAGGTTTATCCCTCCCTTTACATTTGGAAGTTGTAGCTACCTTTGGAAGTCATTACTTCCCTTGAACAAAAACTATTGATTATTTCTCATATATTGTGCATGGTGTATTGTGGTGTATTGGTGTAACTCTTATACTATTGTTCATTGCTCATTGGATATAATTGAATGGTTTAAGTATAAGTTGAAAAAGTATTTTAAATTGTACTTGATACTGATTCACCCCCCTCTCAGTATCAACAGCTGCCACCCACTCCTATGTCTCCAGCACTATCATTGACGTGCCCAACACAATCTTCGTGAAAAAATATTTTTCCCTAGCCAGCTCCAGGAATTTTTTCTCGTCGGTAATGTCGTGATCCATGAACTTGAGGCCAACAATATTTTTGAGCATATATCCTTATATTCTTACACCATGTGGGACTAGAGTTGTTTATTGTAGGTATTTCCCATTGGATGGTACAGTGATTGGTGGCGCATCATCCATCCTAGGTGGGATGTAATTTCTGTGGAAAGTGGATTTTGAAGTTGAAGTCGAAGCTTTGGGTACATACTCAACCTCTAGTGTCTCTACTGGTCGTTTTTCATGTTTTCATGTTGTTGCTGACAAGGCTCCAACTTTTGATGGGGCCATCTGTCTTTTGCAACAATTTCCTTTCTTGGCTCTGCGGTTATTCTCTAGTAACTGTGATTCGGCTATGCTCCACTCAAATTCGCTCTGGTTTTCTCTCTCTTGCATGAATCTATAAGTCATAATGATTTACATTGAACACCCTCGACTACTTTTTTTTGTTCTTTCCAAATATACATGTCTCATCTTGCCTTAACTACCTTTTCCAGTCTGCCAATGTGGTTGATGAGTTGTTAAATAAATGCATATTCATTACCAAATCCATCGTGTGATTTTTTCCTCGTACTTCCAATTTGTCATGATTTCCTATGGATTTTACCATTTAAGATTATATGACGTCTTTATGACCTGCCATTTCTTCTTTGTATCCATTGTTTCCATGCCTTAATACTTCCAACAGTCTTGTCATTGCTAAAATGTGCAATTGTTCTTACTTGTACATATGTCTTGTTCACAGTCTTTTTCTTCTATGTATTATTTTTTGAATTGGTGCAATTCCATATTGATGTGTGATAACCATTCCTTCTGCACAGTCTCCTATGTCTGGTACTCTATAACAATTTTCTTTTTTCTATATCTCATTTTTATTTGATTTTCTTCATTTTCTACTTTTTATTTGTTTTTTTGTTTTTTTCCTTCCTACTACAATACAACTACTATGACACATGTGTCCTGGCACAACCCATATTACTCTGCATATTGTCGGCCATCTCTATAGAGTTTCAATCGATTCCATTCACTATTCCTCCAAGGACTTCTCCATTTAGGGTTTCCAACTACACAACGCATGTCTCTATTACATATTGAATCACACAGGATCCTAACTAATGCATTCTAAACTTTCATGGATGATGCATGAACTTATTTTCATAGAGTAATACCAAATATCCCACTTCAATTTTATTTTTTAATGTTTCAATCATGCCAAGCCTTCTCTCTTTCCTTCTGAACTTGTTGGTGGAAACCTGAGACAAACTGATCCTCCTCAAGTTGTGCTAAATGTTCCAATCTCTCCTCAATTGTGCCAGAGTATGAAATATCAGTGATTTCTACAATGTGCAGTCTAGGTAGAATAAACTCCATTGGCATAATGACTTATTTCCCATAGACCAACCTAAAAGGTGTCTTCCCTTTCAAATTTTTACTTGTAGTGATGTAAGGCCATAACACTGCAGGGACTCTCAAGTCCCAATCCTCTCTCCCTACGTTGAAAATATTTGTCAAAGAATTCTCCAATATTTTATTGAAAGATTCCACTGTTCCATTGGCCTGAGGATGATATGGTGTACTCTTCTAATGATAAATTTGAAACTCCTCAGTCAATGTTGCAATTGTCTTATTCAAAAAGTGTGTTCCTTGATCACTGAGTAATATCCATGGACATCCAAACCTTGTGACTATGTTCTCAAACAAAAACCTCACGACAGTCTCCATGGTGCAATCTGTAACTGGGGATGCTTCGACCCACCATTTCAAATACTCTGTCACGGTGATGATGTACCTTTCCCCTGATATTATTTCTTGTGGGTTGATTTTCCCTACAAATTCTATATCCCATTTCTCAAATGATTGCAAGGTAAGTTGTGGATTCAAAGGAATTTCATCCCTATTGGATGGTTTCCCCACTCTTTGACATATGTCACATGACTTATAGTATTCCTTCACATCTTTGTGGAGTGTGGGCCATCAAAGTCCTGCACACAAAATCTTCTCTGGATTTTCTCTTCCTATATAATGTCCTCCTAGAATCCCATCATGTGCTTCTTCCAGTGTCATCGGTATTTAGTTTTCCAGCACAAATCGTCTCAATATTCTATCTGCACTTAGCTTGTATAAATTACCTACAATCAACTAATAATCCGTCACTTCACTACTAGTTGTTTCTTTTGTGCCACTGTGATCTCTATCAGAGCCATGCCCATACTAAGTAATTGCACTATGTCCAAGATGTAATCATCCACCATATTTAATGAAAATAGTTTTTCATCCAGTAGGTTGTCATCTAAATTTCCTACATCTTCTCCTAATAGTATGTGTGATAGATGATCTGGTCCTGCATTCAAATTCCCTAGTTTCACTATAACCGCAAAATTGTATTCCTGAAAAAATAGTAGCCATCCCCAACACTATCTTGTTCACTAAGTATTTTAATGCAGAATGGTATGTATACATATTGAAGTGAGACCCCAATAAATAATGTTTGAACGTCTGTAGTGCATAGCCCATTTCCAATCCTTCTTGTTCCATGGTAGTATAATTATTCTCTACTATGGACAATTTCTTACTTTCAAAATAAATTGGGTGATTTGTGTCTCCCTCCCTTGGTTGAGATAATACTATGCCCAATGCTATGGACGATTCATCTAGATGTACATGGAACTCTTTGTTTCAATATGGAAAGATCAAAATTGGCATGGTCACTAGTTTTTTCTTTAAGGTATCCAAACCCTTCCGCCAGTCCTCATTCCATTGAAACTTTGTTTCCTTCTTTAGTAACTTTTCCATCAGTGTTGTCATATGCACATAACATTTGATAAACTTCATGTAATAGCCTATATGACCCATAGTTTCCTTCAGTTTTCTGAATAAGGTCGGTGATTCTAAATCCAGAATTACTACAATCTCGGTTGGATCTACTAGTAATTCCTGCTTGCAAACTACATGTCCCAACAAAATTCCAAATGAAGTGAAAAAAATGCAATTCTTCAAGTTTAATGAAATATTACACTATCTACACCAATCCAACATTAGCCCGAGGACTTATATATGATCCTTCAGTAGACTGAACATAGTCCAATCATCCAAGTACACTTCAAGGAACTTATGGATAAATTTCTTGAACGTTGCAACCACAAATCTAGAAAACACCATAGGGGAATTCTTTAGTCCGAAGGGAATTACGATATACCGATAACTCTCCCACTCTATCGCAAAAGTTGTGTTATGTCAGTCATCTTGCATAATTTTTATCTGATAGCACCTTGAGAAGCCATCTGTGAAAGAATAAGTTTCTTTCCCCTTGATGTTCTCTAGTACCTCGTCTGTGAATGGTGTTGGGAATGGGTCATGTAAACACGCATCATTCAGATTCCTCAAATCCATGCAAATCCTGATTCCTCTTGTCTTGTTGTCCTACACTACTATTGGACTAATCCACTCGGATTCCTCTATAGGTTCAATGATTCCTGCATCCAACATCCTTTCTATTTCAGATTTCACCTTTTCCTTGTACTATGGATTTAACCTGTAGGGTCTCTATTGTACTATATTAGTTCTTGGTTTCATCGAAATATTGATCTCACCTAAGTATCCTGCTATCCCTTTCATATCTTAAAATGTCGTGGGGAATAGGTCATGATATTCCTGCAACAAATCTGCAATATTCTCGACTGTCTCATCACTCCAGTAATCCCCTATATGTACAAACTTCATATTCTTTGTCATCCCAAAGTTTAACTTTTTCATCTTTATTAGCTAGGTGTATGCGAAGATTCAAGCTCTGGCCTTTATACTACTCATTATCCTTTTGTCTTTATGTTGCATTCATGCCTATTTTGAGAATGAAGTATATTTTGGACGCAAGCCTATTTTTGGAGAAGAAGTTATTTTGAGGAAATAATTAACCATGGAGAGGAAGACCTAATGTTGGATCGCAAGAAACAAGTGGCAGGAAAGAATCATGTAGAAAAATAAGGAAAAGTAGCATGCAAGAGGAAAAACAATGTGGCGTGAAGGAAGGAAATCCTAACCATGGCAGGGTTAGGGTTTTTGACAAATATTGTAACAACTATAAGCATGTAAAATAGTATAAATGAGAACCTACAAGGCCTAGGAAGAGAGATGTCAGTTAAGGGAAGAAAAGGATCATATCACTTTCTGGGATTGTTGATTGTAATAAGTTTGTAGAAGAGTCTAACAAGGTATTTTTTGAGGGTTAGGTCATAGGCTAAGGAGCCTGGTGTGATCTAGTCCAACTCACAGAGGGTTTTTAACCTCAATCTTGATTGTATTACTGAAGATGTAATGTGAGCAGTGCAATATTTTGCAGTAGATTAAATAAAAGAGCAAAGAAGCCATATCTTTGTGGACGAAGCCCAAGAGGGGGTAAACCATGGTAAAACTTGTGTTATGTGTATTTTTTATTAAATGTTTACTTTTTTTTAATGAGTAGTTTACGAATGAATTATTTAATTAGATGTATCATCATGAATGCATAAGGCTAAACATGAATGAATCCTAGAAATACTTAAATCAATAACAAGGTTAATGCATAAGGAAGGAAGAACACAACCACAAACCCCCACTTATTCCTAGGCTGCAAACACCTAGGTATTATAGTAACCCATAAAATCTATCCTGGATGAGACCGCGTTGTGCACTTTGTGCACAATGTTTCCTTCTGGTTTACCAGGAGGGCCGATAGTTTTTGAGGGCTTTGTTGGAAGCCTGTTGAGATATGAACCTAGGTCAGTCCAAGTAGTGAAAGACTAAGCCAAAAAAATGGTTATGTTACCGGCTGAAACTGCATACGATTGAGTGGATGCGATTCGGGGAAGAAACACGCAAAGGGTGAAAGTATAAAAGGGAATGTTCAGTTCATGGAATCCAATGAAGGCAAGGATTGAAATATGGTTGGAAACAAAGGAACTTGAATTTGTGCAGAAGGAAAACATAAACCCTAAGTTAACACCACAAAAATATCTCGACAAATATGAGTTTAATGACTTGCATGAGGTATTTTTCAGTGATTTCTCACATTTGTTGCAGGAGTGGTTATTGAGGTTAAAAGAAAACCACCATACAAATCGAATCAGACAGCTGGAGTGGAATCTTGTGGAGATCGCACAATTACAACAAGTTAATAACAAATTTACACGTGTAGTATATTTATGGTTAGACAGTATGGTTGGAAGGTTTATCAACGAATTTGAAGTAGATACCGCAAATTATTACACCACAGCAGAGCATGATTTTCTAAAAGGACCCAGAGGTAGGTACATCATATCATTGTATACTTCAATCGAGATTTTATTTTATGACAACGATGTGATTACCATGGAATAAGACAACTAAACTTCCCTGTGTGCATGGGGGAAGGGGGGAAGCACTGAAAGTAGGTGGAGAAATGGAGGAGGAGAAAGAAGAAGGATGCCATGGACCCAATCATGATGGAGGAAGACCAGATAAGGAAGATAATGGCAACAAATGGAAATATGCGCAGTGGAGAACCCTACCAATATAAAATGAATAACAAGAAGAGATCCATAGCCGATAGAGAGGGCTTGGAAAGCATTGAAGAAGAGGAAGAGGATCTTTGGGTTGTGGAGCAAATTGAGGAAATATTGCACACAACATATGAAAGGAAAACAAGAGGTCCAAGATTAGAGACAGAAGGGAAAAATCCAATACAGATCATCGTTAGTGTGGAACCTACAACCCCATGTACATGAGACTAGATGTAAACAGTCCACGACGAGAAACAATGACTATTGCAGATGTGAAAAAACTATTGATAAACAAATTTTAGAAGCCCATCTCAAAGGACCAGTATATGAATGAAATGATTGAAATCGGGAAAAAAACAAGTGAGTTTGTTTGGGAGATTGATCAGAGGTTTAAACGTATGAAAGGTAAGTTGAAGTATGCAATTACTGACATGCAACATAGGCACTTATTTTTGAACCCATTGTTACCTCACTTGAAATACCTGTTAAGACAACAGAATTTCCAAACTTAGGCAGAGGCTCTGCAGGAAGCCTTACAACTGGAATAGAACTAGTATCAGAAGACAGATCCAACAATATAGGAGCTAAAGGAGGATTTGAAGAATATAACATTTCAAATTAACCGGAATAAGGGAAAAGAGAAAAGAGAAGTTGTTTGGTGTACAATATGCAGGAAAAAAGGACACCATAAGAATGGATGTCCAACTTTTGCACAGTATATGGCAACGGGAGTACCAAACCCTTTTCCAACAAGAGGACCATTGTGTGAGATTTGTAAAATACGTCAACATGATCCATATCATTGTCCAATGATGCAGAAGTATAAGACAATACCCAAAAGTTCATATTGCAATTTTTGCAAGTCAGTGGGTCATGATGATAAGGATTGTAGGATGATGGAGCTGATGAGAGAAAGAAATTTAAATACTTATAGGGTGCAAGAAAAAATGATGACAGGAAAAGTTGCACCTCAGTTCAACCAGGTACCACCACCATACAATAATGCACAACAACAATACAACATTGTGTAGCCGCAATACAATAATGCACAACCACAATATAAATCCATGTAGTATAACCAGGTACCTTAGTAAAACACACCGTGAGGAGATCGAGGTGGAGGATGAGGTAGAGGAGGATTTGGATGAGGCATAGGACCAGTAGTGTGCCACAACTTCCAACAACCAGGAAATTGTGCAAGGGATTTTCCACTTCCACCAACAACATGTATGTATTTTCACGTAACAGACCATGACACTGAATATTGTCGAACACTCTCGGGGAAGATCCATGAAAAAAGGAACCAGAACAACCAAAATGTGTAGTGGATCTCTGCAAAAGCCAAGAATGATGGGAGAAAAATCAATATAGTCACTCAAGGAGGAGCCAAGACAATAACTGATGCAGTAAAACAAGATCCAACGCAACCCCAATGGGTTAAGAATAATACTGATCCATAGAAGCAGTTTGACGCACGAAAAGAAAAGGAAACATTTAAGGAGGCCATCAAATAGTTTCTCAAGAAAAATGTTTCATCTACATCAATCGTGCAACAAACTCAAAACTCACTAATGTACGAGATTCCCTCCTCAATGGACCATACCAGTAAATGACAACCTTTAGATCAAGTAAGTACCATAAAAACATTTCTCCAATCCTATGATAAGCTATTGAAGGATCCATCATTTGTTAAGATCTTACATAATCTTCTAGAAATATGTAACAAAGATCTAGAAGGAAAGTTAGAGTAGAAAAAAATCATTCATCTCCATACAAGAAGAAGGACAAGCAGAGAATTCAGACGAAATGATAATATTGGGGATTTCAGCATGGGAGATATTATACTGGACTTAGGATCTGAATTAAATTTATTACCTAATAAGACATGGTAGTGTATGGGAGAACCCACAATAGGTTATTCACCTGTCTATTTGAAATTAGCAAATCAACACAGAGTGTTACCAATTGGAAGACTTAAAGGTGTGATAGTAGATTTGGATGGGGTGCGCACTATGGAATATTTTGAAGTAATAAAGATAGTAGATGGCACAACACCTTACCCAAAATTTATTGGATTGGATTGGGTGTTTGATAACCAAGATATAATCAACCCAAAGATAAGAAAAATAGCTTTTGAATCAGGCGAATATATAGTCATTGCACCATTGGATCCTTCAAAAGGAGAAAGGTTTGTAGATCCCACTTGTTTGGATATAGAAGAAACAAATGAATTGTATAGAACCATCACGCAAGAAGAGGATTATGTTAACCCAACTACAGATGGGGTACTCAACTAGAAAATCATTACATCATGTGCTTCCGACTCAAACAGGGGTTTGGAGAATTGGAAACAATGACTACATGAAGTTTCCACAAGGAGGTGTGCAAGAATAGATCACGCAGTAAGATGGGTTGGTAAAGAGGTAAGAGAACATCCCAGTTTTCATCGGCTAAATGAATTAGAGGGATTATTAACAAAATACAAAGAGAAAGTGCTAGAAAACGAAAGGCTCTTAGCCCTAGATTTTGCACTCAAGGATACACCTGCAAGATGGTGAGGTGCACACAAAGAAACAATTCAGGACTGGTATCATTGTAAATGATTACTGCACATTATATTTGGCACAGAACTAGGGAGCAATATAGTCTAGAAGTATGATGGTAAAGGCACACTAGTTGAACACTTGGAGAAGTGAAGAACAGAGTGGAGGATGACACCACCAAAATAATGGACTCATCACTTTATCCATACATTGGAAGGGATCCCAAGGAACTGGTATATAGATGAGGAGATGTGCAGAGGCACTACAGAATGGACAATCTTACAACATAATTTTGTAGTAACCTTCTCATTTGAACATGAGAACCCCAACATTGATTCAACGATAAAATGGATACGAGGAATGATACTTATTGATGAACCTGAATTTGAAATCATGACAGAATATCAACAACAGAACAAAAAAAAGTCAAAGAACTACTTTCATGCTATCATGTTGAAGAGAAATCACTAGATGAAGATGATCCACACAACATTCATATTACAAAGATTTAAGGAGAAAGAGAGGTGGAAGGCCCATATCTGGAGTCAGAAGTGTTTGTTGCACCAATCAAAGTTAATAAACTCAACATTGGGATGAATGACAACCCTAAAATGGCAAGTATTGGAGACTATTGTGATGAGAAAACAATAGAAAGAATAACAAAGTTATTGTGCGAATACAGTGACCTGTTCCCAATGACCTTTGCAAAGATGAAAGAAATAGCAAAGGAGCTAGGTGAGATGAAGATACCCCTCAAACCTGAGATGAGACCTATGAGGAAAATACCCTACATATTGAACCCAGTGTATAAAAAGAAAGTGAAATAATAAATTAACCGAATGTTGGAAGATGGTATTATAGAACTAGTAGAGGAATCTGAATGGATCAGTCCTATGGTATTCCAAGAAAAGAAGCAAGGAGGGATAAGGGTTTGTGTATATATGAGGAAACTCAATGATGCTTGCTTACATGACCCTTTCCCTACCCCTTTTACATATGATGTCTTAGATAATGTGGGAGGCCAGGAAGCATATTCATTCACAGATGGATTCTTAAGTTACCATCAGATCAAAATAGCTCCAGAAGATAGGTATAAGACTACTTTTTCTACAGAATGGGGATCCTACCAATATAAATTCATGCCATTTGGGATAAATAATGCACCATCCATATTTTCAAGAGTAATCATAGTTTCTTTTAAAGAATTCATACATCAGTTTCTAGAAGTATATCTGGATGGTTGGACTGTATGTAGTCTATTAAAGGACCATGTAGTCACTGGTATCATAGATTGTAGTGTAGACACAACAACCCACTTCTTATTTGAGAAAGTGATCACCAAATTTGAATGTCCCAGGATTTTGATGAGTGACTAAGGCACTCATTTTATCAACAATACCATCAGGGCTATGACTGAAGAGTTTGAATTCTATCACCAGAAGAGTACACCATACCATCCTCAAGCAAATGGAACATTAGAAGCTTTCAATAAGATTTTGTAAAATGCTTTGACTAAGATCTGTAATGTCAATAGGGATGATTGGGACTTGAAAATACCAGTAGTAATGTGGGCATATAGGACCTCATGTAATAAGTTGACAGGACAGAGACCATTCAAATTGGTGTATGGGAAGGAAGCAGTGGTGCCATTATAATTTCAGGTACCCAGTCTACGCGTAGCAACAATTACCAACATGAAAAAAAGAGGCATAGTACAAGAGAGGTTAAGTCAACTAATGGAAATGAAAGAGGACGGGATTCTAGAAGGATTTCACTGGGGAGTACATAAAGAAAGAGACAAAGTATGGGATGATAGACGTATTAAAAAGAATATTTTTGAGGAGGGAGACCTAGTTCTTCTCTATGACAGTAAATGTTTCCAACACCCTGGTAAGTTTAGAATGCATTTTCTAGGGCCATATGACATAAATATTGTGACATATGGGGGATCTGCATTGCTAAAATACTTGTGAGGAACAAAACTGAAATGAATGATCAACTATAGTCGACTGAAATTGTGGACAGTCGACCTACTAATTCTTAAAAGTTACAGTGCAGTAAGAAATTCATGTATATAGTGTACCATACTAGACATTAGGAAATAAAACTCATAAAAAGGAATACAAAAGTAGAAAAAGAAGAAAAATGAAAAAACAAGTAGAAAAGAGAGAAAATACAAAATACTGGGATTTATCGTGCGCAGGATATAGTGGAATCAGCGTGAAAAAATGAAAAAGTGATCGCGCACAACATACAGATGACAGGAACCAAATTCAGTGCACTAGGGGAAAATTTCCAAAAAGAAACATACAATGCACCGAAAAATTGCAGTGCACCAGAAAACAGGCCAACGGCTGGAAAAGCAAAAACTGGTCGTCGGGGTAAAAAGGTGTGAAATGGGAATTTATGAAATTGAATGAAGTGTGCTTGAAAAACTTGAACGCATTAATAACCATAAGAGAAGTGTCTCTAAGAATATTTAGGGCACTTATGACACCCTATATATAATGAAAACGTAGGCTAAATGAAACATATTGTGTATTTACAAACCCATGAAGCTAAGGAGCATGAAGACGAAAGGAGAACATGTGATTTCAAAGATCGTTGCAGCCGAAGTTCAATCGGGGAAGGAATAATTACCCACGATGGAACCTCCAAATTTTGGTTCACCTAGCCAAACAACATGAAAAACATGCAGTAGCCACAAGTCACCGTAGAAAACCAGAGAGACAAAACATGAATTTACAAAGACAGAGGAATCGTCAATGTCGACGTAATTCCTTCACCAAAAGTAGAACTAGTGAGCACCACACTAGTAGAAGAAGAAGGGAAAGCCCCAACGATGGTAGGAATGGATATCAATTCCTAGGATAGTGTGCAGGTCTAGGACCCATTAACAACAAGCAACTTAGAGAAACTTCTAAGGGAAGAAGAAGCCCCAAAACAAATGGCGTTGACAGTGAAAGGATATAATCTGATAGTCCAAGGACACAACCTATGGTGGGGTCCATGTAGAAGAAGGAGGTGTAGCTCAAAGATATTACGGGGAACCATATTTGGGTGGGGAGGAAAGAGAACCAAAGGCCAGGACATATAACATGCCAACAAAGAGAAAGGGGGAAAATCCCATCGTGTAGTCCCTGCACAAGCATCTCGATGCCTCGATCGTCTTACCGCACATTCCATAGGGGATGAAGGCCACACCAAGTCTACTGGGTTGTGTCAAAAGGCTACAATACACAAACCACAATGTGTCTGACAGTAGAAAATTCCCAGAATTTGCACATGTATATGGAGAGCCTAGGAACAGGGCCATTAGGAGATCTGGTGCTACAGCCAAAGAAATGGGTGGCAGGGTTGGAAAACACATAGATTTTGAATTTGTTGGAGATTTCCCACTTCATATGGGGGAAAGATGTGAACAACTGCGTCAAGCATTTACTAGAGATCCTCCATGGAGGATTTTTATGACTGGATGAACCAGTCTCCATCGACGTTGAACTGATTACGTTCATCATAGGACTGGCATCAGATGGAGAAAAGCATGTGCATACCTGGATGATAAAACCAAGGAAAAGGCCCTCGCAGAAGAGATGAAGAAGACTTATGGGAAATAAAGGGGCTCGTGTGACATCATTATAAAAAGGATCAGCGACATAGCCACTTAGATGGAAATGAAGCTAATTGCATGCAAACGCCTTCACAAATGCTGCAAGGAGGAGGTCCCTGCAGGGGTTGTCGCAATGGAAGCGCAATGCGCAAACTATACCATGCTCGGTTGGGTCCCATACTTACTAAATCTCTTCCTAGACGACTGCAAGGATGAACAGTACTTGGGAACCAAGTTCCATTACACCTGGATAGTTATACTGATAGTGTTAATTGGATGGAAAGAGCCTACTGTTATCACTGAAATTTTGTCTGCAAATGGTTACAAGAATTCAGCATCGTCAAACAGTTATGAAGTCATCCATGGACCTGAATTAACACAAAAGCATTCATAAAGGGTCAAAAACTATACAAATAGTGAAAAAATTGAAGGGCGCTATGAAGACACTGGGTGCGCGTGCACATGCACGAAATAGAAATGCAAGATTCACGCACATGCACACGATGCGCGACTGTGGTCACAAAAAGCCGCGCACCTAAGAAACGGCACATTTATGAGAGTGGTTGGCCTCCCACCCACTTCTGGTTCATCTTCCAAGTTGATTTTACACTCAAATCTAGACTGGATTCGACTGGGTGGCTGGTCAAAGACCTAGAAATTCCCTAATTAGCCTCTTTACACACTACAAACTAGTTGAACAATAGCTCAAAGGAATGCTATAAAAAGGCCATGGATACACTTCATTTTTCAAGGAATTCAAAGCAAAGTTATGCTGCCATTATTCTCTTGAGGACTCTTCTATCCTTTCCAAGAGTATACTTGCATCATTGCATTGGGAAATCCATCTCACCCCTTGAGTGGATTAGCAAAGAATTCTTTCACCATTTTCATTTTCTTTTTCAAAGTTGTAAGAAGAGCTTACTTGTGGGGGTCCAAGAGCCCTCCCTTGGAGGAAGAAGGGACTCATAGTACCCTTGTTTCTCGGTGTTTTCTTTCACTAATACCATCCTTATAATTGGTGACATGGGTCTAATTGTTTCTTTTGTCCTTATGTTCCTATGTTTATAAATTTAGTTGTTGTTTTATTTCTTAGTTGTTGTTTTATATTTCTTTTTCTAACCCTTTTCCTTGCAGTTGTCCTTCTCAGCAAACCCAACTGAGCTTGCAAGCACCTCTATTTGGCTCACTAAGGTAAAAGAGGTGCAACAGATTGGTGACTCCACCGGGGAAAGGTATCAATTTCCTACCCCATTTGGGTTTTTCTAGCTCTTCTTTTAGTTTATTTAACTTACAGGTGCACTAATCGGCCTAAGCCAACCTACCAATCATCCAATTCCAAGTTGAATTGGGAGAATTCCACCCGAAATTTTCATTCACGATCGTGTGTCACCTGTGCGTAGGTTTTTAGGCCCACAGACGTGCATCGTGTGCACATGCGCTCAAGTCACAGTTATGTTCTGCGCATGTGCACTCATTGACTCTTTTATGTCTGCGCACATGCGCTCTATGCACCTCTATCTCCACTGAGACCCACGCATCTATGCCAAAATTCACATTGTAAAGTTGTTGAGATGTGGGGAAGGCCATTAGCCTTCTTAAAAATGATTTCAAGCATGTTTTAAAGCTGCACCACACTTATTCCCCTCATCATATGAAGGGGTTAGTCAAAACACATAGGCACTTAGGGGGTTAAAATCAATTTCCTTTTTTACTTTCATTTTCGCCAAATCGATGGCTTGTTTTGACTCACAATATATGTTGGAAATCATTTTTAATCACATTTAACTTGCATTGGGATAGTTGGATAAAAAATTGCTTAGTATACTCTTCTCTCGCGCCTCCAAGCGACCTTGAGAATCAGAAAAAGATTGTGAAACGATTTCATCTCCCTTAAGAACATTAAAACCTTTAGGAGAGGACAACAGCCCTTCTTGGGACTCCTCTTTTTTTTTCTTTTTTTTTTCAAACACATCTTAAATTTGTAATGGGCCCATACATGCCCACATACTACAAAGATAGGATAGTGTTGAAATTTACTTTCTTAGATCAAATCACTAGGGAAGTTTAAAGGTTTTGTAACGGGCCCATACATGCCCACATGATCAATCTAGGATAGTTTCAAAGATTTTCTTAGATTACATCACAATAGGGAGTTAAAAGGATAATAACGAACCCACATGTCCACATGTTAGCTTCCTAGGGACGTTTGAATTACGCAAGGTTGTACCAAAGGAACTTAGTGAATTAGGTAATCAACACTTGTAAGGACCAAGCGAAGTCCACATGCAGCAAGGTGACACCTAATTCATTAAAAATTGGCACACTTTCACTCATTCACACACAAAATTCACTTATCACTCACATAACTTCTTCTTGAAACGTGGAGGTTAAAGTAAGTTTCCTCCAAAGGGATTCCTAAACACCCCACCCTTTTCTTGACGAAACTATCCACTCCCATTTAAATTCAACGAGGTTGGTTCACACCCCCAACCTCTCAAAACAACTACATCTAAAAAATTTCTAAAAACTAACTAAGTTTTCCTCCACAGAAGGTGCCAAAAGAAATTTTTTAGTCTAAGTAGGATTTTGGGGATAGGCATCCAAATAACTCCCCGTTATCTGGTTCTCACATTGTCAAAACCATAGAAGTTGTCAAATAGGGAACTGAAAATCCTCCAAGTCAAGTGTTCCTAATACCATAAGGTAGGGAGATACCCATGAAGGGTTGAAGGTTGAGTTCCAATTGTTCTGTGTGTTCCCCCTTGAGGCACCCACCTCTTGGACGGGATTCATCCCGTGACCCATTTCTGAGGTCGAAAATCTAAATATCGAACTTTGACCAAGGTACCTAGTGACCAAAATTTTAGGACATCTACCCAGGTGGCAATTGTGGGCTGCAATTTCACCTTGATTGGATTTTGTGCAGATATTGGGAAATATCTCCAGCTCTTTCGGGATATGCCCCCTTTACCCCTCATTATAACCAATTATTTCATCCTTCACTAGTTTCTCATCCGGTGACTTCAGACCCCACTGTTGAGTACTATTGGAAGGTCTAGTGCCATTTGAGAGGAAGGATGTTACGTCTTCTAGGACACGAGAATTTGTTTTATTTTGATTACCCATGCGGACAAAACCCACTTATCCACATATATGCTTCTTTTTCAAAACACTTTATGTATGATTCACTTCTGACTACATTTTGATTTGGATATATATATTGTGTAAAGTTCAAAATTTGTAACAAAGGCTCTTGTTCTTTATTACTCTCACCACCATTTGCACACATTCACTCAGCTAGTCGGACATCATAGGGGACCCACTGAACCACCGTCGTTCCCAACGCTTGCTAAACCTCCCTCCTATCTTAGGGGGAGTGTCTGGTCCTGCCCACTCATCAGCACCACCTTCACACACTCCTGTGAGTGCTATTGTTTTAGGATCAGCTTTGCTTGGTTCCACATTACATGGGTTCACTTCCCAAGCTCCATCGTCCACTATCTCTCCTTTACACGGAAGCGGCAGACCAAATTCCTCTCAAGGGGGAAGTACCAACCCACCTAGCCCCCCTCAAGGGTCAGGTTCACAACACACTTACACCATGGTTGGAGATAATCCTCCCCCCCACTACAGATGTCATATTTGTCCTCCCTCAACATACCGGATATAAGAAAACTCACCAATGATCCTATATTGCATGACCCCACATGGCCTACAATGCCCACCAAACTACCTTCAGACATACCCAAGTTTGAAGGAAAGGCAGGCAATGACCCTACCAACCACATCATGAATTTTCACCTATGGTGCTCTTCCAACAACATCATGGATGATTCCATCAGACTGCGATTATTTCAATGCACACTCACTGGCCCATCGGCCAAATGGTATGTAAATGAAAAATCAGGATCCCATGCGACCTTTGAATCCTTGGCCAAAGCATTTTTGACCTTCTTCCAATTACCAATCCACCACAACAATGGTCTGGAACTACTCTCTAATTTGAAACAAACCTCAGCCACACATATCGTTGATCACATTCACGAGTAGCGTAGGCGACGTAGTTTGTGAAAAGCAGAAACCACCAAACAACAGTGCCTTGACTGGTTTCTTAGATCACTTGTCTCTCTCCTCGGTAAGGATGTATCTTCCACCTTCCCTCAATCAAAAGAGGAATTCATTAGTAAGGCTCAACAGTATGACCTCATCTATGCACAGTCAGGGTACTTATACACTGTACTCCCTGATCTCCCAAAACCTGTGCCATTTGGCCAAGACAAACCTGGGATGTCTCACTCAACAGACGGATTGATTGGTAACACCACTCACCACGGTCCACAACCCCAACAACCACCCATGTATGGAACACCTCAATACCCATCGGCATACGGGGGAACTTCTTATTACCCCCCACCCCATTATCAACAACCATACCCTATTGCTATGCCTTCGCCCATCAGTGGGCTACTGTCAGCACCTCCCATACACCCACCTATTCAAACGAGTTCTGGTACCCCCTCTACCTCAGCTTATAGTACTAGCGAAAGCACCACGCCTTACTATGTACCTTACAGATCGGTACCCCCAAAGAATCCATACTTTCCATTTCCTAGCCCCCCACAACCCATGGCTCCCCCACATCCTCATGTTGGGGTGAATTTTGTTCAACCCTCTCCCATTCATCAATATCAAAATTTTGAACAGTTGAATATGGAAAATCCAACCCATCTATCAAACAATGCCAATAATAAAGGACAAAACAGGAACAACAACAACCCAGGTCAAGGTGGGAATCAACCCCAGCAGAACCAACCTACTGGGAGCAAACAGAACCAAGGGAATCAGAACCCCCAGGGGGGAAATAATAATAGGCGTCAAGGGAGAAATAACAATACTATTAAAACCAACTTCCCTTGTGCCCTTTGCGGTGATTTTGGCCATTACACTCATCATTGTCCCCAAATCGTTGATTTCAAACGGTTGAAAGACTTAGGCAGTCTACCCCATCCTCCAGCACCACCTGCCCCTCAGCAGGCACCACAACAATACGTGCAACAACCCCCCCCCCTTGCCATGCTGCAAAATCATATCCCACACCAAGGTGTGATAAATACCCAATAGGACACACAGCATCCCCCACCTCATGTGGGACAGTACCTCAATTCGAACAATCCAACAGATTGCACGATCCTCCTCACTAGTGAGGAAGAATTCCTTCTGCAAACACATAACCGTCAGTATCATACACCTGTTGAGTCTTATCCCATCCCTCCAGAGACAAACCCTGCACCGACGGGACCCCCATTGGTGATCCCTCGCCCTAACACAGAGCCACCTCTTCGCATCCCATTGCGCAGGAATGTCCACAACCCACAGGCTAGGGCAGCTCATAATTACAGTTTGGTTGACGACTTAGCACAATCCCCAGCTTCCATGTTAGTCTTAGAAGTCCTTCAGACTTGTCCCACTCAGTGGAAATCATTACTTTCCGCCTTGGGGGCAGTCGACCCCAAAGATACTCGACTCATTACATTTGATCTCGACAGCGGAGAACCCCACCTTCCCGCCTTGATCACTTTCCAAATACCAGTAAAAATATGGAACATCACAGTTCATCGGTGTATCATCGATGAAGGTGCATCTACATGCATTATGTCCAAATCAGTATGGAAGAAACTTGTTTCCCCCGAACTCATACCCTCTGCCATTACCTTACAAGAATATGATGGATGACCATCATCTCCTAAAGGGCTCTTCCAAAATTTCCCCGTAGAACTCGGGGGCAAAACCATTCTCATCGACATCGAAGTTATCGATGCCCCACTCGATTATAATATCCTGTTCAGTCATAGCTACATGCACACTATCAAGGCAGTGGCCTCTTTCATCTTTCAAACAATGATGTTCCCCCACAATTGGAATATCGTTACCATCAATCAAGTCTCACATTACGAGCCTAACCCATCAGCCAACATTGATAACATTCTTCCTCTCATCCACACGAGTCATGATGCATACCCACTCGTCGAGATGGGTCCTGGAATTTTCAAAGATCCATCATTATTAGGAACTTAACATGGATCACCACCGCTCCTTCATCCTTCCAATCAAGTATGCGTCGTATCATCTAACGGAACTCACATAGAGGATACCCTTCCTCCTAAGGAGGCTTCTATCGTATATGACATCCCACCAGTCACAAAACTTCCCCCTCACGAGCCTCCTGCGAACTCGTCGACCCCACCAGTCCACGATTTCACCTCTCCCCAAGGACATATCCCAGTTTGGGAGACAGTTCCCCAAGCCATCACTCAAATCCCCTTCTTTTACCCTCCATCGGGCATCGAATCTTTCCAGGTAGCCACAACGCTTACCCTCCCTAATATGGTGTTATAAATTCCAGTTTGGTATTTACATCCACCAAAGATGGTCCCTCGACCATCCCTTCCCCCCCAAACGAAAGGAATCCCAATGATGATTCCCATACTTACTCCCACCATACCCTCTACACCTCCACTTACTACCCCCCCTGCCACAGCTGGGGGCAGAAGAAAGAAGAAGGAGCCCACAGCTCCACTTCCTCCACGTGTCCAACCCCCTTGCGTGCTATGTGAGAAAGATGGACACCAAACCAACAACTTCCCATCTCTACCCGAGTACGGAATTTGATTCCACTCAATCAAACTCCCCCAACGCTCGCCACTATAGCCAATATTGTTGCTACCACCCCCCATTCAAGTAGTAAAAGGTTGCACACCAAATTTTCTTGCGCTATATGTTCAAAATATGGCCGTTATACCCACCATTTCCCAGCATCCACGCTTTCGACAGACATTAGTCGTAGTAGGCCAAAGCTTCCAGAGTGAACCTAGTCCAGCTACAACAATCACTGACATTCGTTATGTCACAACTTCAGTCAATGAACGTATGCGATGCCCTTTCTCTCTATGTGAATCATTAGATCGTTTTACATACCAGTGTCCTATGATCATTGAATACAGGCAACGCCAATTGACCCTGCTTCACAGACCCACAGAGTCGATACTTGACCTTACCTCATCACTAGAGGTTCTTCATGTCATTTCTCCCGAACCCGAGGCCCTTCCAATGCATCCATGGTTCTTGGATGACTTATCTGAGGATTCACCTCCCAATCCCCCCAACTCTCCCGCTCATTTCCCTACAGAAATTTTACACCCAACTACCACGGGTACTCCTCAGTGCTTCGATATTTGGTTTATGTCAAGCGAACCATCGCCATATCCTTACGTCGTTCCCCATACTTCTTCATCACCAGGGGGCAGCCACACACCAACAGTCACCGATATCATTCTTCATGACCCCTTGTATTCCCATCACTTCCACTGTGATGAGGAAATACTTGAAGAGTTAAACAACCCTGACTACCCATGGGATGCGCTACACCACCACGCACCTGATCAAATTACAGGTGCTCTTTAGATCGAGCCTATCCAATACATAGTTGCGCACACATGCGCAGTTGTGCAGCCAACAGGCGCGCACATAGTGCGTGCCCTTCTCCCACTTACAGGTGCCCCCATGTGTGCCTATCCAGTGGGTAGGTGCGCATGTGTGTGCATCTACTTCATGATTGCCCGTGCACGTGGGGGCCCACACTCATCAAACCCCCTTTATGGCCCTCCGTACAACCCCTGCCCAAAAAATGAAACCCTAATTCTATGCAGGATGATCAAACCACTAACCTGAAGCTCGTTGGTCCTCGATCGGATGCCTCATCCTCCCAGAATCTGAAAATCTCCTCTGAATACTTCTCGTCCAGTCAATATAGCAGCGAGTACAAATGAGGTGGCAATGTGGGCCCTACAGCTATATATAGGCCTTTTCGCCAAACTTCCACTCACCATTCCGGGAGCTTCGGGTGTCCATTTCTCGATCCATCTTCAGCCATGGGATTAGCATCCCTTCATCTACATCATGACAGTCCCTGGGCCTCTTTTCATCCTGAGCCCCTGGGATGCCATTTTTTTTCATACCCTRCCCAGGTACGCATGCGCATATTCAAAATTATCAAATACATGCTCATATATTCAATTCTCTTCAGATATTGTTCACGTCAGGTATTTGGTTTTCATGTGTGCAGGTACTTGGTCATCATACATCAACACAACCCCTTCAGGTATATACTCATCACTGGCATGTAGTCATTCGCTCTGAATCTCACTTGCATCTCCAGTCACACCCTCTGAAATTTTCCTCTAGGATCCCCATTTCCGGATCTGCAGTACCAACACCTCCATTTTCATCTTCGGTACTGTCACCCGGTAGCACTCTTACCCACATGAGTTGTCCCATTCATAGCACCCTTTTGCACCTTTGACACTCATGTTGTTTTTCACAAACCTTTAGGGATGGGAGTCCCGATAATCTTACATCATGTCGTGAATCAGCCACATACTCCTTCTCCTCATTTTGCTAGCTTTCCCAACTGACTCCCAGATTATCTCTTCACGGTCCTATTTTTGGACTGCACCTCCATAGTATCATGAACCCTCCATTTCATCCACAATCGGTTTTCCCATCTGCAAATTTCCCTTCATTTCACTTACCTCATACATAAACCCACCCATGGGGCCCCCACCCTCCACCAGTTCTCCGAGCAAATTGCGCCCTATCCAAGCCAACCATATCACATTGGGGCACCCATTTCTGTATTTGTACACTTATCCCAAAATTATTATTTATTTATTGTACAAAGGCCTTTATTTCCAGCAGTTACATTACCTTTTTGTCGTCACCTTTGGTGACCTTCTTCCCTTTTTGGCCAACACAACCCATGTCACCCTTGGTTGGGGCACTACTTATCATCTACCCTTGATTACATCGTCCATATCTTTAGAGTACCCCACAGGCCACTTACCTCTGCCCTCTGATTTTATTCACTTTATCATGCCTCTGGCACAACTTCGCCCATGTCTTATTGTCCCCCTGACACTTGCCCTCGTTGCACAGTTGCGACCACTTTTATCTCACATATACTCCAACCAAGGGAAGTCTTGATTTTTCCTACATCTTGACTTCATCCATGTACCTCCTCCACTTCCTAACCTCACCTGGTAGATTTTACGAAGCCATTTTCTTCTGGGATTCGTGTCCCCCTTTTTGTCGACATCAACACAGTTTTCTAGAAGGGCGACAGTATCTTGATTCTCATTACCCATCCAATGAGAAATCTCGGACAACACAGGGAGAACCACAATTGCTCCCTGTTGTCATTGGCCCCCATAACATTCGATGTCAACACTTTCTCATGTTACGATGGGTCTTACTTTGCAACTATTGCAGTTAGTTCTTATACTTGTCGAAGACCTCTGAACTTGGCTAGGCTATCAATGCCTACCGACTCTGTGATACTTCTTACAGATGTCACTGCCTACTATTCAGAGTATGTTCCTCCGCAGACTTGCCTTCTTCCTTTATTTTGACCACCCCCGAGGGCGCTGCAGTTGTCTACATCAACACTTCATCCCTCTTTTTTGAGGTACATGACATGAGCATGGGGCATGCCCACCTCATTTGTACACAGTTTATTTTCTTTTTTTACACACCTCATAGAAGGTTGGGTTCTACAGGTTCCTTTTTCCCTCCAACGGATCACTCTGGACGATCCCACTATTTCTCTCTCTTACAACAGCACTCTCAGTAGAAGAAACATTGATGGATTTCAGCTATACGTATGCTCCTAACCTCGTCCATTAGGGGGCATTTGTTATCACTGAAATTTCATCCGCAAATGGTTACAAGAATTCAGCATCGTCAAACAGTTATGAAGTCATCCATGGACCTAAATTAACACAAAATCATTCATAAAGGGTCAAAAACTATACAAATAGTGAAAAAATTGAAAGGCGTTATGAAGACACTAGGCGCACGCGCACATGCATGAAACAGAAACGTGAGATTCATGCACATGTGCATGATGCGTGACTGTGGTCGCAAAAATCTGCGCACTTGAGAAACGGCACATTTATGAGAGTGGTCGGCCTTCCACCCACTTCTAGTTCAGCTTCCAAGTTGATTTGACACTCAAATCTGGACTGGATTTGACTGGGTGGTTGGTCAAAGACCTAGAAATGCCCTAATTATCCTCTTTACACACTACAAACTAGTTGAACAATAGCTCAAAGGAATGCTATAAAAAGGCCATGGATACACTTCATTTTTCAAGGAATTCAAAGCAAAGTTATGTTTCCATTATTCTCTTGAGGACTCTTCTATCCTTGCCAAGAGTATACTTTCATCATTGCATTGGGAAATCCATCTCACCCCTTGAGTGGATTAGAAAAGAATTATTTCACCATTTTCATTTTCTTTTTCAAAGTTGTAAGAAGAGCTTACTTGTGGGGGTCCAAGAGCCCTCCCTTGGAGGAAGAAGGGACTCATAGTCCCCTTGCTTCTCGGTGTTTTCTTTCACTAATATCATCCTTATCATTGGTGACATGGGTCTAATTGTTTCTTTTGTCCTTATGTCCCTATGTTTATAAATTTAGTTGTTGTTTTATTTCTTAGTTTAATTCTTAGTTGTTGTTTTATATTTCTTTTTCTAACCCTTTTCCTTGCAGCTATCCTACTCAACAAACCCAACTGAGCTTGGAAGAACCTCTATTTTTCTCACTAAGGTGACGAAAGAGGTGCAACACCTACCTACTCATATTTCTATGATAGAGTAGGATGATATCGAGCAGTACGGTACACGTCGATGGGAAGCACTTCTGATTCCAAGAAAAGAAGTGGTAATGCCAACACTTTTTCTCGATGTCTTGGTGACATATAACACATCATATACAACACATGGAGGATAACTCCAGAAGTGGTCACATTGTACCAGGGGATAGCTCATTTTAAGGCTACACGACACAACATGTGGATCCAAGTGTGCAGGGATACAAAGAAAGAATGGCTATAAATTTGATTCTGCATCAACGCAGAGGAAGTTGAATGGGAAATGAAATACTGACAAGAGGACTAGAAGATACCAGTCATCACCAAGGACATACCCAAGGAAAATGAAGTGGTAGCAGGTTTGTCTATGACATCTGCAGGAGGCAGTGCTACGACCAAGAAACCAACACAGCAGGGGAAGCCCAGTCAAAATACAATGCAACAGAAGAAGGGAAGCACCCCAAATAAGTGTTGATTCTTGAATCCGTCAATACCAAAACGACAACCTCATGAGGACATTAGTCCCCCTTCATTTTTAGAGAGATGGTTATCCTCTTGGGCTAAAAGATATATCTGTGATATCTTGGAGTAGGGAGAATGCTATAAAACAAACCCTAAATCTTTATTTCTTGGATTTATATGAAAATGGTTCTTCAATAACCCAATATGATCTTTATGTGCACCAAAATTCTTTTAATCGGAAAATATTGAAGGAGGGCTTCAACATCAGAATTAAATTGTGATCAACATAACACAAAATGTTCTTAATAATATATAAATACTTCCATATCTTCTTCATATGAGAGAATTTTTTGATCATCTCAAATAATTTTAATAGAGTATTGCAATCAATATAAAAAGAGAGTTTGATAGGTCAACCTCAAATACCTCATACTAAAAACTCAAAGTTACAAGATACAGTCAAGATCAACCCCGAAGCAATTCTTTGTGGAGTTTTATTCATGAAATATGTTATTCATTACAAAATATTTGATAGCCATGTATGTGGCTACAAATACTCTATGATCATATAAGAAAATATCTTAGAATAATATAAGAAGAACACTCAACAACTCAGCCTTATTCCCAACTCTGAGATTCAGGAATAAAACTATGAGAAGTGGTGTAGAAGAATATATAAAAAAAATTGAGAAGATGGAGATTTATTTCTTTTGATCAGAAGCTTGATTGTGTATCGATGGTTGTAGCTTCTTCTTCCTCTGGTCTTCTTCTCTTCCCCTTTGACAATACTCATTCCCGTACCTTTGATGAAGCCTCTCTTTTGTTTTTAAGAAGAGATTTTCTAACTACCTGAGCAGTTAGGGTTTTCTTCCTTCTAGAAATTTTCGTACAAGTTTCTTGTTGAAATGTTCCCTTTAATTAATTCATCATTAATTCCTCATTAATTAAATCACATAATTAATATATGTGTATTGAAAATGGGTCCCTCTCCTTTTTTAATAAAAGTTTTAAATAAACTTTTATTTTCACAATTTAATTATTTTCCCATTAAAATAGGACAACTGTAATTTAATTTTATGGAAGTCAAAACCAATTTTTAACCATGTAAAACAATTTCTATGTACTCTTCATCGTCTCAAATTTTCAAGGATACAAATTTTGTGCAAATCCATCGCATGGATATCAAGATATGAGCTCGTGAAGTTGAGTTGTCATGTAGGCCCATTAAAAATGAAACTAACCGATATTTTAATTTCTGAGAATAATGTATCAAATTTCAGAACTTGAAACCTATACCACCATATTCTACGTTGAAATACCTTTCCAATGGTATAAATTGTTGTGCAAACAGATGTTGGGAAATCGAGATATAGCCTTTGCAAGATTGTGACTCAGCCACCGTCGATCAAGTTTGATTGGTAAATGTGGACCCTTGATTTGATTTTGACCTCCTTTGTTTAATTTCAAACTTTCTTCATTATTCGTATCCCACATATACTAGAACAAAATAGTTTCATTGGTATATAATGTTAGGTGTAACATACACTTGACAAGAAATAAAGAAGAGAGAAGATTATGGAGCTTGGAGGATTTGACCCTTGGAAAATTGTTGAATATAATAATAAGTTTGCATGTCCATTCAACCACCAATTTGCCCAGTCAGCAATGATGAGTCACCCAAGCAACTTTTTCCACATGTCATCACTCGGTAGGCCAAAAATCTACTAATAAAAATATTTCATATGTCATCCAATAAAATAACACCATGTGTCATTTTTTTGTACAATGCCACGTGTCTCCATTAATTAGTTGCCATGTGGCACCATCCATTTAACTACCATGTGTCACTTGGAGATGTTCCTCATATAACTTAGGATATGAAAAATATTATTAAAATAATATGGCGGGTTCACGGGTTTACGTGAATGTAGAGGTAGGTGAGGAAATCACCACGGACCCATGATAATACATAGTAAGGAATGACTATGAAAAATTCTAAGTGTAGGTGAAGTGGAGAGGAGAGGTAAATAGTTGTAAAATATTATAAGTCTTGAGAATAAGTCCCGAGAACCCATGAACCTACAATAACTCATATATTTGGCTAAGTTTTGGAAGTCAAAGTGCATTGTGAGGGTAGCGAAGATAACACATAGTCTTAGGAAATATCACCAACCTGTGAACCCACGATAAGCCATAGTAAATAAGACTAAGTCTGGAAAGTATATAATGGGTCACGTGAAATATGGAAAGAAATATGGAAAATATGAAAATAAAAAGAAATAGTAAAATAAAGGAAAATGGAAATGAAAGTGAACGTGGAAAGGAATAAGGAAAAATGGCTAAGTGTGGAAAATGGTAAGGGGGAAATGAAAGTAATGAGAAAATGGGAAAAATAACTAAGTATAAAATGAGAGAATGAATAGAGGTGAAGGGAAAAGAGAGGAGAGAATATGTCACTTAGAAAAAATTTCATATTTATTCTTGTAATACCTCCATTGGACTTCTGGACAAAAGTATGTGTATTTTTTTCATGGAGACTCTGATTTTGATTCCATGAAATGCATGGCGAAGATGATATTCAGGGCTATGCAATGAACATATAATAGTTCAAAAATATTCATCTTCCAAAATCATTTTTTATTTATTATTCTAGGAGCGGGAATATATAGGTGACCAAATTTTGGTCAACAACTAGCTCCAACTGTTGTACAGTGACCCCCTACGGGTTGTTGAGAACACTAGAATCTCAAGACTAGTTACCTTCTCCATTGAGCTATGGAGTCATCTTCAAATTGAAATCTTGTAATTTTTCTTGTTCCATGGAGTTATCTTCAAACTTCAATATAAAGACTGCCTTATTATGCAAAACTGAACTGAAGAAACAAAATATGTACATAAATGATCTACATACCCTAACTTACTTGAAAGAAAGGGGCACCTTATGTGTAGGAAGATTTCCAATGCAACCATTCAAGCATTGATCTGATTTGTGGAATGAACTCTAAAATTTTGAGATATGTTGGGACTTGTACCAATGAGTCAAGGGCACTCTCAATATGTACTGGAGAAAAATTATACCAAGTACGATGAAGTTTAATTGCGTTGTTTGGCCAAAAATGCTCTGGAATCATAATTCAATAAAATCAATTCTTGGCTTGTCAAGAATACTATTGTTTTTTATTGGCTAAGGAGTTTTCAACATAAGAATACATTCATCATTTTTCTTATTTCCAACCACTTCCAAGGTTCTTGATTCATAAAAAATCTCTTGAAAAGACTTTTTTTTCTTGTAAGGGTGATCTTGCTCATCATTCTTCTCAAGCTTTATTTCTTCCATCAATTCTTCTTGTTGCAAGTTCTATTGTTATGTTTCATCATCTATCACAAGGTTTAAATGTTCTTGTGTATTTGGTGGAGGCTCCTCAATTTAATTTTCAAATTTGTTGTTCGAAATGTCTTCATATGGAGTATATAGGAGACTGAAATTTTATTTTTTTTCACATTCAAGATTACTGTTTCATTGGCGATGTCTTGGAAATATTCTTCATCTATGCAATGGCTATATTTTTTATTCTCAAAATTGTTTTCTTCCACCAATTCTTATGTTAAGACCTAAATAGTGGTTCATCACCCCTTAATTGGGGCATATTACATTAGTAATTTTATTTTATTTATGTCGGCTTGAGTCCATTAGTTGTAATTATACCTCCTAGTCTCCTATATATACCAAGGAGACATTTTCATTTGGAATCATCTTGTATTTGGACATTTATGTGGGGTATAAGGAGTTTTACCCCTTGAAGAGGCTTATTAACTTAAATTCTCTCTTTTTCAAGGCGTTGAGTACTTATTATGAGGTTTTTCTATGCTATATTGGTATTTGGTTCTTAACATATGGTATCAGAGCTCAAGATCTTGGGGTTTTTCTGCTACATCTGAGACACCTTGTCATTTTTGCTATAAATTTGTTTCTACGATGTTTCAGAAGGAACCCTTTGAAGCATATTTAGTAGACAGATCAAGGTATTTTGGGTTAAAATTTCAACTCCTGAGGCCTTATACTTCAGGATATACAGCATGTGTAAAATAGGGTTCTGGAATCATCATGAATTGATTCATCGTGGAATTATTGCTATAAAACATTTTCTGTAATGTTTCAGACCCTAAAATATGGAGAATATTCACATAAATTATTAAGTTAGCTGTGATAAAAATTCTAGCTTATGGGTCATCGTACATTTGTAGATACACCCTGTGGAAGATAGGGTATTTGACTAATCATATTGACTAGTCTCAAGCAGGTGTTTCGGGTAAAACAATCATAAATTCTTCCTAGAGTATCCAAATTGAGTGAGACTAGTTGCATTGGATAGTATATAGTCTTTAGTATTTCTGGTACAAGTTTCATAATTTTATATCAATTATTTTGTGTGGGGAATGCTATACAAGTGATATCTCTTGGAAAGGCCAAAAATCAACAAGTTGTGGGGAAGTTACCATAAATTCCACTTGGCACATCCAATTTTGATCAGATCTGTGGCATTGCAGAGAAGAAATATCAAAGAACTAAAAAAAAAAAAAAAATCCATACTCAAAAGGGCCGAAACTTTTGATATACAATAAAATAAAGAATGTCTAGCATAACCACCTCAAAATCAAGGTTGAAAGTGATACTTGGCCAACATGACACCAAATAAGCCTCTAGACAGTCCTACTTGGACTCTTGATGAAGGTGAAGAAATGCGTAGGGACATAAATGATTTACAAAAGAAGACATTAACAAAAGATGAACTACAAGAGATGATGGATTCAACGGAAGCTAAGTTGGAGGCAATAAATACTAAGATGGATGGATTAAAAAGGGAGATCATGGAAGGATTGAAAATTTTCCTAATAGAGAGGACACCTGAAAGTGAAAATGTATCCCATGAAATTCATGATGAGGACACAAGAAATATGAATCAAGAATGGAGAAACTCTAACTTTGGGTTGAATATCAACCACTTTCCTAAGATCGATATGAGGAAGTTTGATGGAAAGGACCCAATCACATGGATACTTCAAATGGAGCAATTATTTGATCTACATAATGTGCCACATACACAAAAGGTACGGATTGCTTCTTTATATTTAGAACCCAATCAATTTGTGTGGTATCGATGGCTTTGTTCTCACAAATCACTCGTCACTTGGACAATTTTCATGGAAGAAATAATAGCACACTATGAGGATATAAGGAGCAATACCTTCTTTAGCCAATTGAAAAATCTCAAGCAAAAGGGTTCAATTACAGATCACATTGAGAACTTCCAAAGATTGAATGTAAAGGTAATAGATATCCTAGATGAGCACTTTATTGATGTATTCATAGGAACTTTAAGGGATAACATTCAACATGAGATTCATCTTTGGGAACCCAAATAATTGGAGAATGCATTTAGGGTGGCAAGAAATGTTGAAAGTAAAAATATGGCTATGGCTACTAGAAGGACCACTCCTAACATATATCGAGAGAATAATGTTCCTTCTTCTAAAACACCTCAACCTACAAGTTTGACACCTTAACAATTGGAGGAAAGAAAATAAAAAGGTTTATGCTTTAATTGTGACAACAAGTACAGTAAGGGACATAAGTGTGGTGAGAATAAATTATTCTACATAGATTGTGAAGAGGAAAAAGAACAAGAACAAGAACAAGAACCATCTCAAGATGAAAATGTAGACGCAGTTTCTTTTGAAGAGTTGACTCCCACGATATTGTGTAATGAATTGGATATAATTATCACTCCTCAAACCCTCAATATTGAAGGATATATCAAAAAAAAAAGGTAATAGTCCTAATTGATTCTAGTAGTACTCATAATTTCATTCACTATAAATTAGCCAAAGCTCTCAATTGCTTTGTATATCCAGCACCAAAGTTTCAAGTAATGATTGCGGATGAAAGAACTATCAATTGCTCAGGAAAATGAAATAATATCAATCTTACTATGGGGGAATATGTAATTAATAGTCCAATGATTGTTATACCCATGGGTGGTGTTGATGTCGTACTAGGAATCCAATTGTTACAATAATTAGGAACAATGGATTTTAATTTTCAAGAACTTTTCATGAAATTTTCATTGGAAGGAAAAGAAATTGAGTTAAGATGTATCACAGGGAAACCCAGTAAGGTGATAATCTCCAATGGCATGACAAAATTATTGAAAAAGGGGCATCAAGGTGCAATTTCACAACTATTCTCACTAGATGTTCAAACATCTAAGCCATCTATTCCCCTAGATCTCCAAGGGATCATTGATAAGCATTCCAAAGTATTTGAAGATATTCCCAAAGGTCTTCCACGCACTCAAAATCATGATCATGATATTCACCTAATTCCTGGGAGTGTTCCTCCTAACATCAGGACATACAGATACCCTTATGCCTAGAATATTGAAATTGAGTGCATGGTTGAAGAAATATTAGAGGCTGGAATTATTATACCTAGACAAAGTTCTTACTCTGCACCAGTGGTAATGGTATTCAAGAAAGATGTCTCATGGCGTATGTGTCCAGATTATAGAGATCTCAAAAATATCACTATTAAAGATATGTTTCTCATTCTCGTCATTGATGAATTGTTAGATGAACTACATGGAGCAATATATTTTACAAAGTTGGATATTCGTTCAGGGTATCATCAAATTAGAATGAAGGATGAAGATACCCCAAAACAACATTTTGAACTCATGAAGGCCATTATGAATTTTTGTTCATGCCTTTTGGCCTTACAAATGCACCTTCTACATTCCAAGGGTTGATGAATTCCATTTTCAAGCCCTTCCTTCTAAAATTTGTGTTAGCATTTTTTGATGATATACTAATCTATAGAAAGTCCTGGGAAGATCATGTGTGACATGTTGACAAGGTTCTACAACTACTAAAGGAGAAACAATTATATGCCAAACCATCCAAATGTTTCTTTGGGGTGAAGGAGGTAGAGTATTTGGTTCATATTGTATCTCATGAAGGTGTCAAGGTAAACCCTAACAAGATTAAGGCCATCATGGATTGGCAGATTCCCAAAACATTGAAGAATCTTAGAGGATTTTTGGGTTTGACAGGTTACTACCGCAAGTTTGTTCAGCACTATGGAATAATAAAAACACCTTTAACGACACTAACTAAGAAGGATACATTTTCATGGACTCCAGAGGAAACTACAACTTTTGAACAACTTAAAGAGGTGATGTGAAAAGATCCTTTCTTGACCACTCGAGACTTCAAAAAAACCTTTATTGTGGAATGTGATGCCTCAAGAAATGGAATTGGAGTTGTCCTAATGCAAGAAGGAAGGCCCCTAGCTTTTGAAAGTTGACCACTCAAGGGAAAGTACTTACACAAACCCATTTATGAGAAGGAAATGATGGAAATACTACATGCATTGAAGAAATGGTGTCCTTACCTAATAGGTAGGCACTTCAAGGTTAAAACAAATCATGATAGTCTTAAATACTTCTTGGAACAAAGAATATCTTCAAAATAACAACAAAAATTGGTGACCAAGATATTGGGTTATGATTTTGAAATCGTCTATAAAAAAGGGAAGCAAAATGTTGTGGCAGATGCACTCTCAAGAAAGGATGAAGATGTTGAGTCATTTCTCTGTGTTATCTCGATCATCCAACCCGATTGGATAATAGAATCAAGGCATGAATGGAAGAATGACGAGAACGTGTGGACTCTCATTCAAAGGTTGTAGCAGGATTCCAGTGCATCAGATACATTTACATGGAAAAATTATTCACTATGGTACAAAGATCGCTTATATTTATGTAAGAACTCCCAACTCAAACAAAATTTACTATTGGAATTGCACAACTCTCCAGTAGGAGGGAACTTGGGATTTTTGAAAACCTACCATAGGATCAGGAAGGAATTTTTTTGGGATGGCATTTAAACTGATGTTCAAAGGTTTGTGGCAAAATTTTTGGTTTGCCAACAAAATAAGGAGGAAACAATTAATACCACAGGTATTTAACAACCATTATCCATCCCAAGTCAACGTTGGGAGGAGGTTTCCATGGAATTCATCACAGGGTTGTCGAAGTCTGAAGGAAAGAGTGTCATCATGGTGATTTTTGATAGACTGACCAAGTACGCACACTTTTGTGCACTCTCTCATCCATTCAAAACCAATACATTTGCCACCACATTCATGGAGACATTTCAAAAGATACATGGAAGCCCAAATATTATTGTAAGTGATAGAGATCCCATCTTCACTGGACATTTTTTGACATAATTGTTTTCTTGTTTCGATACTCAGTTGGCTCATAGCTCATCCTATCATCTCAATATGATGGCCAAACCGACATAGTGAACAAATGTCTAGAAGGATACCTTCATTGCTTTGTCTCTGATAAACAAATGCAATGGTTCAAATGGTTACCCTTGGCAGAAGGGTGGTATAACACTTCCTTTCATACTGCAACAAAAATGACACCATTTATGGCACTCTATGGATACCACCCTCCTTCCATCACTTCTTATTTAAAATAAAAATCTAAGGTTCAAGCAGTGGAAAATCACATCGAGCATCAACAACAAGTTCTCCAAATCTTAAAGGACAACATGACCATGGCACATAATCACATGAAACAACAAGAAGATCAACATCGTAGTGAAAGAAGTTTTGAAGTAGGGGATTGGGTGTTTTTAAGACTACAACCATACAAAAATATGTCCCTCAAGCAAGCCAAGAAGGATAATAAATTATCACCAAAGTACTACGACCCTTATAAGATGTTGAAAAAGATTGGTACTATGGCATACAAATTGGAGTTTCCTGCATCTTCACGAGTACACCCAGTTTTCCATGTTTCATGATTAAAGAAGGTTATAGGTGACAACATCCTAGTTCAAAATATATTTCTAGAACTTGACAAGGAAGTAAAAATCATATTGGATCCTGAAGCCATCACTAACACAATAATTCGCCAGCTGAGGAATTGATACATTTCAGAGTATCTCATTAAATGGAGGAAACTACTAACTGAAGATTACACTTGGGAAGATGAGCCTTTTATACAGAATCATCCAGAGTTACTCAAGATTTGTGGAAAACACTTTTCTCAAGGGGAGGGGCATGTTAAGCCCTAAATAGTGGCTCATTACCCCTTAATTGGGTCATATTACATTAGTAATGTCATTTTATTTATGTCAGCTTGAGTCCATTAGTTGTAATTGTACCTCCTAGTCTCCTATATATACCAAGGAGACATTTTCATTTGGAATCATCTTGTATTTTGACATTTATGTGAGGTATAAGGAGGTTTCCCCCTCTAAGAGGCTTATTAAGTGAAATTATCTCTTTTTCAAGGCATTAAGTACTTATTCTGAGGTTTTTCTATGCAATATTGGTATTTCGTTCTTAACATATTATTTATTTTGGTTGAATTCTTCTTGCATATTTGGTGGAGACTCTTTAATTTATTCCTCATATGGAGTATATAAGATGTTGATATCCTTTTCTTGGTCTTTGTAATTTTTTCCTTCATTCTCAACAACAAGATTTGATTCAGAAAAGTCTTGCAGTGTTTCCCGATATCCTTCTTCTGAATCATTGATTTCATCCTTTTGTGTCCATGTGGGAGAGGGTGGGTGCGCAACAACATTTAAAACATCAAAAAAAACATATGAATTCACCTTTGGGATAAAATGTTCTGCAAATGAATCTTCTAACACATCCCATCTAGTAATGGAGTTAGGAATTGATGAACTATACCATTCAAGAGCATCCTCTCATAGAGTTTGTAGGAATAATCTACATGTAACATTGTCTTCAGTGAGTTTGAAATCATAACATGTACCTTTAAAATTAATCAAGTGTTTCTCTGCATCTTTTGAAGCATCCTCAAAGAATTTAGAAAAAAAATCAATAGGAATATTGAGCATTTGAAAGTCTATTTTTGGTAGATTTAAAGGGGTATTATGAAATCGCCTCCTTCTTTGAGTATTTCTCCCTTTTGTCGAGTCTTGAAAATCTATTGATGGGATTGATGAAGAATATAAAGAAGCATTATGGCATGAATGAAACCCTTCATTTTGGATTTTTTCAATGGAGTTTCCAGGGATTTCATTCTCCCAAATCTTTGGTTCTTCTCGTTTCTTTTTGAAATCACAAAAAAGGTGAGCCATGCTTAACATAAGAAGAAATTTTCTTGAATATTCTTCTCTAAACTTTGATCCATGGATATTTCTGGTTCCTCAAATATCTTGAAAATAAATCGATCCCTAGTGGAGTCACCAAAAATGTTGATGCTTGAATCCGTCAGGACTGAAATGAAAATCTCATGAGGACATTAGTCCCCCTTCGGGTTTAGAGAGGTGGTTCTCCTCTTCGGATAAAATATATATATGTGATATATTGGAGTAGGAAGAGTGCTAGACAACAAACCCCAAATCTTTATTGCTTGTATTTATATGAAATGGTTCTTCAATAACCTGATATGATCTTTATGTGCAGCAAAAGTCTTTTAATAAAAAACGATTGAAGGAGGGATTCAACATCATAATTAAATTGTGATAAGCATCACACACAATATTCTGAAAAATATATAAATACATCCATATCTTCTTCATAGGATAGAATGATTTGATCATATCAAATAATTTTTAAAAAGTACCGCAATAAATATCAAAAGAGAATTTGATAGGTCAACCTCAAATACCTCATACTTAAAACTCAAAGTTACAAGATACATTCAAGATCAACCCCGAAGCAATTCTTTGTGGAGTTTTATTCATGAAATATGTTCTTCATTACAAAATATTTGATATCCATGTATGTGGCTGCAAATAATCCATGATAATATAATAAAATATCTTAGAAGAATATAAGAAGAACACTCAACAACTCAGGTTTATGCCCAACTCTGAGATTCAAGCATAAAACTATGAGAAGTGGTGTAGAAGAATATATAAAAAAAAAATGGAGAAGATGGAGATTTATTTCTTTTGATCGAAATATTGATTGTGTATCCATGGATGTAGCTTCTTGTTCATCGGATATTCTTCTCTTCCCCTTTGATAATACTCATTCTTGGACCTTTGTTGAAGCCTCTCTTCTCTTTTTAAGAAGAGATTTTCTAACTACTTGAGAAATTAGGGTTTTCTTCCTTATAGAAATTCGCGTACAAGTTTCTTCTTGAAACATTACCTTTAATTAATGCCTCATTAATTCCTCATTAATGACCTCACATCATTAATATATGTATATTGAAAATGGTTCCCTCTCCTTTTTTAATAAAATTTTTAAATAAACTTTTATTTTCACAATTTAATTAATTTCCCATTAAAATAGGACTGTAATTTAATTTTCTAGAAATGAAAACGAACTTTTTAACCATGTAAACCACTTTGTATGTTCTCTTCACTGTCTCAGCATTCCAACAATATAAATTTTGTGGAAATCCATCGCTCGTATCTCAATATATGAGCTTGTGAAGTTGAGTTGTCACGCATTCCCATTAAAAATGCATCTGACTAATATTTTAATTTCTGAGAAAAATGTATCATATTTCATCACTTGAAACCTATACTATAATCTTCTACGTATAAATATATTTCCAGCGATAAAAAAAATTCTTCAAACGGAGGTCGAGATCTCTATATGTAGCCTTTGCAAGATCGTGACTCAGCCAACGTCGATCAAGTTTGATTGGTAAATGTGGACCCTTGATTTGATTTCAACCTCCTTTGTTGAATTTCGGCCTTTCTTCATTATTATTATCCCACATATACTAGAATAAAAGAGTCCCAGTGGTATATAATGTTAAGTGTAACATACACTTGACAAGAAATAAAGAAGAGAGGAGATTATGGAGCTTGGAGGATTTGACCCTTGGAAAATTGTTGAATATAGTAATAATTTTGCATGCCCAGGCAACCACCAATGTGTCCAGTCAACAATGATGAGTCACCCAACCAAATGTTGCCACATTGCATCACTCGGTAGGCCAACAATATGCCAATAATAATCTACCATATGTCATCCAATAAAATCACGCCATGTCTCACTTTTTGTATGTTGCCACGTGTCTCCATTAATTAGTTTCCATGTAGCACCATTCATTTAACTGCCATGTGTCACTTGGAGATGTTCCTCATAGAAATTAGGAAAGAAAAAATGTTATTAAAATAATATGGCAAGTTCATGGGTTTACGTGAATGCATAGGTAGGTGAGGAAATCACCATCGACCCGCAGTAATACATAGCAAGGAATGAGTGTGAAAAATTCTAAGTGTAGGTGAAGTGGAGAGGAGAGGTAAATAGCTGTAAAATATTATAAGTCTTGAGAATTGGTCAAGCGGACTTGCATATGATATATGAAATAAATATTATATCACCAACCCTAGAACCCACAAACTCATGAACCCACGGTAACTCATATATGTGGCTATGTGTTGGAGGAGTTACATAGTAAAGAGTAGTAAAACAAGTTGTGTGAATTATGAAGGTGGAGGAATTCAAAGTGAATACTGAGGGTAGCATATATAACACATACTCTTATGAAATATCATTAACCCGCGAACCGGTGGTAAGACATAGTAAATAAGACTAAGTCTGGAAAGTATATATTGGGTCACGTGAAATATGGAAAATGTGAAAATGAAAAGAAATATATGGGAAATAAATGAATTGCGTGAAATTTTGGAAAGGAAAAAGGGAAAAGGAAAGAAATAGAAAAATGGGATAATGGAAATGGAAAGGAAAATAAAAAGAAATGGGAAAATAAAGGAAAAGGGAAATGAAAGTGAACATGGAAAGAAATAAGGAAAAATGGCTAAGTGTGGAAAATGGTAAGGGGAAAATGAAAGTAATGAGACAATGGGAAAAATGACTAAGTATAAAATGAGATAATGAATAGATATGAAGGTAAAAGAGAGGAGAGAACATGTCACTTAGAACATGGTTTCATATTTCTTCTTCTAATTCCTCCATTGGACTTCTGGATAGAAGTATGCATATCTTGGTCATGGAGACTCTGATTTTGATTATGCGAAATGCATGGAGGAGATGATACCAAGGGCTATGAAATGAACATATAATAGTTCAAAAATATTCATATTCCAATATCATTTTTTCTTTATTTTTCCAGGAGAAGGAATATATATGTGACCAAATTTTGGTCAACAAGAAGGACGAGCAAATGGGAAAGAAAGATAATGCCCCAACGCATGAAGTACGAGGAAGGGGGGACACAAAGAAAAATCAAACCCTACCAAAAACTAATCTGCAAGAGACAGGGCCACCCAAATGAACAATCATCCATACAGTTAGGTCACACAAGAAGGCCAAGGCCCACAAACAAATCCCAGAATACACAATCATCGAGGATGATGTTGATCTCGATGCAGAGAGGGTACATGACTGTGAAATAGAAGAGTTTGAGGAGGGAGAGAACCAAAGAGGGAGGATAAGGAATGAGTTGGTTGACATTAAGCAGGTCCTGGAACAGATACAAGTAGTCGAAATGAAAGAAAGGGGACCAGACACGATCCCCTGAGCGACAGAAGTAGGGGACAAGACTATGCAGAATGAAGAAGACACAATCCAAATCATAGCGCAAGAAAGTCCTAGATTTTGTATAACAATAGATATGTTGCAGATCAACAAGGCCATAGGCCATATGCTACTTAAATACCTGGCACAATTACAATTGGTATTGGCTAAAATACCAACAAAGGTAATGTACAAGCTACAAGTCAGTGTGACACATGAAGTGTAGTCACAAGACAGAGCATAGATGACAGAATTGTAGGTAACCAGATATGGAAAGGATTCACTAGAACTGGTAGTAGATAAGGTCAAGTTGGAGAAACAAGAGGAGAAGTAGCGCGCAGATAAATTGGAGCATAAGTTGAAGGAAGTCTTCACAAAAATTCCAGAAAGCGCGCAGGCAACCATGAGTAGTGTTGGAGAACAAATTCAAATCATCATGCAGATGCTCAAAGACTATAAGAAGAAGATTGAGGAACTCAAAGAAAATTTAACACCATCCACTCCTCCTAAATTTACAGTTGAAAGGGAACACCAGGAAACCCTGCAAGTGGAAATGATGGAGAAAGAATCCAAAAAGGTCACAAAAAATTTTGAAAGGACTGCGAAACTACGGATGGTGTTGGAGGAATATGACAAGGTCCAACAACTAGACCAACAAGAAGAGGAAATAAGCACTGCAATCCAGAAGTTGAGGTAGCGACAAAAGGCCATGAGCATTACAGAGTGGTTGAAAGATGCACAGGAGATGAAGACCCTGCAGACATAATTAAAGACTATGCAGAATAACAAGTAAGAAAGGAAACCCTAGTTAGAACCCCTCGAGGAGCAAGAAACACAAATAATTGTGGAACTGGAGGAGGAGAAGACAAGGATGGCACATGACCATGCCGAGAGTGCAGATTCTCTCAAGGAACATATCACAGTGCAGAGAGTATAAGAGCTTACATAGAGAGATGCGCAAGCGAGATAAAAAAGGGACAAATGAGAAGGAAAGATTCACAACTTGGCAGAGGTTGTTCAGGGAGCGTGCACCACCTGAGTGGCTCGAGACGAGCCACATGTTAGTGTTGGGGGACTATTGGGCCCAAGTCTATTTTGAGAAGGAAGTCTATTTTGGGAGCAAGATTATTTTTCGAGAAGAAGCTATTTTGAGGAAAGACCTAACTGTGGAAAGGAAAACCTAATGTTGGAGCGCAAGCAACAGGTAATAGGAAAGAAACATGCAGAAAAATGAGGAAAAGCAACATGCAAGAGGAAAAAAAATGTGGCGCAAAGGAAGGAAAGTCTAACCATGATAGGGTTAGGGTTTTTGACAAATATTGTAACGACTATAATCTTATAAAATAGTATAAATAAGAACCTAGGAGGTCTAGGAAAAGAGATGTCAGTTAAGGGAATAAAAGGATCATATCACTTTGCGGGATTATCGATTGTAATAATTTTGTAGAAGAGTCGAATAAGGTAGTTTTTTAGGGTTAGGTCACAAGATGAGGAGCCTGGTGTGATATGGTCTACCTCGGAGGGTTTTTACCCTCAAGCTTGATTGTATTACTGAATATGTAATGCGCATAGCACAAGATTTTGTAGCAGCTTAAATAAAAGAGAAGAGACGTCAGGTCTTTTTGGATGTAGCTTAGGAGGGGGTGAACCACGGTAAAACTTATGTTCTGTGTGATGTTTATTGAATGTTTACTTTCTATTAATGAGTAGTTTATGAATGAATGATTTAACTAGATGTATCAACATCCATGCATAAGGCTAAAGATGAATGAATCCTAGAAATACTTAAATCAATAACAAGGTTAATGCGTAAGGAAGGAAGAACACAACCAAAAATCCCCACTCATTCCTAGACTACAAACACCTGGGTATTGAAGTCACCCATAAAAGATATCTTGAGTGATATTGCATTGTGCACTATGTGTGCAACGTTACCTTCTAGTTTACTAGGAGGGCCTATATTTTTTGAGGGATTTACTGGAAACCCGTTGAGATATGAGCCTAGGTCAACCCAAGAAGTGAAAGACTAATCCAACACTTTGATACTTGTACATTTATTGGATATTCTTCATCATGCTCTTACTTATCCACATTGTAGCATTCCAATAGCTCATGGATAGTCATAGTATCTTTGTGTGCACTACATAATGGTACCACCTCCATCTACCCTTATTTTGAGAATATCTTAGTTCGAATATCCTGTAGCGCTACATCTATTGATGGAGATTCATGTTGAAATGTAAATGTGACGTTGAACCTCTAAGACAATTCTTCACATCTTGTTGTCTCTCTCCACATTTCCAATTCCAAATACTAGTTCTTCGGAATTGTTTCCAGCATGTGTATAAATTTGTGCATCCATTATGTTTCTGGTACCGAACTACATAAATCCCTGCACTTCTCAACATGACCTGCTAGATCACTCTCTCATGTATACTTATAGGCAACATTTTCTCCCTTAGAACCAAATCTTACTTGCATTAGTCTTCTGCACTGTGGACAATATTTTATTCCTTCTCTATGTGAAACCCACCATTTGGTTGAAGTCTCTTTTAGGACAACATATAGTGCCAACAACCTTTGCTGCTTGGATACCTGCAAGTCAAATTCCTTTACAAATAGACTTATATCAGTTAATCCATCATACCTGGGTGGATCACATAGCTTTATTAAAATCTAGTGCAAGGATCAGGTTAGGCATGCACAATGTCTAGTTGAGACTTCATGCATTCTCTTTTGTCAATGCTCTAGACCTTCCTTTGCATCTGATGCACATGAACTAATACTTCTCCAACTTGGCACACTTTCTACAGTAAGTTTGACATAATCATTCATCCATGCAATCATGTTGTATAAGTCATTGATGCCATTTCCTCTGGTTGTCTCTATGTATCTCTTCCCTTATGATAGGTTCAAGGGTGCAGTTACTTTCAAATCTCCAACTTCAAATATCATCTCCATCCTCTTTAAGTTAATGATCGCCTAGTTATCAAAATCTCATTCTTGTCTCATCAGTGTTGGATATGGTTGACTATCATCCATGATCTTAATAAATTCAAAGGTTTCCATGCTTCACACCCCATCTATGTTCACATGTACTCCTCTCAAACGACCAATTAGTACTATTTTGTGCTGATTTGTGAGCCTTAAATAAACATGAGACCATACTAGCTTGGGTTTACCCATCATCTCCCATGCATGCTTAGGTAAAACATTCACATCAGAACCTAAGTCCAAGATAACATGATCCACATGATACTCCCCAATTTGCACACTGAATCTAAATTCCCCATTGGTCCTCTTCGTGCACAGTACCTGATTCACCACCCTTTGTATGATAGAAATTTCCCTTCCTTGTGTGCAATGATCAATCATGTCATATAGTGTACTCAGTGTAGTTTCATCTTTCACTATTTCTACAAAACTGCTCAGGAATTCTGCCAGCATGCTTACCTTTCGAGTCGACTTCTCTGGCACAACATGTTCTCCTACATGAGGCATAGATGATGTTGATGCTCCCCAATATTTTCAAGTACCTCTTTTCTTTCTCTCTAATATGTCTCATTTTCTCGTTGAGGATCAAAGGTTGGCATAGGCCCTACTGACCTTCTTACCCACTACTCAGTTTTCTTTCCTCCATTCATCATATCAACTCTTGTTTTAGTTCCTTCGTGCATAACAATTGTTATTCTTGGTCCTTCATTACGTTTTTCAACTGATATTTTTTGTACATTTTGACTTGGATTCAGGTTCTTGTTTCCTCTAGCCTGCCATTTTGCAACCAGTTGAGGACAATCTTATGTCACATGGTCTAGTACTCTACAATATGTACACGTTGTACATGGATTCAGGAAGTCATGGGCTAAGTGTCCTGGTTGATTACAATTATAACATATAATTGGTCATCTTCGTCCTCTACCAAACATTCCTTTGCCTCTGCCTCTACCAAAGTTTCCTTTGTTCCCTGGATCAAAGCCTCTTTGATTATTATATTTTGGACCAACCCCTTCTGTTGCAACATTATCTTCCTGAATATTGTACATGTCTGAAGTGTGTTCCCTCATCAAGTCAAATGTGTGATAATCCTTCTCTTCATGTCCAACCAACTTGAAAATTTTTTAATTTTATACATGTCTGAAGTGTGCTCCCTCATCAAGTCAAATGCATGATAATCCTTCTCTTCATGTCCAAACAACTCGAAAAAGTTGAAAAACAAGTTCCTTTGTGTACTCTGATACTTCTGCAGTAATGAACATTTTTTGGGGTGATGGCCCCATTTCTTACACATATCACAATATCCCCCTCCTAGTAATGGATTTGGTGCTCCCATCACCAAATACTGAAAAAATGATAGGAATTTCTCTTTGTGATGGCCTTCAATCCTACACTTGGTACACCATACTTGATTGTGTTTCTCCTTTTCCTTTGTAAGTTTTTCCGGTTGAATTAGCAATGCACCCAAATGCATCTGAACTTGTGCCACTTCTCCATTATATTCTACAAGGGATTATTGTTGGGACAGGGGAACACCCGGGGTTTAGCGCTACTGCGCACCAACAAAACCCTAACTACCAGCCCTTTCAGCAACACCTGCAAAGCAGATGAAGTCTCACCTGAGGTAGAGGCAGGGGTGGTTGTAAGAATCAGGTGTCTGTAACCTTAGTTGGGACACAGATCTATGACTCTAACACTTAAGAAAGAACTTAACACTATTGGTTCCTTAATATGCAGTCAATATCCACTTCGTTGATAGCACAGGGCTTCGCACCATTCACAGTCATCTAACATATTCAAGCACTTAGCATCGATAAACTACATCAGATCTAACAGATTAGGCACTAAGCCTATTCATGTGTATCAGATATAACATCCCACATATCATTAGCACTTTAAGCATAAGCAAATCTATTCATTCATCTCATAGCACTTAGTAAAATGGGAACATAAACACATTGAGACAAGCACAAAGAAACACAAAACAGTATTTACATGGTTCACCCCCACCTCGGGGATACGTCCACCAATTCTTCTTCTTTATTAGTGTCTTCAATCGGTTACAAGAACAGAGCCATCAAAACCCTACTGCGCACAGGACAGAAGATTTGCTCAGCTCGCTAGATGCTTCTGCCTTGCGTTACAGCAAGAAGCCTTTTCCAACTTCCTACAATGACTAGCACTTAGCCCTGCAAGTCTCATATAGGAAAAAAGCACTTACAAACCTTAATTTCACTTAGCATACATCACATAGATGTCGATTTATCCTCTATCTCACTAGCTTACTATTTATACATACAAAATAGGCCTAAGCATGGGTAAAACCCATGGGCCAATATCCCAATCTCGTTACATATTCCCAAAAACCCAAAATGGACCCAAAAGTGGGTTGAGATCCTGTGATCTCCGCTCCATCTTGTGATCCTCCTTTGATGGTTGTCGAAGTCCCAAAACAGGTCAATATGACCAAGAAACTCCCAAAACTTGGTCAGGGGCCAACAGGCCCCCAACACTCACATGTGACTTGTCCTGAGTCACTCTGGTCTAAGCAATTCTGCCTCAAATGATTCAAGCTTGGCTCAAGCTTCTTTGACTTGCTACATTTCTATGGCCTCTTTCTTAGAGAATTCTTGGATCACTACGTCGTTCACTGGCCCTTCTAAGCGTTGTTCTACGGTGATGACGATCTGTTCCAATTCAGCTCCTTGGCTTTCAACTTCAGTGAACAGTTGGTATGCCTTTTCTTGCACTGGTTGAAATCGTTGAGTGACTTCCATTACTTTACTCTGAATCATATGGATCTGTTGGTGGGTGGTGCATTTCTCTTGAGACCGCTTCATTCTTTCCACTGATGACAAGGCCTTCAATTGCACCTGTAATGTATCGGCGTGCTTCTTTTCTTCTTGGAGCTGCGACTCCAATTCCTATAACTCTAGATTCTCCGTGAGGTTCTCATAATTTTGGGCACTCTAGTTACTTAGTTTCTTGCATTCCAAGGCAAGAGATTTCAATCTACCAACTACACTGCGGGTAGTTGTTTCCCTTAGGTCTCTTACCTCCTGTGGAGTTTCGGGTACAGCGCGGAGCTCTAGATCTGTGATGTGTTGTTGTAGCTTCTAGATCACATCTTCGAGTTGTGCCACCTGTTGTGGGATTATTTCTTAGGTCTGTGCCTTAATGACTATCACAGAGCAAATTTCTCTGTTGACCGCTTCCTTTACCTGTAGTTGCTCCGCCAGCAACTGTTCCCTTCCTTGTTGTAGTTGTTCTTTCTCATCATTCCATTTTTCTTGGAGAGCACTCTTTTCTTGTTCTGCAGCATTGCACTATTCTACAAGTACTCCCTGTACTTGTGTCAAATCTTGGATGGCTTTCTTTGCTTCATATTTTTCTTTTCGAAGTCAAGCCTCGACTGAATCCACAATTCGGTGGAGTTGAGTTGGCTCATCTCCTTCTTTTGGTGTTCTGTCTTATAGGGGCGCAGTGGAGACTGCATGCCTCAACTGAAGTGCCTACTACACTCCTTGGATCTCTATCTCGATCCGATTGTACATCGCCTCCTGCCTAGCTTCCTGCTTCTCTGCAATCTCTAGCGAAGCGTCGTTCAATGCAGCGATGATGAAGTTAAAGTCATCCAGGGTGAGGACAGTCTCGAACTTGGTCTTGGTTGCTTTCATTTTCTTTTTGGGTGAAGGCTTCTAGGGCGACACCTTTATTTTCTTCAAGGGGTCCTCCTCGTCCTTATGCGATGTTTCCTCATCGATCTTGTTGCCAACACCTCCTTGCTCTGGTGACATAGATACAGTATTCACGGATGTGTTGTCTACATCCAAAACTTCTTCAATCTTCCTTGTTTTACTAGGTCCGGGTATATCCTGCGCAGCTTTCGGACTGTCTACATCGGACAACTCCATAGGGTTGGATGGGATAAGGAGGTATGTCGACCATTCCTTGGTGATTTCCTCTAAATCTTCCTTTGTAAGCTTGTAATAGGACTGCGACTATTTCTTATGGCCATCTGCACGTGTTGTTATATAAATGAAGTGGCAGTCTGTGCTAAACTTAATTAGGGGCCAAAACCTGTGGAGGGTATTCAGGGTCATACGAGGCTCAGACTGGATGGCTACTTTCAATTGGTTGTAGTAAGTGTGGATGATGACATTTGACTTCCATTGCTTGTTCATATCATTCGAGTACCACAGGGTACTGAACTTCACAGCCAATGGTTCAAATGGCTCGATGTCCAGGAAGGTCTCACCTTCCGACATCTCCCATGCAATGAATGCAATCAGTATGAGAAGCCAACTGAAGTTGAACTCATATCCTTGGTCATGTGCTTCCCTACAATCCAGTTCCAACTGGTTTACCAGGTATTGCGCCCAATTCATATGAATTCCTTCTGCACACTTCCCTGCGAGGTCAACGACGAATTCAGTCACTTGGGTGGGTCGGTTCTTGCAAACTAGCTTGCTTGTGATCAACTGACATGCAAGGCGCACTGTTCCACTCTGGATAGAGGCTACCTTGTAGCCTCGCATTCCCTTCTCGACATCGCCATAAATCTCTTTGATCCTCTGCGCTAATGCTCGATCTGAGGTCTTTCCAGGGTAAAATTCATGTGGGTCAGGGGCTTGCATGCCAAGCCCAGTGATCCGATTGATCAAGGTCGGATCGAAAGTGATGCAGTGGTTCAACCATGAGTATCCTCCATGATAAATTGGCAGCAACAATTTGACATAGGCGTTCACTTCCTGGTGCCTGTTGAAGTGCAGGATCTTCATCACATTGAGCAGTGTGGACTGCACAAGGTTCTGAGTCCATGACTACGGGATAATATTGGAGTTCTTGCATTTAGTCCTGGTCAAATACTTATGCGGGGTGAGCATGTTGTAAGACTTTCTGTCGACGAGGTTGAAGTCACTAAACTTCAATGCTACAATATTATCCTGGTCGGCATGAACTGCATGCACCCCTTTCCGGAGGTACATAGTGACCAAAGCATACTCAAAATCCATGGGCATGTTGTCTCGGTTCACTGCGCCGCTCAAAGGAGGTATATATGTAGGTAAGATTCTCATAATCAACTTGGCATTCCTGAGATCATCTCTATGCTTCGTTCCCATCTCTGTCGCAATTCTGGAAGTTCCTGCTCCGTGAGCAGTTGATGGAGAATCTTGGACTCCTCTTGTTGATGATGCTTGCACACCTGCAGACATCCTTCTTTCTGACATGACTTTCTCGGTCCTGAGATCAATGAGTACTTCCTTCACATATTCTTCAAGTGTTCTAAGCTCCTCGGACATACGTTCTCGAGGTTAATAATATCGGGTTCACGAAGTAATGTAGACACAGAAATAAGATCCAAAGCAAGAGCGTAATGATCATTGGACAATCTTAATCAAGGTTGCGAGCTCAAATTCTCGATTTGGAAAAATTATTCTTCGTGCATGGTGCGACGAGCTAAATAGGTGAGTTAATAACGGTTGGCTCACAACGGTCATGACTCTCCATTAACTCCTATTCAATCCATTATGGCATGACCCAATGGTCTGATGATGCCTCTTTATTGTTTTTTTGCTCGTTCGGAGTGGAAGTCGAACGGATATATCGATCCAACGACTATATTGCTTTGTCATGGCGAAGTACTCTATGTCGTTGTTCTGATATCTCAGTGAAGCTCCAATTCTGCAATTTTTCTTTCTGCGAGGTCTCCTCTAGAAACTCATGTAACATTTCAGTATTATCCCTTTTATTTCTTAACTTTCTAGCCTTCTTTCCAGTGAGCTTCATCTTGGTAATGCTTTTATTATTCTGAGTCTTTTCTTCTTTGGTCTTAGTTACTTCATACTGTTGAAATTTCTTCCTAAGGTTCCTGTGTAATACTTCTTCCTTGTCTGGGATACATAATTCAATATTCTAGGGATCCTCTAGTGTTCTCTTAGCCTCAACATCCAAGTTTCTAGTATTAAATATATGTGATATTCTCTTCTGTTTCTCAATCAAGTGCATGATCCTTTTGGTCATAGAGTCTTTTAACTCTTGATTCTTTTGTTCCAAAACTTCTTCTTCCTCCTTTCGTCCGACTTGATCTCTATCAATCCAAGGTTTTCCTATTAGCATGGTAAACGGGGCTCTGTCTTCAACAAATTTAATAATATCAAAGTCCTCTTCTATCGAAGCTCCATTGACAGTCATAGGTATCCGAGCGAGCCTTCCACGTAGGTTTACTATATTTCCTCTGAATAAACTTATTCCTCCTAGGGAAGGGATCACAGCAGGCCTTCCTATAGCTTCCCAGGTTCTTTCTGGCATAATATTCATCTGTGTTTCTTCATCTAGGACACAGTCAATGTCAAAGTCCCCTAGTCTTGCTTCGATGCATTCCTTCTCTTTGAATATCTCTGATAAGCTGACATGTTGGTGGTCATTCAATGTCTCTTTCACTTGTATCAATAACTTCTCTGATTCTTGTTGGGTTTCTATATTTTATGGATCTTCCTTAGGGTTTCCTTGATTCAAATTCATTCCTTCAAGCTTAGCGATCATTCTAGGGCAATCCAATACTTCATGGTCCATGTCTTTGCAACAGAGACAACTAGGTCTTCTACCAGGGCATTCCTTAGCAAGATGTATTGGTCTTCTGCAACTGTAAAAGAGGGTTAATCCTCTCTTTCTGTTAAATGATCCCCAGCCTTTTCTGTACTACGCACTAGGATCATGGTAGCAAACCTGCAACAAATTCTTTCTAGGATCCTGCATCCATTTATTAGTCCAAACATTCTTTCTATGCATAGGTATAACATATATTTCATTATTCTTATCAGATCTATTCATATCACATCTTATTTTTTCTATTAACACCCTAGCTTTCAAACTAGGAAAAAACCTATCATATATACCTAGATCCATACTCTAGAAACAAAAAATTCCACCTTTCTTACTTTTACAGAGAACAAATCTTTGAAATCTAAGAACTTGTAACTATTCTTACCTTTAACAGAGCACAAATCTTACAGACCTTACCTCTTTCAATCAAAATTTCTCGCTTTTACCTTTCTTTGAGCACAAATCTTTCAGATCCTGCTTCTTTTCTACAGATCTGACCTCCTTTCTTTCAGATCTAGCCTTCTCTCTTCAGATCGGGCTTATTTCTCTCAGATATAACCTTCTTTCTTTAGTACAAAGCTTTACAGATTAAGTAGAATATTGTGCACTAGCACACAGATCTACGCACAGATATTTCATAGTTTCAAGATGAATCTTTGCACAGAGCTTCCTCTTTCTCAGTTCCCAGCAATCACGGTTTCACATCCCAGCAATGGAACCATTTGTTGTCACAAGGGTAGACCCAGGGTTCAACACTACAATGCACCAACAAAACCCAAACTACTAGCCCTTTCGGCAAAACCTATGAAGTAGATGAAGTCTCACCTAAGGTAGAGGTAGGGGTGGTTGCAAGACTCATGTGTTAGCAACATTAGCTGGGACACAGATCTATGATTCTAACACTTAATAAATCACTTAGCATTGTTGGTTCTTTAATATGAATTCAATATCCACTTCACTGATAACACAGGGCTTCACACCATTCACAGTCATCTAACATATTCAAGCACTTAGCATCGGTAAAATACATCAGATCTAATAGATCAGGCACTAAGCCTATTCATGTGTATCAGATCTAACATCATACATATCATTATCACTTTAAGCATAAGCATATATATTCATTCATCTCATAGCACTTAGTAAAATGGGAACATAAACACATTGAGACAAGCACAAAGCAACACAAAACAGTGTTTACGTGGTTCACCCCCACCCTGGGGATACATCCACTAATTCTTCTTCTTTATTATCATCTTTAATCGGTTACAATCACAGAGCCATCAAAACCCTACTGCGCACAGGACAGAAGATCAACGCAGCTCACTAGATCCTTCTTCCTTGCGTTACAGCACAAAGCCTTTTCCAACTTCCTACAATGACTTGCACTTAGCCCTGCAAGTCTCATATAGGCACAAAGCACTTACAAACCTTACTTTCACTTAGCATACATCACATAGATGTCGATCTATCCTCTATGTCACTAGCTTACTATTTATACATACAAAATAGGCCTAAGCATGGGTAAAACCCATGGGCCAATATCCCAATCCTGTTACATATTCCCAAAAACCTAAAATGGACCCAAAAGTGGGCCGAGATCCCATGATATCCAATCCATCTTGTGATCCTCCTTCAACGACTGTCGAAGTCCCAAAATAGGTCCATATGACCAAGAAACTCCCAAAACTTGGTCAAGGGCCAACAATGAGCCCAATTTCATTGAAATTTCCAACGCCTCGGGATGCGATGCAACCTTTTGTTGAATTAGTGGCATGTGAATATGTTGTAGAAGTCCTGCAATAAACCATTATTGATTTTATTGATTGAGGATATGGAAATTTAATCTACCCATTAGATCCTTGAACCTTTGATCGAAGTCCCATACCGATTCTATTTGCACCTGTTTGATCTCCTTTAGTTCTATGATGTAATGTGACTCTCACTTAGGCTTATTGAACTCTTTAAACAATGATTGTTGTATCTCTCCCAACGTATTGGCCCACCCTATAGGTGTGGTACTCTACAACTTCATGTACCAGACTAACGCACGACTTCTAAATGTTGTTGCCAATTGTGCAATCTCCATAGCCTCATCTTGGACATTCTTTGTGGCCCAAATTGTCTCATAGACAAACAAATTGTGTTATGGGTCCTCTGCACCAACTCCCTAGAACTAAGGAAGTATAAGGGTGTTTTATACCCCTACCATGTTGTTTTGTGTATTCCCTCTTCTTGGTGATGTTGGTTGACTCTAACTCTGACTTTGACTCTGTGCACTTCTTCCACTGCTATGATTGATACTACTATGTCCTCCTTGGCTAACTACAATTACTTTTGACAAGTCTTCAACTGGTATCTTTTATTGTGGTGATGGACATGGGGTAATGGACTCGACACAGGACCAAGTTTGAGTGGGACTCAATGACTCTTCTATCACTGGATTGGACTAAAACTCCTCTTCTTCTCCTCCTATATGTGGTATTTATATGATTTAAATTATTGTGCAAGTTTCTCTCTCCTTTGGCTCACTTTGTGGATCTCCTTTCCTATCCCTATTATTTCACCTATGATACCTCCTTCCTCCATGCAATACTCCATTCTCGTCTTCTTCCTCTGGTATACCCTCTTCTTGCATCCTCAGTCCCTCCCTTCTTTCTCCATTGCTTCCTCTCTTGTTTGTAGGCTATCCTCTTGTCATCCCCCGATTCCCCTATGTGCACAAGGCCCCTTAAAATTTGTATTTCATTATATTCATGTACTTGTCACACGACAACATATTTATCAATGCACCTAGTGATTTCATGAACCTCCCATGCAAACCTTTGAAAAAGTCCCTTTCTGCAACACTTAATGATTGGGTAAAATCTACTGCAAACTCTATGATATATCCTCCTAGTATATTATCCAACAAAAACTAAATTTCAAAAGTAGTTGGGTTACTTACATAATTCAGTTGTCTTACCAAATCATGAGTCCCATTCCTTGGCACTATAGTTATGTACCTTCCCGTATTCTCCACTAATCTTTATAGCCACTTAGTCAGAATAATTGGAAATTCATTGAAGAAAATTTCATGTAGTTCTGTATACACATACCTTTGCATCCATTTCTTGTCACTCATTTGAGCATTTATGTTCTCTTTTAGAGCAAACTCTTGTTCCTTCCTTTCCAACCATTATGATATATATTTCTTAGTTGGCCTCCAAATCATTCCCTCAATCACAAATTTTGGGTCCCGACAACGAAACAATTTTTTGTTGTTGTGCATGGTTTGTAAGACTCTAGGTTTGAGTTATCTATGAACAAAAAAACCCACCAGACACTAGTCGTTTCAACATCACTTGCTTTTGTAGATGAAGTCTCACCCAAGGTATCTATTAGAACTGCAAGAACCAAGTTTCTGCAGTAGTGAGGAATTCAAATGAAATGGGGTTATTAATATGCACTCAACACACAACATATGCTTTATATGGTGGGTAATATACGATTCAATCTAAAACAATTTTATATAGGATCGTATATATCCCAACATATATATTATTACATGCTCTATTGTCGGATTCATATTGTTTGTCAATAAAATAGACATGTCGCTTGTTTTCGACACTTCTATGTGGCTTTTGATTTATTTTTTATTCCATCAATCATGCTGCCTCATCTTTTTAAACCCCATTCTCTTGAAAATTGGAGCCATTTAATAGCCATTATTTATTATCATAGATTCATCTTCACCCTCGATTTAGTATACATGGGAAGAATCCAAAAGAAACTGAGACACAATTTTTTTATCTTTGAAAGACAGGCTTTCTTTCTTTAGGGAATGGTGCCATTATTTATTGTTGGAAACACATAAGCCCACAAAAGAGATATAAATTGCAATAAAAAATAATTGTGAAGAAATAATGAGAAAGAATAAATCAAGATAATATAATCACATTCAATGTGACATGAACCTTCCCAAATGCCTCTTAAGGATACACAAATATATAATGTCTTCAACATAACATCCTAAACACAACAAATGTGATCCTAAACAAAACATTCTCTCTATTTCATATATATTTTCTCATCCAAATCCCCATGTAAAATTTTTGTTTCAACATGCACTCCTCTAACTTAGGATCAAGTGAAGCAACTAGTGCTAATAGTACATGAATAGAAACAAGCTTAACAACTAGTGATGTGGTACTTGTTCCTATTTCATTTCATCTTCTACTATGCCTAATTTTCTGAGAGGAGATTCCAAAAATATTTCATCTCTGTTAATGATGATTTTGTGGGTAGTAGGATCCCACAATTTGTATTCCTTCACTCCATCATCATAACCAATAAGGATATACTTCTTTGATTTCGGGTCCAATTGAGAATGATGATCTTTAGAAATAAGAGCATAAGCATCCAAACCAAAAAAAAATAGATTTGAGTAATCACATGAATGGCATGTACATACCTCTTCACAAATATTCCAATCTATTGCAACATATGGTGATCGATTTACCAGATAACAAGCTGTATTGATTGTTTATGCCCACACCTATTGTTGCAACTTAGCATTACTAAGCATTCTCCTTACTCTATCTAGAAGAGTCCCGTTCATGTGTTCATCCATGCTATTTTTTTGCAGAGTGTAAATTATGGTTTTGTTCCTTTAGATACCAACTTCCTTGCAATAATTTTCAAATTCAAAAGATGTCAACTCACCTCCATTATCTGTTCTTAAACACTTGATTGACCTACCAATTCTCTTTTCAACTAAATTGATTAAATGTATTAAACACATCATATTCTATTTTGAGAATATAGACCTACACCTTTATAGATTATTCATCTATAAATTCCATAAAGTATGATGATCCTCCAAAAGAAACTATAGGGGATTCCCCCCAAACATCTGAATGGATATAATCTAGAATACCCTTACTTGTATGAAGACCTATTTTAAACTTTTGTCTACATTGCTTCCCAAGATCACAATGTTTGCAGAAATTCAAATTTAGATATTTTAAATATGGAAGTAAGTTATAGCTTATCATTACCTTTAGCCCTTTCTTGCTCATATGGTTGAGTCATTGATGCCATAAATGAGTGGTTTCATTTTCTTCCTCAAATATGACCATTGGTTCATCTATTTGAGTACTCCCTTTCAACTTGTAAAGGTTCCCAATATTCATAGCATTCACCCTTTACCTCTAGGAACCTTACAATGGAGTATCCTAATCTTATTTAAAGACTTCCTTACATGCAATACATGATAACAATACCACGGGATACCAAAAACCATAGGCCTAAAAACCACCACTATTGAACTAAAACGATTTTAACTTATTGACTCTTTCACCAAGTCAAGTTTAACCCAACAGTACCCACTTTTAAACTTGAATTGGGATAATTATCCAGGTCCCACCCCCCTCAAAGTTTATAACCATGGTATCTGGTAATATGACATGTCCCCCTTATCACCTAAGTCTATGTATAGAATTTACCGGTAATTTACCAGGGGTATGCATGCCTAACCATGCCTTACAGTCATATGTCCATTTACATGTAATTAATTTTCAACTCCACCTCAAAATTTGAATTTGAAACCTTTACCATTTGATGCTCTATTCTACTAGTCAAATTTAATACAATTGGAATTTAAAACTAGTTCAACTGAGCTAGAACCGTAGCCTGAACTCGCAACAAAGTTGCTTCTGTAACCATTGTTTGAATCAAATCCCACACCATATTTTTTGTTGTTTATAGATCCATTACAATTTATTTATTTTAATTTAGTGTTGTTATTTCCTTCAAGACTCCATGAGAATGCACTCATCATGTCCATTGCTTCTTTTACTGGAACTTACAAATTTTTCCATCCTCTCACCTTGCCATTATTTTGACCTCCACCTCACACTTCATGAGATCATCCTCGATTTCATCATCAATCTGTTCATCATCTGAAGATCTTTTCACATTCACATGGCTATTTAAATTCACCGATTGAAAACCCTAAGAATGTAACACCCTTGTTTCCCTCAACTTGTAAATATAATTATATTTTGATAAGAGACTATGCACAGATCGGTTGTGTGTGGATCTTTGAAATGTTGAACCTTTTCTAAAGGTTGAGATGTAGATATTTATGTAAAAAGGAAAATGATGAATAATTGTTGAAGGGGATTGCCTATACAGGATAATGAGAGGTAAACAATGAGGAAATTTCCCTTACCAATTTAATATTCAAGAAGAACCTAGATTGCCTATTTTTCTAGAATTTCAATTAATGAGGGAAGTTGGTAGTTGAACTACCAACTTCCCACATTTATGAAAAATAATGGGTGTTGTACCAGAATTGCCTTGCCTCAAAATCATGGGCAGAAGAGCACCCATCTAGAGGATTCTAAGCTAATCCACGAATTAGGGGATTTGACCCACGAAATATTTGTGTAGGAGGAAAGAAAATGGGAAGGATCGTGAGAAGGGAGGTAGAGGGAATGCATAGTTGAGTCTAGGAACCAAATATGAATATATAAGAGTTTGGAAATCTCTTTTAGTTCTTAGAAACCAAAAGGAAGTGAAGAAAAAAAAATTCTGAGTGCAGAAACCATTGGCAACTATCTTCAAATTAGGATGATAAACAACACTATGAAATTTTCATGATTTGACTGAGAAATCATGAAGGAACTAAGAGGGGACGACACTGAGGGACTATTGGGAAGTGAAAGGCCACCCTTGTATTGTGTAAGAAAGCTAAATTTCTTTGTGGAAAGAGAAACTCCCTTTCCTGGTAGATTGAAGACTTGGCTTGCTAATGCAATATTATATTAATATTCATGATTATATTTACATGTATAGGTGCACTATCCTGTCTACGTCTAGGCTCACCAACCTCATAATCATATAGGCTCTTCATCCTCAAAACATAAAAAATCATATATACATATACATATACATATACATATACAAATCATATATACATATACATATACATATATAACTCATTACTATTCACTTCTAGTCATTATTGTGTACTAACCCAAGTGCACGCAAAATGGTGCCATGTACACACTTACCCAAGTGTGCGCAACACATAAATGTGTGCACCCTATCTTTATAAAAATTCTTCATGCACTTGCTTAGATGTGTGCAACACCAAAATAGCTCACCAACCTATATATAGATTACATTTATACTTGGTGCTAATCGACTCACCAACCTATATGTACAATTACCAAGGGATTTAGATTAGAGACATTACAATACCCTCCCTCTTATTTATGCATTATCGTCAGTGCATCATATACACATGTACATACAAAATTTTAAACGTCTCCAAAAAGATGAGGATACTCTCCTCACACAGAATCCTCGCGCTCCTAGGTTGCATCCTTAGGACCATACCAGGTCCATTGGACCTTTACTAGCTCCATGGCTCGATTCTAGAGTTGCTTGACTTTTTGATCCAATATTCAAATCGATCGCACTTGAAATCCACATGCTGGCTCCACCTGAATCACATTCCAATCAATCACATGATTAGCATCGGGTAAATACTTATTAAACAATGACACATGAAAAACATTATGAATTCATAAGGACGTAGGAAGTGGAAGCATATAAGCGAGAGGATCAATCATTTCAAGGATTTAAAATATCCCACAATACTACATTGCTAATTTAGAACACTTTCCCAACTCCAAGAAATTGTGCCTAGCCTTCACTTTCCGAAACACGTGATCGCCCACTTCAAATTCCTTGTGGATTTTGCATTTATCTGTGCATAATTTCTACTTGTTTTGGGAAGCCTTTAAATTCTGCCCAATTTTTACCATCTTCTCCTCCATTTCCTAGAGAAAATATGGCCCAACTACTGCGCGGTCTATTGGGTTGTCCCAACTCACTGGCATGTTGCACTTTCTAAAATAAAGTGACTCAAATGGGCTCACTTTAAAGATGCATGATACCCATTGTTGTCAGCAAAATACACTAAATGAAGGTAGTCTTCCCACTTAGATGGCTTATCCAGGACATAGATCCTCAACATGTATTCAATCAGTCAATTTACTCTCTCCGTCTGACCATTTGTCTCAAGGTGATATGTTGCACTGAAATTAAGACTCATTCCAAATCCCTTGAATAGTCCTTTCCAAATGTTCGAAGTGAATTTTGAATATTTGTTAGACACAATTGTCTTATGTACACCATGCAACTTACAAATTCGTGCATGTAAATATCAACAATTTCAACTGCCTTGTGTGATGACTCACTGGAATAAAGTGGGAAGCTTTAGTAAGCTTTTCCACCACCACCATAATAGAATCATGTTTCTTAGCAACACTAGGTAACTTAGTTATGAACTCCATGGTAAAAACTTCCCACTTCGACTCAGGAATAGGCAAAGGTTGCAACAAACCAACTTGATGTTTTTTCCCAGCCTTGACCTTCTAACATTCAACACATGTCGCAATAAAATCTGCAACTTCCTTTTTCATACCTGGCCAAAAGTATTGGTTCTTGATCACGATAATGGTCTTATGGTAACTTGGATGTCCAACATGTTAGCACTCTGTAAATTTGTTCGGTTGATAAACAAACAACAGAGGTAACCAACAAACCAACTTTAGAGCTAGGTACTAGCCTACTTATCTCAGAGAGGGCTCTCTCGTATCACTTGGTGTTTCTTTGTCAATGAATGGATAGGTTTGTTGTTTTGGGGGGTTATTATAAATTTTCTAGAAAGGAAGGGGAGGGACACTTAGGGATATGGAGTCAAAATTCTGAAAATGAATGAAAACATTGACTAGCCAATAGAACTCTCCATAGGATAAAGGCTAAGTGAGGCAATGAATATGAGTTACAAATTGTAGTTTGCAGAGTGTAAGAAGAAAAGAATACAAGTAACTGCATCAGAGAATTAATTAAATGAATTCTGAATCAGTTAGGAATAACTTAACATGTTTTAAATTGCTTAAGCCAAGAGCATCACAAGATAAATTATGGGCCTTTAAACTATCCAATTTAAATAGAAGACAGTGTAAATGAAATTAGAGAACACAAGAAATACATACAAGGAGAGAAGACAAAACTCATATCACCACCATTAGAATCTTTTCATAGAGACTTCAAAGGCTTCTGCATATGTATTCAATTCAGATCCAGAAAAGATTCAAGGTTGTAGAGGGTTACGAAGTTGCAAGAAATTGATGAGACCGGACTTTTAGTAGACTTTCATCAATCAGTTGAGAAAGCCAGGCAGAATGCTTGACACGACAATCATATTAAGGCCAAAACATTTGTGCAAGGAGATAAGGTCATACTTTATGACAACCGATACTAGAAACATCGAGGCAAGTTGTGCATGCATTGGTTGGGCCCATTTATAGTTGCGGAGATCCGACACTCTGGAGTAGTCAGACTAGCGCAACTGGATGGTATAATTTGGCTAAGATGGGTGAATGGATCTCGCCTGAAACCATATATTTCTCAGCATTGAGCTATAGGAATGTTTCTCTATTCCAAAGGATCATTTATAGTAGTTAGATTTGAATTTCAGCAATTTCGTTAAATTCAGTTAATAAAGTTGGAGTGTGCATTATTGCGTCGCGAGATGTATTTCATTTTTTTCCGTCTAAGTATTACTTTGGTGCAAAACTTCTTTCTCAGGAACGCAGGATCAGAAGAGCCATGAGTTCATTAAAGACATTCAATAAATTTGACGGTGACCCCATTGTGGTCGGAGGGAGAGAAAATCCGAACGCAATCCTAGTCCATGTCCCACATGCAGCTGATCTATTCATAGCCTTTATGATCTCTACAATAACCCATCTGAACTATGTTAGACCATAAAACCACAATACATGAAGATTTCATCGGTAATTTTACCAGGATTCTCAACCATTCAAATGGTAAGGCTTGAAGTCGGCCATGTCCCTATCCAAATTTTTCAGTAAATGTCAGAATCCCCCAATAGATTTACCCCGTTAGATAGGCCCTTCAGACACCTCAGCTCTAGGTTGTACCTATAGGGTTAGTCATCAGTGGCCTAGGAGTAATGACAAATCCCTCCAGCTGGCCTGAGTATACGGTTGCGCAAACTCGGCATAAGACGTAGTGTTTCCTAGTTTGTAATTGAGATTTCTAAAACTATCATACAGCCTGCAAATTCTCTCTGTTGCAACCTTGAAGCCCAGTATAGTTGGTCTAATTTTCTTAACAGTCCATAACAACGTTTTCGAAGGCTACAGGAAGCCAAATTTTTCTCTCCAAAGAAGCAGTTCCAGACGAGTCGTGTTATCCCCAAGTTGAGGTCATGGGTGACCTCAAAGGGAAGGTCGAGCAAGTGAAGCTCCTCGGCCTAGACTTGACAGACTAGGTGATATTCCCACAAATGAACCTTGATGTGTTCTTGAATGTGGCTCCAGATGAGATTGGATGGATGCATTTCGTATCAAAGATGGAGTTTATCAACCTTTTTAACACCACAATCATGAATGTCCGAGAATTTCCAGTCTTCAGTACTACTGGTGACGTTGCGCAGTGTACCAAGTTCCTCATCAGTCGAGTACATGATAGGAGCTTATGGATCGATAGATGGTATCCCATTCATGCAGAGGATATCCATCAACTCAAGGGCCTATCCATCAAAGGCGAAGACATATCAAAATGGTTCCAGGGCCCCAGTAAACATGGGAAGAAGAAGGGAAAACCCAACTTGTATGAAAGGTTTCATACTCAAATAGGTGGGCACACAACCAAGATTGACCCCATTTTACTAGAGAAGGTAAGAAAAACTTACTACGTGATTTCTAACAAGGTAATGAGGTCCTACTACAAAATCCAGTGCACGTTGGATTCCCTCTCAGTGGAAGATTTATGTGCCAATGGAGTGGTGTTCAATTGGTGTAGCTACGTGCTAGAAGAACTCTTGGTAGCATGTGAGGAAGCGTGCGAGAAGGGAGGTACCTTCACCTATGGATACTTTCTTATTGTGTTCTCCATGCTAAAGTGGACAGCACCCTTAGGAAGACCATTATCACCAGCAGATAAAGGTCAACTAGAAAGGATGTTATAACCTTTGCACTCAAGGTCAGACTCAGAGAACACAACATTCAACAACGTAGCATTCTTAAAGTGGTACAACTGGATTCTTGACGCAACTCATAGGTTGTGTGTACCACAGGAGCTACTCAACCACGAGGAATATTTCATTCGAGTTGAATTTCCACCATATGTTTGTTTTCCCCAGGCATGTCAAAACCAAATATTTTCATTCACAAATGATGTCATTTTACTTGGATGAGGAGGCATTTGATAGGGAAGTAATGTCATGGCCAAGAGTGAAATGCAACCTGAGCAAGTAGAGTATGCACTACCTTCTACCTACGGAGCTATAGAATAAGAAGGCACAAGAAGAAGGGGTAGGATCAAGCTCGGGCCCAGAGGAGAAAAAGAAAGATGCTCCAATGCATATGGAATCAGAGGAGGAGGAAGAAGAGACGCAATCGCTTAAACGGAAGAAGAAGACACTTCCCATGTTCCTGCAACATCCAGAGAAAGATATGCTGATAGGTAAAGATGTTAATGACATCCTTAATGCAACATTCATTGCAGACCCTTTGGTCAAGAAACCTAGGACAAGGCTCTCCTCGGTGAAGATCCTGAACCCTCAACCCATATCATGAACCATACCTCCTACTCGAGTAGCTGGTTGAGAGACCCAAACTATCATTGACATCCAAGATGACCTTGATTTTGATACCATTGTGTCCACCACCATCATCATCGAACAACCCCCACAACCCCAATCCCCACCATAAGAAATGACCATCCAACCCCAAACCATTGAAACAGGTCCCATGTAGTTGGACCCCCCTGAACTACTCGAATAGGTTACAGAACTCACTTCCCTGACCCCTGAAGACCCCAGCCAGTCAATTATTCCATTTGTGTTCATCCAAGACACTCTGCCTTCATCGGAGACCCAAATTGTGTCTATACCACAAGCCCCAAGCCCTCATCAGCCTCTCTGAATATTCAATGTTTAGAGTATCATCCAAAGAGGCGTAACTACAGACATTATGCTCCAGAAAGAGGTAGAAGTACCAGAGGTTCAGAAGGAACCTAAATCAACATCACGATAGAGTGCAACTTCGTATCAAGAACAAATGGAGTCGGTACTCTAGAATTGATGCAGGAGCATCATAGAAAGACAAAGCACACGCCTAGCCAAAGAGACAGCTGGACGCGCAGATGCAATTAAATACGCTTTTGTGGAAACGTTGTCAATTTTAAAATCTGAAGCATTAATCTGATGGACAGGAGGAAAGTGCAGTTGCATTTATATTTGAAGATCCAAACTGATTTTGGAGTGTATGTTCCTATCCGCTGGATGTAATAGGAATTTATGTGTCTTTAATGCAAGTAGGTAGATTTAAATGATAGATTAGATAGTTTTAGAAGCATAGGATGGAAAATGGGTCATAGACACCCTCACCTTGTATCATTGTATGATTATTCAGAATTCAGAATTCAAATTCATAAGTTGTAGAGTTGCAGAGAAGAATATAGGAAGACAAATAATTTTATGCATTTTAGTTGTTATTTTCCATGTACAGGAGCACGGTAATTAATAGAAGAAAGCTTTGATTCCAATATATGTGTTTTTTATGGTTGTTGGAACCACCTGTTAAATGGTATGTTGCATGCTTGTTTGCATTCTCTGTATGCATTTTTCTTCAATGCTATATGTGTGTGTATGCTCTAGAATTCTATGATTGAATGTTTGAATTATGGATAAGGGGAAAATGAGTTTTAGTTGTTTCTCTTTCTGAGAAATCTTGCAAAGAGTGTAGTGGAGGGTCCACAAGGAGTGCATCAACCAGGCCCTAAGTTTCATCTCAAAACTCTCAGAGGAGATTCAAATTGTGTCTTTACAGGCAAGACTGCTAGCAAAGCATAGAGCCATGCAAAGCGTGCACAAGCTAGGATAAGGGAATGAATTGCTTCAAACTCACATGTTTAGAGTATCATCCAAAGAGTGCACAGAGCCGAAGACCCAAATAACCAGAGGTTATTTGAAAATTTGCCGCAAGGAGTGCGTGCAGGGACCCTTTTGGAAGCCTTGAGTTCGCTAGTGAAGCTCAGAAGGGATAGAACCTCTGAAGTGTTCAAAGGAAGGAGGAGGTTGAAATCGTCTCACAGAAGTCAAGTTCAAGAGGAAGGATGCCAATTCATTTGGTAGAAGTCCTAGAGAAGTTGAATCGGACGGTGGAATCGCTTCAAGGAGAAGTGTCGAGGTTTTGTTAGCCATTGGATATTGTGGAATAGCGAAAGGATTAATACTAAGAGTCTTTCAACACCCATAAGCTCAGAAGGAGTAGTGACCGTTAGATCTGTATCAACGAAGACCATTGATCTCGTATGTGAATTCGCGTATCGGAGTTCGGGAAATCGAGTGACCATTGGTTTGGGTCAAGTGTTGTGGATTTTCGATTGGTAGAATCCTGATACAACGAGGGTTGTTGGATTGAGAGAGGCACACAGTCGTCGATTTCATCAAAGGTGTTGAAAAGTCAACAAGAAACATGTGTCTAATTTAGTTTTCCCTTAATTAAATTAGACAATAAATATTAATCTATTATCTCATTCATAACTGAGTGATTTGGAATTGTAACAGAATTACAAGTGTAGTTAAGTGAGTTAAGATTAGTTGTGTTAGTGTGAGTTTAGTGAATTAAATATTCATTAATTCACAATCAGTTAACTCGCATGCAATTGAATACTTGCCACGCGTAACTACATGCATGTCATTCCAATGGACACCAATTGAGATAACAGGTGAAAGGGACAGTTGGCTATCAGTTGTGATTTGTTCACACATGCAGTGGATATGCTTATGAGAATGTGCAAACAATTCGTTCGATTCATTGTGAGAATTCGGATTGCAGATATTGTGCAGAGGAGGCAGGTTGTCTAGACACGGAAATTAGCGCATGTATTTGCTAATTTTTGTATGACAGTGTGAGATGATTGTATTGTACTGAGAGCTCTTGGATTAGAGTTTTGTATGAGATTGTTTCATGATTCATGATATACATAATATATGATAGTGGGGTTTTTAGCTTTACGCTT
>ML785518.1:640243-657133 GCA_009831015.1 Picea engelmannii | reverse complement strand
TGGCGCATTCATCAGATGGATGTAAAAAATGTGTTCCTCAATGGAATCATTGAGGAAGAAGTGTACATTGAGCAGCCAGAAGGTTTTGAGACCTTTGACAGAGAGTCGCATGTGTGGAGACTCAAGAGAGAATTGTATGGGCTGAAGCAAGCACCCCGTGCTTGGTACACTCAGATAGACAGCTATTTCACCGGATTGGGCTTCACCAAAAGTGAAGCAGATGCAAACCTATACCAATTTGTGGTGGAGGGTAAGATCTTGATCATTGTGCTTTATGTTGATGATTTAATACTTACTAGTGATGAGCAGTTGATACACTCATGCAAGGAGGACCTTGCAAAGGAGTTTGAGATGAAGGATTTGGGCCTTCTTCATTATTTCCTTGGCTTGGAAATATGGAAGCGAGATGGTGAACTTTTTGTGTCTCAAGGAAAATATACTAGAGAGATACTGGGTAAGTTTCACATGGAGGGATGCAAACCCATGGATACTCCTCTTCTAGGAAACTGGAGGAAAGAGGATGCTACTTCTGGAGAGGTAGTGGATTCTACTGTCGATCGACAGTTAGTAGGTTCGCTAATGTATTTAGTGAACATGAGACCGTACATTTTCTATGTGGTTAACCAGCTAAGTCAAGCGATGGTTAAGCCTACCAAACTCTTTTGGAAGGCAGGGAAGCATGTCCTGAGATATCTGAAGGGCACATCTGAGTATGGATTATGGTACAGACAGACGAATGAAGTGAAGTTGCATGGCTTCACGGATGCAGATTGGGCGAGTAGCCCAACGGATAGAAAGAGAACATCATGAGGGATCTTTAGTATCGGATCTACAGTTGTTTCTTGGTATAGCAGGAAACAAATATCCGTGGCACTTAGTTCAGCGAAAGCGGAATACATGGCAGCGAGCCAAGCTGCATGTGAGGCTATATGGATGAGGAAGATCTATGTTGGTTTGTTTGGTTCTCACTTAGATCCGACAGTGATTTATTGTGATAATCAGAGTTGCATTAAACTGTTGATTAATCCTTTGTTTCATGACATATCTAAGCATATAGATATCCGGTATCATCATCTCAAAGATTGTGTGCAACGGAAGATCATGTTGCTTCAATACATTCCTACAGAAGATCAGGATGCGGACATTTTGACGAAGGCGCTCACCAGGAGCAAATTCGAATATCATAGAGACAGGATTGGGGTGAAGGATAATCCCTTTCTTGTTGAGAGGGAGTGTTGAAAAGTCAACAAGAAACATGTGTCTAATTTAGTTTTCCCTTAATTAAATTAGANNNTAAATATTAATCTATTATCTCATTCATAACTGAGTGATTTGGAATTGTAACAGAATTACAAGTGTAGTTAAGTGAGTTAAGCTTAGTTGTGTTAGTGTGAGTTTAGTGAATTAATTATTCATTAATTCACAATCAGTTAACTCGCATGCAACTAAAGACTTGCCACGGGTAACTACATGCATGTCATTCAAATGGACACCAGTTGAGATAACAGGTGAAAGGGACAGTTGGCTATCAGTTGTGATTTGTTCACACATGCAGTGGATATGCTTATGAGCATGTGCAAACAATTCATTCGATTCATTGTGAGAATTTGGATTGCAGAGTTTGTGCAGAGGAGGAAGGTTGTCTGGACACGGAAATTGGCGCATGTATTTGCTAATTTGTGTATGATAGTGTGAGACGATTGTATTGTACTGAGATCTCTTGGATTAGAGTTTTGTATGAGATTGTTTCATGATTCATGATATACATAATATATGATAGTGGGGTTTTTAGCTTTACGCTTTCCCGGTAAAACTTCAGTGTTGTGTGTTATTAATATTTCACTTTGTGCATTGTGGTTGTGATCGTGGTTTAAATTGCTTCCGCAAAAGTAATAGTAGAAGAGATTATGTATTTAACAATAGCGGAACTTCTTAGATCAGGAGAATCGCAAGAATACATTAATTTGTATCGAAATTTCTACAAAAGGCATGATTTCGGAGTCGGGGATTTGTAGAGGGAAAGGAATGGTTGTTTGTTGTTCTCCCAATTTGTGAAAGTCGAAGACTCGTGCGAACAAGTGGCAAGGACCCACTCTGTAAGAGGAGTAAACAACATAGATAGGTGGCATGCACCTATCACTTTGGATGGAGTCAAGCTTCGTTGACATATCACGTTTCAGGGATTCGCAAGGGAAGAGAACAAGAGGTTGGCGCTCGAACTCATGAAGTCACGAGTTGCAAAAGGTGCTTGTGTTAAGGCTTGGCTATGGTCACATTGGAAAAGGGGCTAAAGAAGGGGCTTACACCTTAATCCCGTTTGCAATTTTGTGTTTCGACTATTTCCAAGAGTTGTTTCCTTGTACTCGAAGTTCCCAACTTGCGAGACCCGAAATCCTTTGCGGGTTTACACAAGGAGTTCAATTAACCCTTGTCATGGTTTAGAGAATATCCTACACGGATCTTAGCCTGACGGTAGGAGGTCTACACCAGTTGTGGTATCAGAGCTCAGAACAAATTATTTGCTTTCTATAGCAAAGAGAAAAGAGGAATTTTACAGCCATGTCGTAGAGGAGAAGAGAAAGGCCCATGCCTGATCCAGTAGTGGAAAGAGAAATGCATGAATTGTGTGCTAGACTTGATGCTATGGAGATATCACAGAGGCTAATAGTTGACGTTGGGGATATCAGCGAAGCTGAAAGTGAAAATGAAGCTGAAAACAAAGGAGAAGAAGTTGCAGTCAAAGATGTTGCGGAAGAACGCCTATTCAGGGCTATTACAAGGATAGGTGCTAGGGAAAAAATGCGCATTCCAATGTACGAAGGCAACCTAGATGTTGAAGAGATTCTAGACTGGATTAGAGCTCTAGACAAACACTTCGACTATGAGGATGTCGAGGAAGACAAGAAAGTCAAACATGTTGTTACTAGACTTAAAGGGCATGCAACACTGTGGTGGGATGAACTGCAGGCTGACAGATGCTGCAAGGGAAAGAAGAAAATCAAGAGCTGGGATAGAATGGTTGAAAAAATGAAGGCCAAGTTTATACCCAGGGATTATCAAATAAATCTATTTCGGAGGATGCATAATTTGAGACAGAAGATGATGTTAGTGAAAGAATACACTGAAGAGTTCTACAAGATAAACATCAGAGCAAGTCATCGGGAAAGTGATGATGAGAAATTTTGCTAGGTATATGAATGGTCTACGATATGACATTCAGGATGAGATGAGCATGATGATCATTCAAACCGTAGAACATGCTTATCAGATGGCTCTAAAAGCTAAAGAGAAGCTAAGACGAAAGCAAGGTCAAAGAGGTCGAGGCAGAAGTCAAAGCAAAGGCAATACAATTGCCCAGGACAGAACTCAGAATCCTAAAGAAGAGGGGAAGAAACCTCAAACTCAATCTGAGAGAGAAGGAAGCTCACACGAGAGGCAGTATGCTAATAGAAATACTTTTCATCGAGCCAGAGGACGACGAAGAGGCAGAGGAGGTGAAGTGAAATGTTTTTTCTATGGAAAAATCGGACATAAATCCTATGAGTGTCCAGATAAGAAGAAAGATGGTGGTGAAACTCACATTTTCGAAGCTCAAGGATGGAATTTTGAGGCAGAGGACGCTAAGGGCGGAAGATCTTTGATGATGTGAAAAGTTCTCTTGAAACCAGAGCAGGAGCCAGAGAACCCATCCCAAAGAAATAGTTTGTTTCGGACTACTTGCAAAACCAAAGACAGGGTATGCAAGGTCATAGTGGAAAGCAGTATCACATATAATATTGTATCTACGGAAATGGTATAAAATCTGGAGCTGGAGACTGTTGCGCATCCAAGCCCATACAAAGTTTTGTGGCTACAAAAAGGACATCAGGTAAATGTCACTAAACAGTGTTTAGTTGAATTTAAAATAGGAGGATATAAAGATGAGGTATTATGTGATGTTATTCCCATGGATGTTTGTCATCTATTGTTGGGTAGACCATGGAAATATGACAGAAATGTGTTGCATGATGGGAGAAAGAACACATACACTCTGGACAAAAATGGTAGGACGCACATGTTGTTGCCAATTAAGGATAAAGAAGTGGTACTAGAGGTGAACAGCATTGTACTTCTCATGAGTGGGAAGGAGATTCTTAAGGAAGTCAAGAAGAAGGAATACACGCAATTCATTTTGGTTAGGAAGCCCAGAATTGTTTTGAACAGCACTAGGATACATGATTTACCAGAGGAAATCCAGGAGTTGCTAGAAGAATTTGTTGATATAGTAGTGGATGAACTACCTTGTTCGTTGCCACCTATCAGGAGTATAAGCCATCATATCGATCTTATACCTAGAGCCACTTTTCCAAACAAAGCGGCGTATCGGTTGACGCCGCAAGAGAATGAAGAAGTTAAGAGCTAGGTCCAGGATTTGATGGACAAAGGATTAATTCGAGAAAGCTTGAGTCCATGCGTTGTTCCGACAGTGCTCAGCCCAAAGAAGGACGGTGGTTGGAGAATGTATACAGACTCAATGGAAATCAACAAAAATACCATCAGGTATATGTTCCCATTGCCAAGGATGGATAACTTGATGGATTGCTTGAGTGGAGCAAAGTTTTTTTCAAAGATTGATTTGAAAAGCGGATATCATCATATTGGAATGAGAGAAGATGATGAATGGAAGACACCATTCAAGATGAATGAAGGGTTGTATGAATGGCTTGTCATGCCATTTGTCTTGACAAATGTTCCCATTACTTTCATGAGGTTGATGAACGAAGTCCTGAGGGGTTTCATTGGGAAATTCGTCATTGTATATCTTGATGATATATTAATTTTCAGCAAAATTGAAGCAGAGCATTTGAAGCATTTAGTTGCAGTGATGAGAAGGTTACAGCAAGATAAAGTGTTGATCAACATGAAGAAATTGTCATTTATGAGGACAGAACTCATTTATTTGGGTTTTTTTATCTCTGCAAATGAATTGAAAATGGATCCAGAAAAGATAAAGGCGATTAAGGATTGGCCATCGCCGAAGAGCGTGTTTGAAGTTCGAAGCTTCCATGGTTTGGCTAGATTATACAGGAAATTTATCTGAAACTTTAGTGGAATTAGTGCACTGATGATGGATAGGGTGAAGAAAAGAAATAAATCTTTTCACTGGACGGAGGAAGCGGAGAAGAGCTTCAACCTGTTGAAGAAGAAGATCACTGAGCAACCAATTCTGGTTTTTCCAGATTTCAGCAAGACATTTCAGGTCTGGTGTGACGTGAGTGTATTTTCCATTGGAGCAGTCTTGAGCCAAGACAACAGGTCGGTCGTGTATTTCATTGAAAAACTGAATGAAGCGAAGATTAAGTACTCCATGTATGACAAAGAATTCTACGCAGTCATACAAGCACTAAAGAAATGGAGGCACTATTTGGTTCCAAAAGAGTTTGTTTTGTAAAGCGATAATCACGCTTTGCAATTCATGACTCAACATGAGAAGTTGAACCAAAAACATGTTAAATGGGTTGAATACATGCAGAATTTTACTTTTTTTATTAAGCATATTTCTGGAACTGCTAACAAAGTTATTGATGCTTTAAGCAGGAAATGTTTCCTTATGCAGGAATTTAGAGTTAAGACTTTGGGTTTTGATAACCTCAAAGACATGTATGGGGATGATCCAGATTTCAAAGAGGCATATGAGGCATCTGAGAATCCAATTCTCAGGGACAGAAGCCAATGGACAGAGTACATGATCCAAGATGGAATATTGTTTAGGGGAAATCAGCTATATATTCTGAAATGCTCCATGAGGGAGAATTTGTTGAAGGAAAATCACAGAGGAGGATTGGCCAGACACTTCGGTCATGACAAAACGTTCTCAAAGTTGAATGTCTCATATTAATAGCCAGGGATGAGGACAGATGTAAAGAAACTTGTGGACAGGTGCATAATTTGTCAACACACGAAGGGGAAAAGGTAGAACGCAGGATTAAATCAACCATTACCCATACTGGAAAGGTCGTGGGACGCAGTGAGCATGGATTTCATATTAGGACTGCCAAGGACACAAAGGGGATATGATTCAATATTTGTAGTGGTAGACAGATTTTCAAAGATGGAAAATTTCATACCATGCCATAAAACCAATGACGCAACTCATATTGCGAGCCTGTTTTTCAAAGAAGTCGTCAGAATTCACGGCTTGCCAAGGAGTATCATTTCTCATCGAGATACCAAGTTCATAGGACATTTCTAGAGGACCTTATGGAAGAAGCTGGGGACAAACTTTTCTTTTAGCTCAGCGTATCATCCTCATACGGATGAACAGACAGAGGTCGTGAACAGGAGATTGGGAGATTTGTTAAGGAGATTAGTGACTAAACACCACAGTCAATGGGATCACATTCTACCATAGGTGGAATTCACTTACAATGATTCACTCAATAGAAGCACAGGGCAGATTCCATTCCAAATTATATACAGAATGCAGCCAAGGGGAGTCTCTGAATTGAAAGATTCAGAACAAGCTAAGTTCAAGAGTGCTAGTGCAGAGGACTTTGTAGAAGGAATGAAGGAGCTTCATAACATAATCAAGGAGCGATTGCAGAGTTCAAGTCAAGAGTACAAGTGTGGAGAAGATCAACACATGCGAGAAATTCAATTTGAAGTTGGTGATTTGATTCTTGCGCATTTGAGGAAGGAAAGGTTCCCAAGGGGAACATACAACAAGTTGAAGATGAAGAATATTGGACCATGCAAGGTCATAAGTAAATTTGGGGCAAACGTGTATGAGATTGAATTACCCAATGGGGTTGGAATCTCACTGATATTCAATGTTGCGGATTTGTACCATTACAAAGTTGAAGAAGCAGGAGCAAAAGGTGAACAAGAAAAGATTCAATGGACAAAACAAATGTCTGTAGCTGAAAATCCACAAATGGAAAGCATAATTGATAAGAGGATTAGCAGAAAGACCAGGAGAAAAGATTATTTTGAATACTTGGTCAAGTGGAAAGGACATCCAGTTGAAGATGCTAGTTGGGAGGATAAAGCAGCAATTCAAAAGCATGGACAAACAGTGAAGGAACTCATGAACAGGAGTTCATGAAAATTTTCAAGCGAGGGAGTATGATGCAAGAGCATCGTAGAAATCCAAAGCACGCGCCTAGCCAAAGAGACAGTTGGATGCGCAGATGCAATTAAATACATTTTTGTGGAAACATTGTGAATTTTAAAATCTGAAACATTAATGTGATGGACAGGAGGAAAGTGCAGTTGCATTTATATTTGAAGATCCAAAGTGATTTTGGAGTGTATGTTCCTATCTGTCGGATGTAATAGGAATTTATGTGTGTTTAATGCAAGTAGGTATATTTAAATGATAGATTAGACAGTTTTAGAAGTGTAGGAGGGAAAATGGGTCATAGACACCTTAACCTTGTATCATTGTATGATTATTCAGAATTCAGAATTCAGATTCGTAAGTTGTAGAGATGCGTAGAATAATATAGGAAGACAGAGAATTTTATGCATTTAAGTTGTTATTTACCATGTATAGGAGCACAGCAATTAATAGAAGAAAGCTTTCATTCCAATCTATGTGTTTGTTATGGTTTTTGGAACCACCTGTTAAATGGTATGTTGCGGGCTTGTTTGCATTATCTGTATGCATTTTTCTTCAATTTTATATGTGTGTGCATGCTCTAGAATTCTATGATTGAATGTTTGAATTATGGATAAGGGAAAAATGAGTTTCAGTTGTTTCTCTTTCTGAGAACTCCTACAAAGAGTGCAGTGGAGGGTCTGCAAGGAGTGTGTCGACCACGCTCTAAGTTTCATCTCAGAACTCTCATAGGATATTCAAATTGTGTCTTTACAGGAAAGATTGCTAGTAGATCACATAGCCATGAAAAGTGTGCCCAAGCTGGAAGAAGGGAACGAATTACTTCAAACTCACAGGGGAGTTGAAGGATTCTCTGTTGCAAAGAGTGCACAGAACCGAAGACCCAAATAACCAGAGGTTGTTTGAAAATTTGTCACAAGGAGTGCGTGCAAGGACCCTTTTGGAATCCTTGAGTTCGCAAGTGAATCTCAGAAGGGATAGAGCCTCTTAAGTGTTCAAATGAAGGTGGAGGTTGAAATCGTCTCACAGAAGTTAAGTTCGGAAGGAAGGACGCCAAGTCATTTGGTAGAAGTCCTAGAGAAGTTGAATCGGACGGTGGAATAGCTTCAAGGAGAAGTGTCGAGGTTCTGTTAGCTGTTGGATCTTATGGAACAACGGAAATATTAAGACTGAGATTCTTTCAACACCCATAAGCTCAGGAGGAGTAGTGATAGTTATATCTGGATCAACGAAGACCGTTGATCTCGTATGTGAATTCGCATATCGGAGTTCAGGAAATGGAGTGACCAATGATTTGGGTCGAGTGTTGTGGATTTCTAATTGGAAAAATCTCGATACAACGAGGGTCGTTGGATCGAGAGAGGCACACAGCCATCGATCTCTTCAAAGGCACGATTTCAGAGATAGGGATTTGTAGAGGGAAAGGAACGGTTGTTTGATGTTCTCCCAAGTTGTGAAAGCCAAAGACTCATGCGAATAAGTGGCAAGGACCCACTCCGTAAGTGGAGTAAATAGCGGGGACAAGTAGTGTGCGCCCGTCGCTTTGGGTGGAGTCAACCTTCGTTGTCATATCACGTTTTGGGGATTCACAAGGGAAGAGCATGAGAGGTTGGCACTCCAACTCGTGAAGTTGCGAGTTGCAAAAGGTACTTGAATTAAGGATTAGTTGTGGTCACATTGGAAAAGGGGCTGAAGATGGGGCTTACACCTTAATCCCATTCTCAATTTCGCATTTCAGCTATTGCCAAGAGCTGTGGCATTGTACTCGAAGTGCCCAACTCATGAGACCCGAAATCCTTTGTGGGTTTACACAAGGAGTTTAGTTAACCTTTGTCATGGTTTAGAGAAGATCATGTGTGGATCTCAGCCTAAGGGCAGGAGGTATGCACCAAGAACCCACAACAATGCATGGAGTTGGTGCATCTCTACTTGATGAAAGCAAATATGCTCTTGTTCCTTCCATCAACGCTGAGGATGAGAATTGCGTAGCTACCACAAGGTCCATCTATAGGGGAGGAAGAGGTAGAGACACTGTCAGAACATTCAATGGCCACTGGAATCCCATTGCAGGTTTGAGTACCTAGGGAGGCCACTACTTCTTATGGTAACCTCGCTCAATGGCCATTAGCGCAACTAATTTGGATGATCAGAGCTTCAACTGATTAATTGGAGAAGAGGCTCCAGTAGGTTGAGCGGGAAGCAGATTTATATAAGAAGGAATCACTCATTGCACAAACATGATAGATGCAGCAGGAATATGCAAAGATCTAGGTGGAGAAGAAAATGGAAAAGTTCTAGGAAAATCTTGCAGAAGCCTAGCCAATAATCCGAAGGACAACACCTCAACTGCATGAATCTAGTGTAGCAGGAGAGCCGGTGGATCAGATTGAGCTAGTCTAGGTAGCATGGTTGGAGTTGTTCATTTTCACAAAGAGCCTTGAAACATAGTTGTGGGAGAGCCAACAGGAAGCATAACAACAACCCTGGAAGCTCCAAGAGAAGATGGAAAGAGTTTTACTTGAAGGAAATAATGCAAGGGAAACCCTGCACAAGAAAAATGTAGAATGTACAAAGATTTTCTGGGAAGTTAGTAACTATATGGGTATCATTTTAAGGTGCAACCAGACTCTGGAAGACTTGTGTACAAAGATCCAGTTTCTCAACGAGGAAGTTTCCATCACAATGGATCCGCTGGAGCAGCAAGAAAAATTCGACCAGATCCAGCAAGCAGACAACGAGTTGAATACTCTATTTGAAGCACAATCAGTAACTAAGAAAGAGCTACGAGAGTTTTGATCGGTTGTTCAGACAACCTACATGCATATGCATCACGTAGATTCTATAGTCGACTCAGAATGTAACTCTCGGGTTGCGTCCAAGACTAAGGGATGCATTACAGACGCGACTCACCAGTTCATGGCTAAAGCTTCACTCCTCGCCAAGAAGTGGCAGGACAAGGTTATCAATTTCCAAGGAGTAAAGAAGAGAGCCCTATAATTGGTCCCAAAGTTGAGACCTTCGTTTGAAGAGGCGGAAAAAGAAAGCACTCAAGCAAAAGTTGGGAGCAAAGCAGAGACAGAATACAAAGGAAAGAAACAGGCCAGTCTAGAGACCATAGAAGAACACAGGACTTGACTCGAGGATGAGTCAAGGACTGTGGTCAGAGCCTGTTGGGCCCTTCATTTTATTGTTATAAGTTTCACAAGTGATGATGCAGTTCCAATTTTGGTCAAAGAGAATTTACGCAAGTCACGGAGGAGCAGGACAACAGAACAAGGAAAGAAACAGAAAATGGTTGGAAGGAAGGGTAGTGCAACACCAGCATGGAGAAAGAAGTTACAACAGAACAAGAACAAGAAAGCATGCAAAGTCTCAAACCCGAAAATCCTAGTTGGCTTATATATATGGGATGAATACGATTGTAAAGGGTTGATTTACTGTTCATTGATTTTGGGTTGTTGTCGATTATGATTATGAATTATAGGTTGTTGGAATGCATTCGAGTTCTGTGTTATTATCCACTTTGGGTAGATGTTAGCTATGATTCTAGAGTCTGGGTTTCGGAAACCATACCAAGTCTATAAAGAGTCATGTCCTATTGTATTGGTGAAAGAGCAAGGATTTTGAGTTAACCTTGTCTCTCAGTAATAGAGTTTTGTTGTTAAGTTTTGGCATGGCCTAGTTGTGTATGTATCTGAGTAGCATCATGTAATTGAGAACATCTTTATGAAGTTAATACAAAGAGAGATTCAAATTTTGAAATCATTGTGTCTGTTAAGCTTCAGATTATCTTGAATGTTGTTTCATATTGTCTTTATGTTAGATTAGATTAATGGGATATAGTTTCTTTATGGTTGCAACGCAACTCTATTTTCTTTAATCTGAGTTAGAAATGTTCAGACGATTTTGAGTTTAATCTATCTTCCGCAATACTACAGAGATCATACGATTGTATGGATTTGTCTAAGCATTCTTCTTATCCTTCCCTATTTTCCTTGTCTTGGTTGTGCTTTGGGTGAGTCTTCTTCCTTTCTAGGAAGATGAAAATGCCATCTCTCTATACTGCCTCGATATCTTTTGTTGGTAACCTGAGAAGGACCCTAGTCTGATCAATTTTGTGCCAACAACACTCAAGTCCAGAATTCATCCGATTTATTTTGATCATCTAAGGTCTTAGGACTGGTGATTGTTATGAGGAACATGGAAGTATCTAATTCCCATAACCAACTCTAACCTAGAGTTAGGAATAGATTGATTGTGAGGTTCTTAATCACAATGCAATCAAATAATTCAAGTTATTAAACTAATACAAAAATTCATCAACATCATACACATTTCTCTAAAAGAAACTCTATTAATTGGTTAATTTCATTACAAAAACATCTCAATTACCATGATCATGTCAGTAATATGATCCACTTGTAATTTCAACCATTAACCATTCATCATGGATAATATATCATTTGATTAATACTGATTCTAAATTAACAATGTATAAAACACCACATCGACAATAATCAAATTATATTCAAGTAGACTCACAAATCACATTAAATTCTCACCTCTAACCTTAATTTTCATAAACAATTCTATAGTCTAATTAGGCAAGCCATACTCCAAGTAGATAACAATCTCACCAAAAGCACATTGAACATTATCACGTCAATCTCTATCATAGATTGTGCATTTAACCTTTATCTTTAGTATCTTAAATCGATTACACAGTTATTGTTAACACGTAATGAGGTAGTCAATTTATCGTTAAAACATCAATTTAATTATTGGGTTTCCAAGACATTCTACAAACCATTTAATACCCTCTTTAAGTATTCTTATGATTATGATTTAATCCTTATTGAATAAAAACATATAACATCATTTTTTACTATAGTAGAAGGTTTTCTAAATTTAATTAGTTGTTTTTAAGACATTCTACAAACCATTTAATACCCTCTTTTAAGTATTATTATGATTATAATTTAATCCTTATTGAATAAAAACATATAACATCATTTTTTTACTATAGTAGAAGGTTTTCTAAATTTAATTAGTTGTTTTTAACTCCTTGAGCTATCTTCCAAATCAACATCACCCTTATCAATTATCATTATTTGTATTCATAACCTTAAGACCCCAAGATGTTACACTCTAGCTTAGATATAAAATCGCATTATATTCATTATAAAATTAATCAATTAATAGTTCGATAACTATTAAATTGTGAACTGCCCCACTCACTACGTAGATCAATTAATCTTTGATCATACCAGTCTTTGAAATCAATCAAAGAGTAAGATGATATAAAAGAGGAGTTTAACTCATTCATATATATATATATATATATAAAATTATTCCACTTCCACCAAAAGAATAAAAGCTCCAATTCGTCACCATACCAACTCTATCTTTTTATATAACATATGTGTTTCTTTTCCTTAATTAATATCTTTGACATTCACTGAGAATTTATAATATGTGCCACTTGTGTGAGTGACTTTTTTTTCCACGGGAAAGTTTCTCTTTTATATTCAACAGTATATAAAGTGTTTACATAGCAGCATTACAATCCATCCCGGAGACTCAGCAAGGTTTGACCACAAGACCTCCTCCCATCTGGAGAAAGGTACGCTTGTCTTTTACCATCTGAGCTATCTCACGGGACTGTGTGAGTGACTTATCATACCTATATTTAATGATCATCATTAAATATTAGTGAGATTATAAAATTACAAAAGTTTTAAAGGAGACAAGGATATCGCATAGTCTAACTACGACTAGTATTAACACGACTTAACTGGAGTGCACTCGTATAATATACGTGAAGTATATACTGAGCACAGTGTAACTCCAATTGAATAAAACAATTAAAATATGATTGCGATTAAAATATGGCATATACCATAAACTTAGTGGCAATATGATCTTGGAACAAAAATTGTCAGCGTCTAAATGAATTGGCATGATTCAATTAACAATCGTTGGACTTCAAAATAATTGTATAACTAGTGGCAATAGTAATTATTAGAAATATATATATATATGTGTTGGGGGGGAACGATCAGAATAATAGATATAACCATTCAACCACGATTTATTCAAAGTCGGTTAAACAATAATTTACCATGAGTAACTTTGATTTTTTTAGTAGTTTGAATCCATTCACAAGGTTATATATTAATATAATTCGTACATGATTGCAATAATATAATAATCTACAACATGAGAAATTTAGCATAAAATATTGTAACTAAAGAAATGACGAATTCTTTGATAGCGATCTTTGATTGGAATCTGATACTTGTGTGATGTCTCTTCGCTTGATTTCCTAACTTAAGACTTCACTCGTACCTCTCATCCAACGCTATGGGTACTCTTCTTCTCCCTTAGCCCCTCGAGCCGCAAAGGGGCCAAGCACAAAACCAAAACACAATAGATCTCAAGCTTGCCTCGCAAGGAAGATCTTCCACTCTTTCTCAAGCTTGCCTCGCAAGGAAGAGCTTCCACTCTTTCTCAAGCTTGCCTCGCAAGGAAGAGCTTCCACTCTTTCTCAAGCTTGAATTCCCGACTCTCACAAGTAAACCACAGAAAAACAAATTTTGGAAGCATAACATTACTATTCCAAAGTGAGTCCCCTTCCCCTTCTATCCTAATTATTTTATAGGTAAATTCTAAATGACACTTGTCCGCATGCAAAAGTAATTAACTTTTTAATTAATTTAATTATATTATTCACCCACACACTTGTCACACTCTCCCCAAGTTGCACAAGTAAATACCCTTTTTATTTTATTTTTAACAAGCCATTTTCCTCACATTCCCTAATGTGTTCATAATTTTTCTCTTAGTTGTCCCTTTGTTCCCCAAAATCTCATTTAATGAGTGTCTCCTAACTAGATCTTAGTTAGAGTTGGGTTAGGAGTCTTCTCCTAGTTAGACTTAGTGGTAGATTGACTTAAGATGTTATTCTATGTGTACACCTATTCTCTCATGTTTTATTTATTTCTATATTAAAAATCTTTTTTATTTATTTCATGCACACATGTGCACTTTATCAAACCTTTAAATTTGTATTCACCTTTTTCCTAGAGGTTAATTTTATCTCAATTATTTTAATTTATTTAATATTTTTAATTAGTCCTTTAAATAAACTTAGACTTAGACTTAGTCTTAGGATTAGGCTTTGACTCTTGTTAGGCTTATAAGTTTATAATTTATTGATTGATTAATTATTTTATTCTAGCAAGGTCTAAACATTTAAATGTTTTCTAGGCCACTTAGATTTATTGACTCAAGTTTTAATTTTTTGACGTGCCCTTCAAGAAACACCTTCATGCTCCAAGGGTGCCACTCACCTTTGACTAGCTTTGGAAGTTTCTGTTGGACACACCTACCACACTTAGAGGGGGGGATGAATGAGTGTGGGGATCTTTTTGCCAAAACTTCTCTCCTACACAAAAATTTCTTAGTTAACATTCAACATTTTCTCATTATTCATTGTTGTCATTTATAATCAATTAGATGTGAATACATATCAACAACATATATCAGCAACATATCATCAAAAAATCATCTCCACAAGAAATACAAAGAACACAAGATGTATGTACAATTTTTCTTTTTATTATGGACTTCAATCCGGGGGTTTTTTAGCAACAACTGAATAGAGTACAATTCTACAAGAGAACCAGCTCTATATGCAAGACTCAACTTACATTCTCAGCACCAACTGAGATGACGCAACAATCCTCAACAGATATCAATATATCAACATAAACAAGTGCATCAACCATGCACCAACCTATGCCAAACAACATGTAATCAACATGTACCGTAAACAAGTGCATCCAACCATGTACCATGTATATACCAATAATTTGTCAACTAATCATCAATATGTACCAACATCATCAACTATACACCTCATGTATGTGCCAACTCATCAACTGTTTGTCTCAACCATGACTAGTTTTGGATTAGTCAACAACCCCAACTTGAAATAATCATAACTTTGTACATGTAATGAATAAATATATGAAACTAATACACAATGTTCTTCTGTGTGTTTTATGTAATTCCCCCAGGTAGCGCTACTTGGAACCTCTCAGAAAAGGAGTTATAGCAAAAATGGCATACCTTGTTGAATTCTGGCTTATTCTAGATAGTGACCTTGTAGAGCGTGCCCCGCACAAAATATTCATTGAATTGATATGAAACTATTAAAAAACATACTACATATTGTACCCTAATCAACACATTTGGTCTCACTGAATTTGGATCTGTTATGAAGAATTTATGACATTTTTATCCGAAACACTTGTTTTTGACTAGTTTCAGGACTAGCCACAAACCCTATTTTCCACGGAGTGTAACTCCCAAAATACAACAACCCACAAGATGAATTTTTTACCACATATACTTGGGTATGTTTTCTCAATGGAATAGCAATTTCAGAATCTAAATCATTATAGAAAAAAAAAAATTATAGCGAAAATGGTGAGATGACCTGTAAATAGCATACCTTAGAAAGCATCATCAAAAGAACTTATCCTCCCTTTCATTTTGGCACTCTTTTCTTCACCTTCCTTCTAAAATCCAGCTTAGATATCCTTGGTTACCTCAGTCACCTATATATCTTCAATATGCTCAAGTGTTCCACACCAAAAATGTTCAAGAATCTCTTAGAAGAATCTCTCCATCAATACTCCAAAAGATATTCTCACAAGAAGCTCTCCATTGATCCACAAAAATGATGATCTACAAGAGGCCATTGCTATCTTATTTATACTTTCATCATATAGGTCACTTAACCCATTTCTAGGTCACTTAACCTATTTTCCTTTTTTTAGGGTTAACCACTTTCCATAAATAGACATTTCTCCAATATTTTATCATTTAAATATTCCTTCTTGTTTTTCTCATCTTACTTTATCATTTCTTGATTTTTTCACTTCTCTTTATTATTTAAATAATCCACCTTGACTTTGTCACCTTACTTTATCATTTAAATAATGATTTCTTCTTTTAGGTCACTTAACCCATTTCTGGGTCACTTAACCTATTTTCCTTATTTTTAGGGTTAACCACTTTCCATAAATAGAAGGTTCTCCAATACTTTATCATTTAAATATTCCTTCTTGATTTTGTCACCTTACTTTATCATTTCTTGATTTTGTCACTTCTCTATATTATTTAAATAATCCACCTTGACTTTGTCACTTTACTTTATCATTTAAATAATGATTTCTTCTTTTAGGTCACTTTGACTTCTTTGACGTTGGGGGCTTCAAGCCTTCATGTGGGGGTCATTCATCTTCGTAAGGCCATAAATATCAAACCATGAGGAGTTATGTGACATTCCACATACCACCGGAAATGGCATGACAAGCACTATCCATATAGGATAGTTTCACCAACAATTTCCTTGATTTTCGTCTCATTATTCCACATACAAGCATGGGTCATCCAACCATTCTTCTAGGATAACTCAATCTGTAACGCATCTTCCCATGAGGGCTTTCACCATAAGGGGACCACTTTGGAGTTCATCCATTTGTGCACCTTATCAATCATGATAAGAAAATAATTAGAGCAAGGGTCCTCCAACCATTTGTCTAGGATAAATCAATCCACAAAGCGTCTTCCCGTAATGGCTTTCACCATAAGGGGACCACTTTGGAGTTCATCCATTTGTGCACCTTATCAATCATGATAAGACAATAATGAGTCATCTATACAGTTTTCCAACAATGCATCATATACCAATGAAACCACAACGATCCATCTTCATCATG
>ML785518.1:589957-619857 GCA_009831015.1 Picea engelmannii | reverse complement strand
TTTTAGGTCACTTAACCCATTTCTAGGTCACTTAACCTATTTTCCTTATTTTTAGGGTTAACCACTTTCCATAAATAGAAGGTTCTCCGATACTTTATCATTTAAATATTCCTTCTTGATTTTGTCACCTTACTTTATCATTTATTGATTTTGTCACTTCTCTTTATTATTTAAATAATCCACCTTGACTTTGTCACTTTAATTTATCATTTAAATAATGATTTATTCTTTTAGGTCACTTTGACTTCTTTGATCTTGGGGGCTTCAAGCCTTCATGTGGGGGTCCTTCATCTTCGTAAGACCATAACTTTCAAACCATGAGGAGTTATGTGACATTCCAAATACCACCGGAAATGGCATGACAAGCACTATCCATCTAGGATAGTTTCACCAACAATTTCCTTGATCTTCATCTCATTATTCCACATACAAGCATGGGTCCTCCAACCATTCTTCTAGGATAAATCAATCCGTAAAGCATCTTACCATGAGGGATTTCACCATAAGGGGACCACTTTGGAGTTCATCCATTTGTGCACCTTATCAATCATGATAAGAAAATAATTAGAGCAAGGGTCCTCCAACCATTCTTCTAGGATAACTCAATCCGCAAAGCGTCTTCCTATGAGGGCTTTCACCATAAGGGGACCACTTTGGAGTTCATCCATTTGTGCACCTTATCAATCATGATAAGACAATAATGAGTCATCTATACAGCTTTCCAGCAATGCATCATATACCAATGAAACCAAAACGATCCATCTTCATCATGTATCAATGAAAACTCATTGATCCATCTTCATCATATCAATGACAACTCATTGATCCATCTTCATCTATGAATTCTCATCAAGGAAAATACATATTATATTACATCAATCATCAATCAATAAATCCTTTGACATCAATCAATCACTTGACATCAATCAATGACATTAATCAATCAAACCATTGGCATCAATGACAACATGATCCAACTGTTTCTCCAACCCTTGGAGTCAACACTCCACTCGATCGACCTTGTGAGAGACTAAGGGCTTCTAAGGAATAAGATTGTTTCCTTATTATGCCTCATGAGCGATTGTCTCAGTCTGCCATCATGGAATCGTGTACCTCATGAACTAGGTAATTGTTAACCTACAGTTCATGTCATGATGGGAGTGTTAGAAGGCTGTGACAGGGACACTGCCACACATCTACCTCAAATGTCTTGTTTCTTTACGTGACCCCTTTACTCCTTATGTGAGTCGGCTTAGCAAGCATCGTCAAGCCTGCATCCACTGACAAAATAGTTTCAATAATCCATATACATAAATCATATTTTAATCAGTCATATATCACATGTGCATAAAATGAAATACTTAAACAAAATACAATCCACTCCCTGACTCAATCCGGAGTCCAAGGAAGTCCATTGATGTCATCAACATCCATAACCTGTCAAGTGTCCTACACACTCAGGAGAACTTGTCAATAATATATTTCACTACATGTACATATGAAAGTAATGATAAATCAGAATATATCATCATCATATATAACTCATAATTGAAATAAAATCATAGTGTACCATAACCAAATCAATTGCACGCAAGTGTCCTCAAAGAATTAGTCAATATAGGTTTGTTTAGTAGAACAGGATGTTACAGTGTGTGTGTGTGTGTGTGTGTGTGTGTGTGTGTGATTTTTCTAAAACAAAACGTCACACAATTGATTAAATGAATTCTCTCAACTTACCAAGAGAATAGAATGATTATGATACTAACATAATAGGCCATTTTCTTTAAATGATATCTGACTCCTATTGGAGTAGTCTTACTAAACCTGAATACCACTTATTCCCAACAAATAAGAATAAATTAAATGCACGTATGGGAGCACAAGAAATTATAAATATGTTAATCTCTCTTCAAAGTTAAATGCAAGAATGGGTTGAATCAGACTTATGCCAATTATTTGATAATTCCTTTGATGGCACAAGCTACCACTTAGTCAAATGGTCCAATAGTTATGAAAACACCCAACCCAACTCACAAGTTTAGAGACAGAGAGGGGTATGTCCCATATGACCTCAAGAAGTAGAAATGCATAGTTTATGGCCTCACGGGGTATAGAATTGTAGTGCACTTCCTTTGAATAAGTGAGATACTTAGTGCACTAGTTGGTTTTGGGTTTCCAACGGTCTCAAGATCATAAGTTTTCTTCTATTTAGGAATAAATTTAGATATTCTACTAATTAAGTGAAAAAAATGTGTTATAATAGCTCTTGATCTCGAATTTGAGAGAAAATTGGATGACATTTAATCTAGAGTTGTTTGCATTCATAAATTGCTAGTGGAGAACAAAATTCTAAGTGGAATAATTATAATTATAGCCAAGAACTCACCATTGCACCATTAATATGACTATAAGTAGCATCTCTAATACATAGAAAACACCAAATAACTCACATATTATTTTCTCCTCAAACATAGAGAAGTATTCAAACCATTCAAGACACAATGGAAAATAGATTTACCATAGAAACCCAAATGGTAAAACCAACATTCAAATGGCTTCTCAGTCCTAATTTTGACAATCTCATGTTACAATCAAATTCACGGCTCTATGGCCATTCAAACATTTACAGAAATCATGTTGATCTCATTCTATCCTCCTCTTTGTTTATATATCATATTATGGATCAATCATTAAGTTATCACAAGTGTTGATAATAACTGCTCAATTAGGTCATCAATATCACTCAATCATATCTCCTACTTAGTCTATCAAATAGATTAAATTAGAACCCTATCTTTGCAAAGAATTTTCCTATACTTTTATCTTCTCCTATAGTTTCTCTTTCTAAGATGTTTATTTGTTGAATATAAAGAAAGTATTTATCCCTAAAGGCAGGGATGATTTTAAGGATACAAATTTATTTTTTAATGTAGAAACCTTGGCGAATCTTACTAATCCTTCATATGTCAACTCTAAAATGTTTGGCGATATTGTTGTAAAACTATTCAAATTTATAAGGATTTTATACAGTTTTTATAAACTTTTGGCGATTTTTAAGGTAAAATAATTTTATCCTATAGAATTTGGGCGAATCATTTTTAGAATAGAGAATCATTTTTTGGGAAAAACCTTGGAAAATTAAACCGTGAGAGAAATTTATCCCTTAAACTCATCCCTACCTAAAGGATTTATCTAAGAGAATTTGACCACATGATTGCACAATGATTAATTAATTTAAAGGACAACTTGGGCATATAACAATACATAAACTTTGTTGGAAGACTAAATGTATTTCTCATCATTTATGGAGCATAATGTCAACAATTTTGTGATACAATGAACAATTTGACAACCGCCCATGTCGATAGCAAAAATATGAGATTTCAGGAGATTATAAAATTGCAAAAGTTTTAAAGGAGACAAGGATATCGCATAGTATAACTACGACTAGTATTAACATGACTTAACTAGAGTGCACTTGTATAATATATGTGAAGTAGACACTGAGCACAGTGTAACTCCAATTGAAGAAAACAAATAAAATATGATTATGATTAAAATATGGCATAGACCGTAAACTTAGTGGCAATATGATCTTGGAACAAAAATTGTCAGCGTCTAAATGAATTGGCATGATTCAATTAACAATCGTTGGACTTCAAAATAATTTTATAACTAGTGGCAATAGTAATTATTAGCAATATATATATATGGAATGATCGGAATAATAGATATAACTAACATCCAGAATTAGATTATGATCATACAAAGATTCATTCATCGAGACTGTCATTCATTCGAGAATTAAAATAATAAGAAATATACATTAGTAATGTAATCATTAAGCATCCAACCATTAGTTAAGCTTGAATTCGCAACTCTCACAAGTAAAACACGGAAAAACAAATTTTGGAAGCATAACATTATTATTTCAAAGTGAGTCCCCTTCCCCTTCTATCCTAATTATTTTATAGGTAAATTCTAAATGACACTTGTCAAGATGCAAAAGTAATTAACTTTTTAATTAATTTAATTAATATTATTCACCCACACACTTGTCACACTCTCAACAAGTTGCACAAGTAAATACCCTTTTTATTTTATTTTTAACAAGCCATTTTCCTCACATTCCCTAATGTGTTCCTAATTTTTCTCTTAGTTGTCCCTTTGTTCCCCAAAATATCATTTAATGAGTGTCTCCTAACTAGATCTTAGTTAGAGTTGGGTTAGGAGTCTTCACCTAGTTAGAATTAGTGATAGATTGACTTAAGATGTTATTCTATGTGTACACCTATTCTCTCATGTTTTATTTCTTTATATATTAAAAATCCTTTTTATTTATTTCATGCACACATGTGCACTTTATCCAACCTTTAAATTTTTATTCACCTTTTTCCTAGAGGTTGATTTTATCTCAATTGTTTTAATTTATTTAATATTTTTAATTAGTCCTTTAAATAAACTTAGACTTAGACTTAGTCATAGGATTAGTCTTTGACTCTTGTTAGGCTTATAAGTTTATAATTTATTGACTAATTAATTATTTTATTCTAGCAAGGTCTAAGCATTTCAATGTTTTCTAGGCCACTTAGATTTATTGACTCAAGTTTTAATTTTTCGACGTGCCCTTCAAGAAACACCTTCGTGCTCCAAGGGTGCCACTCACCTTTGACTGATTTTGGAAGTTTCTCCAACCCTTGGAGTCAACACTCCACTCGATCGACCTTGTGAGATACTAAAGGCTTCTAAGGAATAAGGATTTTTCCTTATTATGCCTCGTGAGTGATTGTCTCGGTCTGCCCTCATGGAATCATGTACCTCGTGAACTAGGTAATCATTAACCTACAGTTCATGTCACGATGGGAGTGTTAGTAGGCTGTGACAGGGACATTGCCACACATCTACCTCAAATGTCTCATTTCTTTGCGTGACCCCTTTACTCCTTATGTGAGTCGGCTTAGCAAGCATCGTCAAGCCTGCATCCATTGACAAAATAGTTTCAATAATCCATATACATAAATCATATTTTAATCAGTCATATATCACATGTGCATAAAATGAAATACTTAAACAAAATACAATCCACTCCCTGAATCAATCCGGAGTCCAAGGAAGTCCATTGATGCCATCAACATCCATAACCTGTCAAGTGTCTTACACACTCAGGAGAACTTGTCAATAATATATTTCAATACATCTACATATAAAAGTAACGATAAATCAGAATATATCATCATCATATATAACTCATAATTGAAATAAAATCATAGTGTACCACAACCAGATCACTTGCACGCAAGTGTCCTCAAAGAATTAGTCAATATAGGTGTGTTTAGTAGAACGGGATGTTACAGTGTGTGTGTGTGTGTGATTTTTCTAAAACAAAACATCACGCAATTGGTTAAATTTATGCTTTCAACTTACCAAGAGAATAGAATGATTATGATACTAACATAATAGGCCAGTTTCTTTAAATGATATCCAAATCCTATTGGAGTAGTCTTACTAAACCTGAATACCACTTATTCCCATAATATAAGAAAAAATTAAATGCATGTATGGGAGCACAAACAATTATAAATATGTTAATCTCTCTTCAAAGTTAAATGCAAGAATGGGTTGAATCAGACTTATGCCAATTATTTGATAATTCCTTTGATGGCACAAGCTACCACTTAGTCAAATGGTCCAATAGTTATGAAAACACCCAACCCAACTCAAAAGTTTAGAGACGGAGAGGGGTATGTCCCATATGACCTCAAGAAGTAGAAATGCATAGTTTATGGCCTCACGGGGTATAGAATTGTAGTGCACTTCCTTTGAATAAGTGAGATACTTAGTGCACTAGTTGGTGTTGGGTTTCCAACGGTCTCAAGATCATAATTTTTCTTCTATTTAGGAATAAATTTAGATATTCTACTAATTAAGTGAAAAAATTGTGTTATAATAGCTCTTGATCTCGCATTTGAGAGAAAATTGGATGACATTTAATCTAGAGTTGTTTGCATTCATAAATTGCTAGTGGAGAACAAAATTCTAAGTGGAATAATTATAATTATAGCCAGGAACTCACCATTTCACCATTAATATGACTATAAGTAGCATCTCTAATACATAGAAAACACCAAATAACTCACACATATTCTTTTCTCCTCAAACATAGAGAAGTATTCAAACCATTCAAGACACAATGGAAAATAGATTTATCGTAGAAACCCAAATGGTAAAACCAACATTCAAATGGCTTCTCAGTCCTAATTTTGAAAATCTCATGTTACAATCAAACTCATGGCTCTATGGCCATTCAAACATTTACAGAAATCATGTTGATCTCATTCTATCCTCCTCTTTGTTTATATATCATATTATGGATCAATCATTAAGTTATCACAAGTGTTGATAATAACTGCTCAATTAGGTCATCAAGATCACTCCACGATATTGCCTACTTAGTCTATCAAATAGATTAAATTAGAACCCTGGCTTTGCAAAGAATTTTCCTATACTTTTATATTATCCTATAGTTTCTCTTTCTAAGATGTTTATTTGTTGAATATAAAGAAATTATTTATCCCTAAAGGCAGGGATGATTTTAAGGATGCAAATTTATTTTTTAATGCAAAAACCTTGGCGAAACTTACTAATCCTTCGTATGTCAACTCTAAAATGTTTGGTGATACTTTTGTTAAAATATTCAAATTTATAAGGATTTTATATAGTTTTTATAAGCTTTTGGCGATTTTTAAGGTAAAATAATTTTATCCTATAGAATTTGGGCAAATCATTTTTAGAATAGCGAATCATTTTTTGGGAAAAACCTTGGAAAGTTAACCCATGAGAGAAATTTAGCCCCTAAAATCATCCCTCCCTAAAGGATTTATCTAAGATAATTTGACCACATGATTGCACAATGATTAATTAATTTAAAGGACAACTTGGGCATGTAACAATACATAAACTTTGTTGGAAGACTAAATGTATTTCTCATCATTTATGGAGCATAAGGTCAACAATTTTGTGATACAATGTACAATATTGCAAATGCCTAAGAGAGTGATTCAAACTATAACATTTTCGACATTATGGTAAATTTCAAAGATGCCTTGGGAATATATAAAAAATGATTTTATATTTGGAGTACTACTAGTAACAACACACTGCAAATATGATGTATCATGTGTTGCGATTTATATGGTATAAAAAATGGTGCATTTATTGACTTATAAGGAAGATCGATGACATGAATTATTATGCAATATTTTTCTTCAATGACATAGTATGACTTCATGGATTCCGGAAAACAATCACATTAGACATAGACATGAATAATTCTTAAGTAGTTTTTGGAGGAAATTTTGGAAGAAGATGGGGATGGAGTTGCAATGAAATTTAACATATAACCCTTAAAGGGATGGATATACAAATATCATGAAGTGAATCCCTCAAAATATACTATGAAGATTAGCTAGAGAAAATAGCATTTACTGCAAGGCTAAGAGTTTAGTGCATGATGTGTTTTTGCATACAATAACTCCGTAAATAGGTTATTATGACGTTTCAAAACCTCACACATAGTTTTTTTCCAGAAAAATCTCCAGCATTATGACTAACTGTGAAAACTTACACACTCATATACAATAAATTTGTAAATAGGTAGATAGGATATTCATCATTTAGAATTATATGGAAGGAAACTAAGATGATTACAAACTTAGTGTTGATGAATTGCCAATATACAATTATGATTCATACATTATATGGTGCAATTGTGTTTGTATATTCAAGATAGATTGAAGGATAATAGGGAATATTACATGGTGACCATAGATGCATTATGGAGGATAAAGTTATTCACAATGGGAGATATGGTCATGGTGTATTTGAATAAATAGCTCTATCTTAGATGTTCATATAACAAGTTGAATGCAAATAATATTGGACCATGTTGGATATAAAATGTGCAAAGTCAAGTTTCTATATAATTCAACATATCACATATCACACGCAATAGTTTATGAGGATATTTTCATATACGAGGATGATGCAACTAAAGAATAATGAAGAAATGTAGATTGGAATTTAAGTATGTACATGTGAGAAAGAATCCAAGGGAAATACATAAAATTTTGAACTGTAAGGTAGTTACGACATGGAGAAATGAACACAAATAATATTAGTGAAATAAAATAGTACTTTATATAAGGACAATAGTTTTTTTTTTTAAGTTGAGGTAACACACAATGTTTTATTTGTAATTGGAAGTTGATGCATAAGTGTCCAAGATAATATTGAGTATAATGAGAATACAACATGAGAGAACAACGCAATAAAGTTGCAATAGAGTTAAGAGAGAGAATGGAAGAACAATATAAGATACATGTCATAGATATAAGTGCATGTGAAGAATCATGGGAACAAGAAAATGGCGAGAACATAATTTAGGCTTGGAGGTGAAAAGTGTTTGATAGTTAGCAGATTAGAAAAATAATAATAATGATGAATGTTAGTAGGAGTACTATGATCAGCGTCCATGGTGATGACAAAAAGTGATCATACCAACAAAATACAACATTGGATGAAGTTGAAACATTACAACCTGGGGAAGTTGAACAATCAAGCATAGATAGGGAGGGATTTGTATATTTTCCCATTGGTACTAGGAGATTTGGAAGCTATGATATTCGCAATGATAGGAGGGATAAGAATATTTATTCTTGGTGGGAAACTCATGGGACAACATTCCCTCGTCTATAGTAATTATCCATGAGACTCCTCTCTCAGGTTACTTCATCCTCTAGTTGTGAGAGAAAATGGAGAATATATGGGAATTTGTATAGTTTGAAGAAGAGAAGGCTTGAAAAATACATGGCAGAGAAAATGGTGTATGTGTACACCAACCTCCATATTATTTATAGGTAGAGGGATGAGTGGTTAAAGGGAAAGACATATTGGGTATGTGCCATAGGGGGGGTGTAGGGGGGGCAGAACGCCCTAATTTTGTTTTGGTGGTTTTTGTATCTGTTTTTAGTAGTTTTCAACACACTTTTTTTTTCCTTTGGCAGTTTTGTAGCAATGGTTTTTCAACCCATGGTTTTCTAATTCCAATTAAGGAGTTAAGGTTGTATTCTAATTAAGGTCAATGAATTAGGGATTTGGATGTCGCGAGATCCTATATATATTGTATTATAAACAACGAAGATGTATGATGAATAAGAATTAGATGTGCAACTCTGAATAGGTTGTTGGTTTTCCCGGTTTGGGTTTCCATGGTAAATCTATGTGTATATGTGTGATTTCAATCGTGTTATTTCCTATTTTTATGAATCTATGTGTGCATTGCATTACTGTAAAAGATTTAAAACTTATAATACAAATATGTGGGATGTGTTTCCTAATGATATGGATTTGGAAAAAAAGTGTTGAGTTGGTGTTATCCAAATTAGATATTAATGAACTAGTGTTAGAGCCGATCACTTTTGATGATGATGATCCTCTTGAGGGGTCATCCTCCAAACCAATAGATGCATAGATTGGATTGGATATAGAGGAGGAGAATGGAGGAGAGAGCAGTGACAATGATGTTGATTTTGATGATTATGACATGGAGGACTACTCATGAGCTATGATATTCTTCCATCTATGGTTCCAATATCTATCATATATTGTATTTTCCATTGGCATTCCCACATATAGTATCAATGATTCAATATCTATGTACTACATTTTGATTTTGATGAGTTAATGAGAAAACTTTAGCTTGTAGTTATAATTTCTAGTGTGTTTGTTATTTGATCATCATTGATGTAGTACTAGATAGTAGGAAATAGTTATATGATTGAATTTGTATCATGTAAATGTTCTAGCTTCTAACAAAATTTGAATCTTTATGTCTATATTTCATTTTTGTATGTGTAATTTGTATTTTTTCAATATATATATATGTGTGTGTGTGTGTGTGTGTGTGTGTGTGTGTGTGTGTGTGTGTGTGTAATATATAATATGTGTATATATGTATGTATATGTGTGTGTGTGTGTGTGTGTGTGTGTGTGTGTGTGTGTGTGTGTAGTGTGTCCTCTGTGTCACGTTTCTCGGGTTGTTGTGTCTCATGTCATACACTCATATTTCTATGTCCTCTATGTCCTGCATATTCATGTTATGTGAATTATCCGATGTTCAATTTTAAACATACAAGATGGAAATTACATCAAGCTACAAAATGATTTCTAACATAATTGCTTTAACATCTATCAACTAATTTCTTGTGTCAAAGTAGGGTGACCCAATGGACAATCGATTAACCTAATGATGTTAATTAGATGAGTCGATACTTATTGTGTTTGCACTTTGTAGATGTATTGGGGTAAATCATCATCATAATCATTCATAAGAATCAAATAAAAAAAACACTTCAATTCATAGAACATGTGCCATGAAATATATATATATATATATATATATATATATATATATATATATATATATATTCAAAATTAGCTCAAGTGTACATTTTTTGCAAAATGAAAGCAAGTTCCCAAGCATGGAAGAATGAAATATAGTTCCCTAGATACAAAAATGGCACTGGTCACTCATTGACTACTACCACCCTTGCCACTCTCAGGTGCATCCCATAAATTGATCGTTCTCCTCTTACTCGAAGTAGGAGATCAAGTCATTTTGTGCCTAGGTGTGGTTCGTCTCTCTAAAAAATGGAAAAATAAACAACATTATTATAAGTATTTTCAATTCACAATTCATAAATCAATTGTTATAAACAACATTATTATTATAAGAATAATTTTAATTCATGAATCACTTGTTACACCATACTTGAGTGTGTGGTACATTGAACGAGCAGGCTACTACTATTGTTGCATAAGTGGAAGAAACTGAAATTGATGCATATGTCGATGTCCAGGGTCTATTATTCGAGTGTAGAAACTATAAACATTGTATGATTATATATAGAAAATAAAATACATAATATATATATATATATATATATAATCAATGAAGAACATAGGGTTGATCAAGATACTAACTTCCTCCATGAGACTATCATGTCTATTGGCCTCCATTGACCCATAATTAATCTACCTGCAACTTGAGAATATGTGAGGGTCACATGAACTACGTCCATGTACCCTCTCCTGGCCAAAATCTGCTATAGTCCCTGAAGGCCCAACACCACCTGAAGGTTGTTCCTGGTGAGATAATGTTATAGATGTGTTGTGTTGCACCAAAGTATGGGTGAAGGTGTATATTTATGTCTAGGTATGTCTTATGCTTTCATCTATGGGATGATGTTAGGAAAGGGGGTCAAACCTCCACCTAGGAGGATGAGGACCTAGCAATGGGTCATGCGTAACATTTTCTCTATCTTGCATGGACCCATTACCCATTCCTTGGAATTCACCAATGTCAAAGTAGTTGATATGGTGACCTAAACAAATGACTCTGGGGATGAGAAACAAACTCTAGTAAAACCATGTAACCATATCCTAATCTTCGTGAATGTTCACTACGCATTCATATTTTGTTTCCTCTATGCATATTAGCTTTCCAAATTCAACAATTATAGAAAACCAACTAAAGTGATCGTAAACAATTATAACTAACAAAAGGGTAATAGATACTAGACATTGATGAAAATAAACATGAGGAGATAATACCTAAATGTGAGTTCACAATAATGACTATACCAACTACATCAATAATATTTGATGGTGCTTAAAATATAAAAGCTCTAAAAAAAAAAAAATATATATATATATATATATATATATATAATCCCAACAAAATAACACTTTCTTATATTAATTTAACAAATCGCAAAACAAATGTTTCCAAACAAAATCCAAAACCATCATATATATATATGGTATAATTTGTTAAAGCATTTTAAACTTAATCTTAAAATTAAAAAATGTAAATAAATATTTTTCAAATATATACATAATGTTTATGCATTTATTTTAAATAGCACATATTCATAATAACATTAATACATGTTCATGATTTCATTGACATAATTATAAATGAAAAATAAAATTACAGCCATGCATGTTCATGAATTGATAGGCATAATTATAAATGAAAAATAAACCCCCAAAAAAAAAGTTACCAATTTCACAGTTCTGCCTTTTTGAACTAATATATTTTATAAAAATAGTTGAATCTAGAACAACATGGAAACATCATCTAATAATGATTTCCCATCTAAATAACATGATGATAATAATGTTATCCAAAACCAAGAAAGTTTTGAAGTACATCATAACTCAACTCACAACTTCATTACAAGTAATTTAATATAAACATGGTTTAATAACGATATATATAAGATTGTATTTTATTTCTCCAATAGAGAGTATATATAGAGAGCTAGTACCCAATAGAGTGTATATATAGAGTCATTGAGAATCAGTACCCAACATCATATTAACCGTGATCTTAATAACCACAAGATCGGGTTGCATTTGAACCCTAGTCTCCAACGCATCAATTACCTGACACGAGACAATAATATCAGCCACGCGGCCCTAACCTTTCTTCCAACTCACGGCACGGCACCATTTAATGTACATTACTTACTAGCGTACATTCATCTTTATTCTCAATTTTCAGTATATTTATTCAATCTAAAACACTTTTAGATAGGATACTATATATCCCATCATATAGAGTATTGCATGTTTTTCTCAATTAAACAAATACGTTAGTTTTTTTTTTGACACTTCTTCGATCCATTTAATAGTTATTATTTACAAACACAGATTTATCTTTACCCTAGATTTAGTATATATGGGAAGAATCCAAATGAAACCAATTTTTTGGTCTTTGAAAGATATGCTTTCTTTCTTTAGGGAATGGTGTCATTATTTATTGCTGGAAACACATGAGCCCACAAAAGAGATATAAATTGCAACACAAAATAATTTCGAAGAAATAACGAGAAAGAATAAAGCAAGATAATATAATCACATTCAATGTGACATGAACCTTGCCAAATGCCTCTTAAGGCTACACAAATATATTTCACCTTGCCAAATGCCTCTTAAGGCTACCAAAATATATAATGTCTTCAACATAGGTGCCACCATTTCATGGTCTCCATTATGTGAACTATCACCATTATGTGAACTGTCACCATTACGTGAACCGGAATATTTCATTATTGACACAATTCCAACAATCCTTGACAACAATTTACCTTATACATTTCTCAAGTCCATTCATCATCTTTTTATGCAATCCAAGAGAATCCAAAACACTATTACAACTTCTCTAACAAAAATGGTTTTGTCAACATGTCTGCACAATTTTCTTGAGTATGGACTTTCTTAAGAGCTACTCCACTTCCATCAATAACAGGTCTTATAAAATGGTATTTAACATCAATATGCTTGGTCTTATTGTGATAAGTCGGATTGATAGCCGCATGGATAGCACTTTGACTATTACATAACCCATTCACCTTGTCCTACACTTCTTCAAACTCACCCAATATACCCTTTAACCAAATTTCCTCCTTGCAAGAATGAAGACATAACCCGAAGTAGATCTCCTTTTGTCCAAATCACCTGCAAAATCTAAATCAACATAACCACAAATTGAATCACCGCAACCATTATAGGTGGTAAAATAAGCACTTGTGCCTCTAAGATATCGAAGCACCCATTTCATTATTGTCCAATGCTTTCTACCTGCATTTTCCATGTATCTACTGACAACACCAACTACATGTGAACTATCTAGTCTTGTACATATCATTGCATACATTAAACTTCCTACTACACGAGCATATGGTACATGAGACATAGAACCATTTTCTTATTTATTACTAGGACATAAACTTGAAGAAAGCTTAAAATGGGAAGCCAAAAGGGATATTTATTGATTTCAAATTATTCATACCAAATCTCAAAAGTATCTTCTCCACATACTTCTATTATGATAACCATACCATATTTCTTGTCTCTGTGTATTTCTATTCCCCAAATTTGTTTTTCTACTCTTAGATCCTTCATATTAAAAGTCCTAGCCAACTGAGCCTTTAACTTGTTGATCTCAATCATGCTTTTGTTTTCTACAAGTATATCATCAACATATAACACCAAGATAATGAATATACCATTTTCTAAACTTTTGAAGTAAACACAATGGTCATACTCACTTCTTGTAAAATTTTGGCTCGCCATGAAGGATTCAAACTTCTTATACTATTGCCTAAGACACTACTTCATACCATACAATGACTTCTTGAGTTTGCAAACAAATCTTCTTTTGTGAACCTAAACAAAAAAATTTGTCTATTCCATATATATTTCCTCGTCCAAATCTCCATGTAAAAATGTTGTTTCGGCATGAGCTGCTCTAACTCAAGATCAAGTGAAGCAAATAGTGCTAATAGTACACGAGCTGCTCTAACTAACTTCTTTTTTTTATTCCACCGACCACACGACCCTCACCTTTTATTCTACCTCACGGAACCATTTAATGGTCATTACATGCCAGCACATATTAATCTTTACCCTCAATTTAGCGCGTATTCTAACTATTCTAAGTTTTTTCTCCTTTTCGAGGATAATTTTAGGTGATGTTTTCTTGAAATCCAATGAGAAATTATTGGATATGCATATTTGAGTGGTTAAATCTATATAATTCGAGTTCCACGGGAGTTTTTCAACATGTTGAATACATTTTCGCATTCGACTATGAAATTTAAAGAACATAAATTTTTTATTTAGTGGAAATTTATGTCACCATATTCCGGTGAAAGAGAAAAAACATAGAACAGTTAGACAACGTTTCAATTTAGTATAGTATGCAAGGGAGGAATTCAAATGATCAAGGGTGGGCTCAATTTAAACCACATTTTTTGACCCCACCCGCCATGACCATCTCCTTCTACTCCCACCGCACCCTCACTTCCTTTTTTATTCCACTAGCCACGTGACCCTCACCTTTTCTTCGAACTCACTTGCTAAACCATTTAATGGCCATTAATTGCTAGCATAGATTCATTTTTACTCTCAATTTTTAGTATAGTATGCAAGGGAGGAATTCAAATGAAACATGGTTATTTATATGCATTCACAGCACAACATATGCTTTATATGGTGGGATATATACCATTCCATCTAAAACACTTTTAGATTGAATAACATATATCCCATCATATATAGCATTACATGCTTTGTTGTCGGATACACATTGTTTGTCAAGAAAATATGCATGTCGCTCTTTTTCGACACTTCTACACTGTTTTTGATTTATTTTTATTCCATCAGTCACGTGGTCTCATCATTTTCAACCCCATTCTCTCGGAAAATGGAGCCATTTAATAGCCATTATTTACCAGCACAGATTCTGAATCAAATATAGAAAGTGGGAAGTGTATCATCGATGTTAAACCCAGTGCCATTGTCGCTACGACAAAAGTCCAACCAAGCAAACCAGAATAAATAGAGGAAGGGGAACGCCTCTTTCACTCACAGATGTGGCTAAAGGGGACTTCACTGCATTTCATTATCGATAGCGACAATCAGAAGAATATGATTTCAACAAAGGTCATCAAGTGGTTGGACCTACCGATAACACTACACCCTCAACCCTAAACCATCGATTGGGTTCGCCAAGGAAGAGATCTTTGTGTCAGCCAACAGTGTCGTTTTCCCTACAACATCAAGCCCTTTAAAGACAAAGTATTGTGTGATATTGATCCCCTTGGAGTTTGTGATGTTCTTTCAGGCCAACCATATTTGTGGAAGTGACATGTTGTGTATGAGTCTACACCCCGCAGTGTTATTATTACTTTGGGTAGATAATTATACAGGATACCATAGGTATCACTGCCTACTGCTATTTCTTTAATCTCTGCTAAGAAATGCAATAAGGTCATTTCACAGACTGGGAATTTTGTCTTATTTGTGATCCATGCTCGCAGTAAGAACAAGGTCATCACCACATATGTGACCTCTACACAGAGTCTCTCTTTGAAACAGAAGCAAGTGGATGAGATCGTGGAAGAGTACAGAGACATCTTCTCCTCACCCACCGGGGTACCAACACACTTCCAAGTCAATCATCCAATTGATCTAACCCCCAGTGCATTGTTTCCTAATGGACCAATCTATCATCACCCGTTGATGGAAAATGATGAAATCAAGCACCAAATCTAAGATCTGCTTCAAAAGGAACACATCTGACCCAAGTCTTCCACTTGCGGAAACCTAATTGTTCTAGTGAAGAAGAAAGATGGGACTTGGCGGCTCTAAATTGATTACAGAGCATTAAACAAAATCACAGTCGACAACCGATACCCAATTCCTAAAATTGATGACATTCTTGACCAACTCAAGGGGGAAAAGTTATTCAACAAGATTGACCTAAAGTCTAGCTACCACCAGGTTCCCATCGAACAAACTGATGTATGGAAGACAACTTTAAAATCTAATGAAGGTCCCTTCAAATGGATAGTCATGCCCTCTGGCTTAACAAATGCACCAACAAATTTCATGAGAATGATGGATGATGTATTGAGACCCTTCACCAACTCTTTTGTGGTGGTATATCTGGGTGACATCATAATATTCAACAGAAATTGGGAGGAGCACATGCATCATATTCAATAGGTTTTGGGTACTCTGGGGTATCACACTCTATATTTCAACTTGGAAAAATGCTCCTTTGGCATGAACAGGGTCCAATACTTGGGCTACATTGTTGATGAGAATGGGGTACATGTGGATCTAGCGAAGATCCAAGTCATTCTCTATTGTCCAGCCTCGACCACCCTAGCCGAGCTTCAGAGCTTCTTGGGACTTTCCAACTTCTACTGAAGGTTCGTATTGGGATTCTCCCATATTGCATGGGCCCTTAGCCAAGTAACCAAGGGCAGTGGAAAGGAAAATTTCACATGGGGCCAGAAAAAAAAAAATCATTTGATGATCTGAAGCATCACTTGTGCTCAGCTCCATAAATATCCTTACTTCATCTGCAACAATCATTCGAAATTGAGATTGATGCCTCTAACTATGTTGTAGGTGCAGTTCTCACTCAGTGTGGTCATCCAGTAGCATACCATAGTGAGACACTCTCAGATATTATGCGGAAATACCCCACCTATGACAAAGAAATGTATTCCATTGTGCAAGCATGTCGCTAATGGAAACATTACATTTTCGAAAAGGAGACAATCATCCACACTGATCACAAGCCTCTACAGTTCATACAAACATAGTGGAAGTTGCAAAACGGCCACCATCAAAAGTGGTCCACATACCTACAACAGTTCCATATCAACATCAAGTATAAAATAGGGAGCACAAGTTGTGTTGTTGACTGCCTTAGTCTCCCTCCCGTTGTTTCACTCACCACAGTGCTCCATTCTTGTGGGAATGAGGCATCTGAGTGGCCCCAACTTTATCAGCGTGACCCTGACTTTTCCACCACCTATCAGCTCTTGGGTACAAGAGTGAATGTGACTAATTTTCACATCTAGGATGGACTATTATGCCATCTGGGCCACCTCTGTGTTCCCAAAAGCGATCATGCAAAGATGAATTGGGAGGCTCACTACATTCGGATGGTAAGACATTTTTGCGTGGAGAAAATTGTGGATGTTCTACAAAAACATTTTTTTTGGCAAAAACTTCAATAAGACGTCATTAAGTATATTAGATCTTGCATTGCATGTGTCATTTCCAAGACAACCATCAAGAAGCAAGGATTATACACCCCTCTTCCTACTTATGAGAGGCCTTGGGAATCCATCTCAATGTATTACATGTCTGGCCTTCTGTCGACCAAGCACGACAATGATTGTGTATTTATGATGGTTGATCGATTTTCAAAGATGGCCATTCCGTCCACCAAGTATGCAAGGGAGGAACTCAAATGATTGACGGTAGGCTCAATATATACGATTCAATCTAAAACATTTTTAGATAGGATAGTATATATCCCAGCATATAAAGCATCACATGATCTGTTGTCAAATGCATATTGTTTGTCAATAAAACAGACACGTTGCTCTTTTTCGACACCTATATGTGGCTTTTGATTTTTTTTTTATTCCATCAGTCACGCTACCTCATCTTTTTCAACCCCATTCTCTTGAAAAATGGAGTCATTTAATAGCCATTATTTACTAGCACAGATTCATCTTTACCCTCGATTTAGCATACATGGGAAGAATCCAAAAGAGATATAAATTGTTGGAAACACATGAACCCACAAAAGAAATATAAATTGCAACAAAAAAATAATTGTGAAGAAATAACGAGAAAGAATAAAGCAAGATAATATAATCACATTCAATGTGACATGAACCTTGCCACTCTTAAGGCTACACTAATATATAATCTCTTCAACATAAACCTTTCCAAATTCCTCTTAAGGCTACACAAATATATAATGTCTTCAGCATAGGTGCCACAATTTCATGAATTGTCTCCATTATGCGAACTATCATTGTTATGTGAACTGCCACCATTATGTGGACTGAAAAATTTCATTATTGACACAATTCCAACAATCCTTGACAACAATTTACCTGATACATTTCTCAATCCCATTCATCATCTTTTTATGCAAGCCAAGAGAGGCCTAAACACCATTACAACTTCTCTAACAACATTGTTTTTTTCAACATGTCTGCACAATTTTCTCGAGTATGGACTTTCTTAAGAGCTACTCCACTTCCATCAATAAGATGTCTTATAAAATGGTATTTAACATCAACATGTTTGGTCTTATTGTGATAATTCAGATTGATATCCACATGGATAACACTATTAATGATTATTTTTTAGGCAATAGCATCCCACAATTTGTATCCCTTCACTCCATCACCATAACCAACAAGGATATACTTCTTTTATTTCAGGTCCAATTGAAAATGATGATCTTTAGAAATAAGAGCATAAGCATCACAATCAATTTTTTTTAGATTTGAGTAATCACATGAATGACATGTCCATACCTCTTCACAATTATTACAGTCTACTGCAACATATGGTAATAGATTTAACAGATAGCAAGTTGTAGCGATTTCTTCTTCCCACACCTATTGTTGCAACTTAGCATTATTGAGCATGCTCCTTACTCTATCTAGATTCATTTTAACTCTCAATTTTTAGTATAGTATGCAAGGGAGGAATTCAAATGAAACGGGGTGATTAATATGCACTCACAACACAACATATGCTTTATATGGTGGGATATATACCATTCGATCTAAAACACTTTTAGATAGGATAGTATATATCCTAGTATATAAAGCATTACATGCTTTTTTGCCGGATGCACATTGTTTGTCAATAAAATAGACACGTCGCTCTTTTTCGACACTTCTACGTGGCTTTCAATTTTTTTTATTCCATAAGTCACATGGACTCACCTTTTTCAACCCCATTTTCTCGAAAAATGGAGCCATTTAATAGCCATTATTTAACAGTTTCATTTTCTTCCTTGGATACCATCATTTCTTCATTTATTTGAGTACTCCCTTTCAGCTTGTAAAGGTTCCCAATATTTGGAGCCTTCACCCTTTACCTCTAGGAAAATTACAATTGAGAATATAGACCCACACCTTTATAGAGTAATCATCTATAAATGCCACAAAGTATGATGATACTCTAAAAGAAACTATAGGGGATTCCCCCTCTAACACACCTGACCCCCTAAGTATATTTTAAGGGATGGGACATTAAAATTTTTATTTTCCTCAATTATCTTGAAACCTCTTCTCAAGGGTACCATCGTCTTCAGCTCATCAAGAGATTTCCAATGACTGTAACCATGCTCAAAACTAAGCTTTGGTTGAAACGTTATGGCCTCTTAAATTTTCTAGGCCTTTATTGGCCAAAAACTACCATGTGGCATCCACATGGATTCTCCTACCTCTTCACTCGTTCCATATGATGTGGCAACAACATGGCATCGATGTGTGACTTTCCTGACTTGCCACTATGGAACTTCAGTCCACATAAGCCTGCAATCATCATCGTTTGGGCCTTCACCTGATCTACCCATATTTAACTATCTTCGATAGACATGGTATGAAATAATATTCCCTTTGATATCATACATTCAGCCTTCTCCCGGTTTTCCCAACTTCTATCTCCAATAGACACGGTATCGAGGAATATTCCTCTTTGATACCACCCATTCGACACTCAAACAATTCATGAAGTTAATCTACTTTGAAATTAGAGTATCTAGAATATTCCCCTTTGATATCATCCCTTCAACAACAGATCAATGACTTGGGTCTCTCCTCCATCATCTAGTGTGATCGACGACTATTTCTCTCTCGTCGACTATCTTAATGGGACTTACTATCGTAACATCATCCAATCTCTAGGTGTCATATGTCCACCTAGGACACATAAACTATTGATTTGGCGACCACATCATCAAGTAATCAAAACGTCCTTTCCTAATCCTAGGTAGGACCTACGATATATCTACGGATACCTTCACGTCTCACCCATTCTCGAATCTACATCCTGGATTAGTGCTTGGAATCCTACTATTCAGAGTGTTTCCACCCCATATCACCAAACCACTCTGAAGAACCTTATTCGATGGACGACGTGGATGAATTTTCGATCACTCCAACTGATGGTCGATATATTCTCACTGGTCTAAGGCTCTCTTACCCATATACGCCACACTTATCTCATCAACCCAATCCATGAACAACACGCATCCTTATGCTGGCAGTCCAGGTTGGAATATATCACTCTTCACCCCCCATTCTGCTAAGTGGGACGCTTGTTGTTCAATGACCAAGATTTGATCTTGCTAGCTTATGGATCTATGACCCACATTCTATTCAGAGCTCCTCGTTCAGAGTCTTTCTTTAGCAGTTCTTCAAGTCCTTTCGAAAATCCACTCCAAACAATATTTTGTGATCAAGGACTCATATTTTTTTAGTCATGGTGATCCAATGGTTGTGAACCATTTCTATTGGATTCAACTTCCTCCAAGGTAAAAACAATCCATAAAAATGGACTTATAGATTTCACAATTTTCTCTAGGATTCTACAAAGTTTTCAAGGACAGTAAGGTATCCTGGAAGACTATCAAAGTCTTGTTACTTCATAAAAGTAGACCTTGCATACTTGCAAGCTCTATGAATAAACAGTCTAGGTTTCTCTCAGGACTCTTACACCCCTTTGTCTTCCTTATGGTCTCTCTAGACTCTAGGGTACTAAGCCTACCAAACTTTGGAGGCTTTACCTACGACTTCCAACTTTATTAGAAGCTTCTAAATCCTTTAAGGATCCAACTATTGTGCAAGACTATTATTGATTTTTTAACAAGTCATTGCAGAAGATGACATACATACTGCTTCGATCAAGTGTATAAATTACATAATCATAACGATTCACATTCTCAGTTAACAACACATTTACACAGTCACAACCATTCATATATGAAATAAATTGTTTAGAAAAATAAAAAAAGTTGAGTTTTCTCTTAGATTCTAACATTTACATATGAAAATAAACATATATGTCATAGGTAGCTCTAGTATAGGTAAGCACTTATTTGGTAAGAAAAATGTCAAATCCGATTGACTGAGTGATGCAGACCCCCAACCCTCGGGCCGAGATCCGTGCAGGATCTTCTCTAAACCACAACAAGAGTTAAGCAAAACCCTTGATTAAGACCGTGAAGGATTTTCGTGTCTCGTGAGTTCGGTGCTTTAAACACAATGCCACTGCTCTCTTCAGCCCCTTGGAAAAGTGATCACCACCAAGGCCTTAGCGCAAGCTCCCTTCGTGACTCACGATCTCGCGAGTTGGAGATTCGAAGACTCTCGACTCCTCTTTCTCCAAACCTCTGATACCCAAGATGCGATATGGGTATGGCTCCTCTTTGTTAGCACCTTTACAAGTGACCGTCGGCTAGATCTTAACTCTAGCACCTCTCGCAACTCACGACTTTGCGAGTTGGAGTGTTGAACACTCGTGCTCCTCCCTTGCAAATCCCCAAAACACGATAAGTCAACAAGGTGTTGACTCCTCAATAGTGACACGTGTACGCCACCTGTCACCCACTTTGACCTTTTTCCACGCGTTGTATGTTTGTGCCACCTGTCAACCACGTTGTCTCCGCTTACGATATGTGCCACCTGTCCACACGAGCCCTCGGCGCTCGGCACTTCGCGAATTTCTCAATCCAAATGCAATGTTTCCCAACCTTCGAACCCCCTGAAATGTGATACCACACGAGGTTTGATCCAATGGTTCTCCCGTGGCCAAGATCGAATGGCTTGGATCTTTTTCCCTACACTTCACGCCTCAAGACTTGGAGCGACCAAGAATTTGGCCTGTCCTCCAAACTTGCGAACCCCGAATTCATGAAATGATCCAACGGCATGGGGTAATCCACGATCAATGGCTCACGTTGACCCTCGACTCCTGGGTGATGGGTTTCTCCGGCCTCTACCCATCTTGCAAGTCCTGTCAATCCTACGGTCCTCGCAATCTCGTGAGTTCTGCATGGAGAATTTAGACCGTCCATCTCTATCTTGACAACCTTTGATTTTGAACTTTTGGCAAAGGCACTTGGACCTGCTCCTTTCTTGATTTTGATCCAATTCGACCTTCGTTCGCCCTCTACGACCTTCAAACGAAATCGATTTTCCGGGTCTTTGACCTTCCCTTGGCGAATTCTAGGCTTCAAGCCTTCTATGTGCATGAAACTTGCACACTTAGAGGTAACTCACAGTTATCCTTCGACCATGTGCCCCTTCTCTATAACCTGGGGCCAAACCTCCCGAGCGTGTCGGAACTTCGCGTATCACAAGTTCTCTCTACTCCCTTCATTGAATTCCTTTGTGTCGCGATTCAGTGAAACACCAACCTCTTGGCACATGTCCTCTTTGATGGACAACTAGGATCATTTCGCATCCCAACTCCCTGAGTAATTACTCCAGTCTTCACTTTCGTTGTCCTAGTGTCTAAATCTCTTATGGTTATGGATCTCCACCACCTGTCACTCCAAATCCAACGATTGGAATGATTTCACGATATCGGCGATCACGAATCCTCGCTCCTCTCCATGCTTATACTCCCAAGCTCCGAAACCCCTATGGTTTTCGGATCTTCGCCACCTATCCTCCACAACGAACGGTTTGATTTCCTCTTCATGAATTCAGGATTTCATGTATCGAGGTTATGGAGTGAAGCTTCCTCTACTTGTCCAACTCATGATTCCCGATGTTCAATCCTCTATGTTGTGTGCGCTATCAAAGGGTTTAATCCCCATGCACCTTCTTATGGATCTGATGGCTATCGGTCCCTCGCGCTTAGATCTGATGATTCAGAGCTGATCTTCCGTGTGCATGTGCTTCTCCTGCTATCTGGACGTAGAGTCGACATCCAGATCAAATCTTCCGCAGCTGATCCAATGATGACTGTGCTCCTTCCTATTGAACTTACTCCTTTCTTCCAGACTTAGAAGTTTTTAAGAGTTTCGAAGGTCTCGGCCTTCGATGCTTCTTTTGCGAGCTTGATTCCTTTGGGTCTCATCTACGTTATAGAAATGCTTCCCCTCCTGATATTTGTCAACTCAGAAACCTCGAAGATTTCTTCGATCTCTGCGACCTCTTGCAGGACCCTTGCACGAAATGGTGCTATCTCCTCTTGTCTTTCCTGCGGCTTGGACCTCGAATTATTCCTCCCTCTCTCACTCCTTCCTGTTAGAACGTTGTGCATAAAGGCGCTCTTCCTTCTGTGCTTAAGAACTTGAAATAAGTTCGCACCTCTGCACACTCCTTGTGCTTGACGAGTCTTCAGATGGTTGTCTATCAACACTTCACTCGAGTGTTGGCCTGGTGCACTCCTTGCACGGGTATTTGTCCTCCTTGAGCTACAATTGCTCGGACCTCAATGGTATCTGTCCCTTTATCTCCTTGAAGGGATATAAGTGCCCTTTGGAAACTTATGTTCAAACACTCCCTGTTGAGCCTACAGAGTGTTCAGTAACCATGTGAGTGTCTTCCCTGTGACAATTCCCTTATCTCAGAACTCAAAATAGAGTTCCTTCTATGAACTCTATGCACTTGCTCAATCCTCCAACATCTCTAGCTCCAATCCTCCAGCATCTCTAGCTCCAACTCCCATGGAGTGAGCATATTATTTGCATGCTCTTCTTCTACTGGAGCAGATTTTGATGTCTGCTCCATTTCTTCTTTCTCTTTGGCGGTCTTTGTTGGTTTTCCTTCTGTTGTTGTACCCGCAACATCTTCCCTGGCCTCGTCTTGGCTGCTTGGTAGGAATATCCAGATTCCTCCAATGATCGGAAGATTCCTCTAATCCTTCTTTGTCAGCTCCTCTCATTCATTCGAACTCACCTCTGAGTTCATGAGACTGTTGGATAGTCCCATCTTCTCTCCCTTGCCCACCTAGAAATATGGGATTTCTTCCCTTCCCACCTAGCAGTCTATGAGATCCTCCAACGATCCCATCTCATTGCCCATATGGAAATCTGAACTTTCTTCACTGCCTTCCTGGCAGTTCACGATATCTTCCAATGATCTCTTCTCCTCATCATCACTGAGATTTCTCCCATCTTCTGGTTCACAGATGTGAACCACTTCTTCTGTGTCTCTGAGGTCCTGAACATACCTCAGCCACATTTTCGACAGCCTTTTCTATCTTCTGGCCAACAATTTCTGAATCGACCATTTCACCTTCCTCTTCATGGGCCATTTGTATACCCAACGTGTTCTTGCATTTTGTTGCATCTTTAATGCAAGTTGTTCCAATCTCTCCCTCACCTCAGCGAGTTCTTTGTCCATTTCAGATTTTCCTTTATGTTGGTGGTCCTTGCCTTGACCATTCCTATGGCTTTTAGTAGCCATCTTCATCCTCCTACCTTCCCTCCTGGCAAGTCCATTGTTGTCACGCTGCGACTAAGAGCACTTCTAACATCTCCTATAGTCCACCCGACTGTCTATTGACTGTTGCGCATCACCTTGCAACAATCACCACATAGATGAATCTCTGGTTTTCTGATACCACCTGATGATATCAGACTTCCTCCCTCAATCCTTTTCGCCTAAAATATACAAACGAAATTCCGCTCTGATACCACAACTAATGCAGACCCCCAACCCTTGGACTGAGATCCACGCAGGATCTTCTCTAAACCACGACAAGAGTTAAGAAAAACCCTTGATTAAGACTGCGAAGGATTTTCGGGTCTCACAAGTTCGGCGCTTTCAACACAATTCCACTGCTCTCTTCAGTCCCTTGGAAAAGTGATCACCATCAAGGACATAGCGCAAGCTCCCTTCGTGACTCGCCATCTCGCGAGTTGGAGACTCAAAGACTCTCGACTCCTCTTGCTCCAAACCTTCGATACCCGAGATGTGATATGGGTATGGCTCCTCTTCGTTAGCGCCTTTACAAGTGACAGTTGGCTAGAGCTTAACTCTAGCACCTCTCGCAACTCGCGACTTCATGAGTTGGAGTGTTGAACGCTCGTGCTCCTCCCTTATGAATCCTCGAAATGCGATAAGTCAACAGGGTGTTGACTCCTCCATAGTGACGCATGTACGCCACCTGTAACCCACTTCAACCTTTTTCTGCGCGATGTATGTTTGCGCCACCTGTCAACCACGTGGTCTCCCCTTACGAGATGTTCCACCTGTCTGCACAAGCCCTCGACGCTCAGCACTTCGCGACTTTTGCAATCCAAATGCAATTTTTCCCAACCTTCGAACCCCCCGAAACGCGATACCACATGGGATTTGATCCAACGGTTCTCCCGTGGCCAAGATCTAATGGCTTGGATATTTTTCCCTGCACTTCATGACTCGGGACTTGGAGCGACGAAGAATTTGGCCTGTCCTCCAAACTTACGAACCCCAAATTCACAAAATTATCCAATGGCATGGGGTAAGCCGCAATCAACGGCTCACGTTGACCCTCGACTCCTGGGTGATGGGTTTCTTTGGCCTCTAACCATCTTGCAACTCTTTTCAATCCTACGGTCCTCGCAATCTCACGAGTTCTCCATGGAGAATTTAGACCGTCCATCTTTGTCTTGACAACCTTCGATTCTGAACTTTTGGCAAAGGCACTTGGACCTGCTCCTTTCTTTATTTCGATCCAATTTGACCTTCGCTCACCCTCTGCGACCTTCAAATGAAATCGATTGTCCGGGTCTTCGACCTTTCCTTGGCAAATCATGGGCTTCAAGCTTTCTCTGTGCACGAATCTTGCACACTTAGAGGTAACTCACGGTTATCCTTCGATCATGTGCCCTTCTCTATAACCTGGGGCCAAACCTCCCAAGCGGGTTGGAACTTCACATATTGTGAGTTCTCGCTACTCCCTTCATTGACTTCCTCTGTGTCGCGAGTCAACGAAACGCCAACCTCTCAGCACGTGTCCTCTTTGATGGACGACTAGGATCATTTCGCATCCTAGCTCCCCGGGTAATTGCTCCAACCTTCACTTTCGCTATCCTAGTGTCTAAATCTCTGATGGTTGTGGATCTCCGCCACCTGTCACTCCAAATGCAACGGTTGGAATGATTTCGTGATATCGGCGATCACGAATCCTCGCTCCTCTCCACGCTTATACTCCCAAGCTCTGAAACCCCGATGGTTTCCAGATCTTCGCCACCTATCCTCCACAACGGATGGCTTGATTTCCTCTTCACAAATTTGGGATTTCGCATATCGAGGTTATGGAGTGCATCCTCCTATGCTCGTGCAACTCTCGATTCCAGATATTCAATCCTCTATGTTGTGTGTGCATCAAAGGGTTTAACCCCCATGCACCTTCTTCCGAATTCGATGGCTATTGGTCCTTCGCGCTCAAATATGATGATTCAGAGTTGATCTTCCATGTGCATTTGTTTCTTCTGCTATCTGGACGTAGACTCGACGTCCAAATCAAATCTTCTGCAGCTGATCCAACGGCGACTATGCTCTTTCCTCTTGAACTTCCTCCTTTCTTCTAGACTTAGAAGGTTTTCATAGTTTTGAAGGTCTCGACCTTCAATGCTTCTCTTGCGAGCCCAATTCCTTTGGGTCTCGTATGCGTTATAGAAACGCTTCCCCTCCTGATCTTTGTCAACTAAGAAACCTTGAAGGTTTCTTCAATCTCTGTGACCTCTTGCAGGACCCTTGCACGAAATGGTGCTATCTCCTCTTGTCTTTCCTGCGGCTTGGACCTCGAAGTATTCTTACCTCTCTTGCTCCTTCCTGTTGGAACGTTGTGCGTAAAGGAGCTCTTCCTTTTGTGCTTAATAAATTGAAATAAGTTCGCACCTTTGCACACTCCCTATGATTGACGAGTCTTCAGATGGATATCTATCAACACTTCACTCGAGTGTCAACCTGGTGCACTCCTTGCACAGGTATTTGTCCTCCTTGAGCTACAACTGCTTAGACCTCAATGATCTTTGTCCCTTTCTCTCCTTGAAGGGATATAAGTGCCCTTTGGAAACTTATGCTCAAACACTCCTTGTTGATCCTACAGAGTGTTCAGTAACCCTGTGAGTGTCTTCCCTGTGACACTTCCCTTATCTCAGAACTCTAAATAGAGTTCCTTCTGTGCACTCTATGCACTCGCTCAATTCTCTCCTGGCAGAGATTTACAGAACCTTCAGTGATTCTGTCTTCTCTCTATGCCCTCCTCTGCATAGTCTCACCTCGAAGGTGTTCACAAACCTTGAGGATTCTCCTTTGAGCCTATGATTCCTCTGGTGCACCCTCCTGGCATGTCTCTGCCTGAATTCTACAGAACTCAGAAGTGCACTCATGCACTGGCCTTTAGAACCCTCGGTATTATGTCATGCAACCTCTTGCATGAAGCCACAAAGAACCAGACTGAAAATCAACAAACTCGGCAGATAGATAAGGAATTCTATCTATCACCTGCAGATGGAACCTAACACACATCTACAACATAAAATAACGCACAGATGACATTCATTCATAAACACATAAACACACAAAGAATCTTGTTAACGCTCTGTAAATTCCCAGAGGTTGTCAGAGTAAAAGAAATTTACAAGAGGTAACTTTATCCAACCACTTCGAAACTGGAATCTAGCCCTACCAGCTTCAGAGAGGGGTCTCTCTGTATGATTTAGCTATGTTTTAACTTTAAGATATTAGGCTAGTTAAACAAAATAAGATTGGAAAGGTTTGTTGTTGTTTTTCTTAAGTTGGATGAAAAGGGTTTACGCCTCCGTTGGGCTATGGGGTCTGTATTATAAAGATAAAAATCTAAACAGAAATAAAAAGATTCTTTTCACAGGGAAAGATAATGCATTCATTGGATTCTTTAGTAGTAAAATGATGAATAGCAGAAAAGATGAGAATATCAATTAAAGTAAAGAAGCATTTAAGAATTTATTCACTGTGATATCATAAAGATAAACATTAATATCTTTCAAAGCCAGAAACAGGGTATACAAAGATAAATCCTGCAACATGCACTACTTTAAAAGATTAGATTAGAAAACAATATGACAACTGAGAGAGAGAAAAACATTTAATATAGAAAAGAAAACATCACCAATGAATAACACGCGAGAATCCTGTGAAACGTCCCTTTGTATTACTGGAAGATCTCTTAATAAAAATCACAGTCTTTCTGGCTTACAGGGTGTAAAGATCAACCCTTGGTACTTCAAAGTTTGAAGTATTTAAAATCAAAAATTACATACAATCTTGTCATTAAAGAGCAGGATGTGGCAGTTTTAAATTTAGCTAACTAACTCAACAAAATACAAAAATTCAGGAACTGTTTGATGATGTGTTGAAACTTCATGTTGATTTCTGGGATAAACCATTGGTGAGGTGATCCAGGTGGATATCGGTGGCCACCCACCTTTTCCAAATGGCTCAAAACAGTTTTCTGACAATTTTGGCAATTTACTATTTTTAGCAGGTTTTAACTTCCGGGGCCATTTTGAGGGTCCAAATGAAGGTTTTTAGAGATCGAGGTTCTCAATGATAGTTGAAGGCATGATTGAGCACCCAAAATGAATCTCCTCGACGATACCTTTCCAACAAGCTATCACACGCCTAAAACAGAGATCGTATGCAAAAGTTACGACCCCGGGAAGTTGATGTACTCACTTACCCAAACGGGGCCCACATGACTTTTGGCGCTTCATCTCCTAGGGTTAGGTTTTTGGATGTCTAGGAATTTTGGCATTTCCTTTTATTGTAAAAAGGCCTTCAGAGCCTCATTGTAACCTTCTTCTTGTGAATGCGCGCTGCCGTCACATCTCTTCTCAGAGATAAGCCGCCACCATTCCAGCAAGCTTGTTTTCGCTGCATTTTATAGTTTCAGCTTATTTCGTTATTGAATAGAAAACCAGTTTTACTGTATCTCTGTTATTTTTTGTTAAGCACCTGTTAATAATCTGTATTCATTTCGTTCTGCTCATAAAACCTGGATCAGTGGTATTAGAGCATGCTGCTCTTGATCATTTTTTTCAGTGCATGTCCCCGACGAGGTCCGAGTATAGCAAGTTGGGTCTTGAGCTTGTCTCTCTTGAAGACAATCACTCTCGCACACTCAAGAAACCCTCAATGGTGGAAGAAAAGAAAAATGACGGAGCAGATGATCCTATCAATCTGTTGCTTGAGCAAGCTCTCACATGACAGAGGGACAAAATGATGGAGAATTTTTCCCACATCCTTCAACGCCTGTCGATAGCATCAGGCGCATCTTCATCAAGCGACCACTTTGGAGGCACCTTGTCTTTCAAGGTACAAGTTAATTTTGATATTCTTGTATTTGAAGGACAGATAGATGCAGAAGCCCTAGAAAAATGGTTAACTCTACTGGAAGGTTATTTCTCTGTTCACAATTTTTCCGACAAAGAAAAGATCACCTTTGCACTC
>ML785518.1:533581-577720 GCA_009831015.1 Picea engelmannii | reverse complement strand
AGTCCAACTTTTGTAAATGGTTCCAGACTCCGACTTTGAGCTTGATAGCTTCTGGTAGGCCAACTTCCAGATCTACTTCTACGCATATGCGCGCACAAGAGTACTGATCCTTTGGTTCTGCTCGATCAATGTAGCGTCCGAGATGAACCAAGTCACTGTTATTGCATGGGGCTCTATCCAATTTCTTTTATGCCCTCTTTTATTCTTTTTCTTTCTTTTTCATTTTCTTTCTTTTCTTTTTCTTTTCTTTTCTTTTCTTTCTTTTCTTTTTATTTTCTCTCAAATTATTTGCAGAATAGAAAATCATTTGACAAACAAGACACTAAAGTGATAATATTTCAGTCACCAGTTGATCCTATAGATTATAGGGTTATAACAAATCTCATGCAGAAAAAACTACTCTTTGTATTAATTAGAATGCCTATTACAATTTGGGTAAGCTCGGACTGCTACAGAGTCTCGGCCTCCTCTCTTTTTCTCTCTAATTTTTCTATCTGCCTTCCACAGAACTAACTCATCTAGATACAAAGGTCTTTTTTTACCAAAAGGGGCTCCTCGAGCTCTTCCCTCCAAGCTACCTACTTTCATTAATTACAATGAATTACATTGAATGGGCCATCTAATCCAAATCGGATCTAGATCCCCATCGACCCATCAGCCATTAAAGTTGACTCTAACTATAGCATGCTCAAAGGCACGGCTTGGCTCTACCAGCCTTAAAAACATTTAATACATTTAATTCAAATTTGAAATTTGAAAGTGAGAGGGTTGCACCTCTCCTCTCCATTGAACGCGTGCTGGGTGTGTTGGTTGGCTGGCACTTAATGACATGGAGTTATTCTCCTGCATCACTGAGGGAGGATGTCTTTCCTCCCAAACTTAGGAAAAATATTAGAGTTCATTCCTACATCATGTCACCCCCGTGCCAAGCCATGACACCACCAAGGAAATTGACTTAACATAGTTCTAAGTTCTTGATGATCCGGGAAGGTTACTCTTCTTCCTCCTATGAAACAACATAAGTTTCCACTTCCCACTAAGCTCAAGTTCTCTACACATTTATCATGTGGTTTATCAACTATATTTCCTCTAAACAAGAGAGTCCCTTCTCTACTAAATAGTCTCTTAGATACCTCCCCTTACCAGTGTCAGTTTCTGTCCAGTAAACACCAATATGCAACCCTCTATTTCTCAAGTTTGGGACTCAGGTCTTCTTTATTCAGAGTGATCAACAAATAACTTAGATTATATTTTTTGTTTACTCCCAAAAAACTCATATTTAGAAGTTAGGATAAAATAATTATCCATACTTTATACTTTAAGGAATATTAATATAATATTCATTTTTGTCTTAACCTCCCTAGCTTAGCCTCTTATCCCTAACTTTTAGCACCCCCTTTACCTAACTAGTGGAGTTTAGTCCCCCATACTCTTTTATCGTGATTGGTCTACATGCAGTGATACATTATATTAATGATATGAGTATTTACATATACAAAAATAGGCTCATTGGCCTTTAGAATATAGGCTCTCCAACCTAATTCAACACATAAGTATCCTAGCTTATAATAACTCGCTCACCGGCCTATACAACACAACATATACAAAAAGGCTCTCTGGCCTCAAAATTGTGCGCACTTAAGTTTGTTGTGCGCGGTATCCTAGAATGTGTACACTTCATCATTTTAGTGTGCAATACATGTGCGCACTATACCATGGAAGGTGCATGAAAAATTATATCAACAACTCACCAACTTATAAGCATTTTTACATTTACATTTACAATTTGGGGTTCAACCTAGGGGTATTACAATCCCCTCCCCTTATTTATGCAATGTCCTCGGTGCATTATATACCATGTACCATTCAAATTCTTTAAAAATATCCAAGCTTTAGCTATTGGAATCTTGTTATCCATCTGGTCCTCGACTTTCCAGCACCAATTCCGGTATTCATACTATAGTTGGAAATCATTTTCTCTATTCCATAGAGCTTCTTCCAAGAATAATTCAGCTCATTGTTCCATTTGACACACCCTCCTTATGGAAGCTACCATGCCATAAGAATCCTTGGGTTGCCTCCTCTTTGTTGCACTTACCCTTCCAGGCTCAGGCATCCCTTCACTGCTATGCATTCCTTCAATGATCAATTTTTCCAAGGATTTCACACACAAGGAGAGCGTTAACCCATTACCAAAACCCCACCAAGGTTCTACAATTATAGGGATTTAGTGTCCTCAACAATAGTTGTTGTTTCCCAACATTCTAACTTTAATCAAGATTATCTCATCTACATCACACACATGCAGTTATCATTAGAGACATTATAAAAATTCCATTTTTAGAAATCAAATTAATTTCCATAAGGAATTTGACTTTTCCCAAAATATGAAATTCTATTTCATAATTTTTTTTTTATTGTTGTTGCAATAATAGGATGCAGTCTTCCTTCTGGATTTCAGCAAGCACCATGCTAAATACCATTTTTCCTGCAATGATTCTATCTTGCATACGACCAACAGATTGTCAGTATTTCATGTACATCATATTTTAATTGCAATATGTACAAAAAACCTTATGCAGTGATCTTAGAATTGTTTACACCTACCAATCCATTCACAATTACCAAACAATTTATTAGATAGAATGAATCATCATTCTATGCGTATGCATATTCGTAATTAATAATAGTAAGTTAATTATTTCAATTTCCTGAACATAAAATTTTATATAGTCACTATTCCTGTGACTACTTGACTTGCAACTTTCATGTTGCAATGTCAAACAGTTTCTGATATGTTCTCATCTCCATGAGTTAGAAAAAATTTTGTCATTAGTATAATTATTTCCATTCAAAACATATATACATGCACTCACAAAATGCATTCAACAATTGTATTTAAGTATACAATTCTATCGTGTATGAGTGTAAATCTACCACTTACTAGAAATGAGTGCAACTCTCAATGCATATCTATTCAATGCACCTTTGCATTGATTTTCAGAATGATCTTTATCTAAGTCATGTATCTCACCATTCATGAATTGGAAATCTAGACAATGTTTTGACACATTCTCCACACACTTCCCATTGTCTTCTCAATTACTTGGATGCCTTCCTTTTCGACCCGAACACTACACCAAGAATACAATTTTTTTATGTTCATTGGTTTTAGAAAAAAGGTTGCAGTCCAAGATTTACTTAAAGGTAGGAAGCTCATTGTTTATTTGTGTGGTACATAACCTTTTTATATCCATACCTTTCCATATCCAACATTGTCCTAGTCTCATAAATGACTAGCTTTCCTAGCATTATTCCTATAATAAGTTCTCATCTTTTATTTATTTGGTTATTCCCTCATAACCAAATTAACATGACATGATATTATGTCAGTGTGTGCATTCAAAATATAAAAACCTTTGATAAATATAGCATGCCTCTAGCATTTACCACACCTAGTGGTAACTTATTCTTGTTAATGCATTTAAACAATACCATACTGCATATTATAAAAAATCAAATTGGGGAAATTCTTACCTGGATTTCCCTTTGACAATTATGCAACATAATTTCAAAAGAGAAATACTTACTTGCATAGCTTCCATTAAATGAATTTAATGCTACCTAATTATTTGATGACAATAGAAGCTCCCATTCCTCTTTATTGGTCCTATAATCAACATTCCAACTTTTTGTTGTTCCTTCCATATGCAGCAATATTATCAGTAACACTTTCAAACATGCAAGAATTCTCTTTTTATGGCTATCCAAACAAGCCATAACATACTTGCTGCCACAGTAATTGCAACAACTTCTTTCTCCCTGTAACACTTTTCCTTGCTTATCCCGGAAGTCTTCAATTCTTATGGATTCTTGAATCTTCATGTGCTCTTCATTGTAACCAATGTGCATGATTATTTCTGACCTAAGAAATTTTGAACCAAATCACTCTTGGACGTCTTTTCTTTTCCATCAAAATACTAAAATCATATTAACCTTCAGCTTTTATTTAATTCCTGGATCCATCTATCCCAACTCATAGTTGTATGAATTATAATTCCAATCATGTTGTCTTATAGAATTTGGATCCTCAACATCCATTTACTTGTCGAACCTACTTCAACTCTTTCTTGACTAAATACTTTAGTATTTGAATTTTCTTGCACTTTTCTCTTATCCTTTCCAACTAGCCTCAAACTTGGTTTACATAGCCAATATATAGCATACTCTAAGGATGCACATATGCCTCCTTCTCTAGATGCATAGAATTAATTAAAAGCACTTAATACTATTTTTAATTTACCATCATAATTCAAGTGATACTTTCACCCCCTGGAAATGTCACTCATGGCTCTATGCCACTTGAGATGGATTCTTCTCATTAACCATCTCTTTTGAATTCAAAACCATGCATAGAACCATTTTCTTCTTCATGGTTCATTACTGACTCTCTACAGAGATTCATTTCACTTTTAAGTCTTTCTTGGATTTGACATCTCCATGCTATTGTGGAGATATCTTCAATACTTTTGGAATGTATCAACAATCTTTTACTATTCTTGTTTTCCTTCCTGGAGTGTTGTCCTGCACTCCCATTAGCTTGATATATACCTCATGATTTTTTCATCCATTGTCCTAGGATGCTCCTCAACTTGCAACTACATATTATGTTGATATTAATTTTCAACATGCCACTATTATTTGGATCCCTCTGATCCAACTCCTACATGACCCAATTATATTTACAGACATGTTTTCTGAGTAACCTTGGATAGTTAACACCAATTTCCTTATTGAGGTACTTGATTTATCCCTTCCTTATCTAATTATATCAACACTTGGATTTTCTTGATGACTATTACTTTTTCATGTCATGACCAATCTAATTTCAGCTTGACTTGCATAATTCCCCTCCATCATTCCATAATGATGCACCTGTGCCTCAATCAACAGTCATTACTTATGTGCACCTTTATTTCTTTACCCTTGAAGTAATTCCCTTCATGTCATGCTTCCACTGCGCACTCTGATAACTATAAGGGAATCATTACTCTATAATTACATAGCTAATCCATGGATATGATACACTCTTTATATATATATATATATATATATATATATATGCATTAATCCTCTTTCTTTATCTGATTACTATAATTCCAATAGTCAATTCATTTTATAATAGATCTGACTCCAATGTATTTCTTAATATGTATATTGGTTTCTTTGGAAGTGAATGTACTTTCACTAATTCATTCACTACATGATCTATTCATTTGCCCAGATTCCATCGAGTACTTGACTAACATGAATAGACTTCCTGTAGTGGCTTCCCAAGACTTTATGGTTGCACCCAGATTCATACCTTAACATTTTTAGCCTTGGATTTTGATCATCTTATGAAATATTTTTTTCATATCACTCTTTCCCTGAGTCCCTCTGCTTATATTTAACTAAATTTCAAGCTTCTCACCTGTTAAGAACTAAATTTTTTAACTCTACAAAAATGTGCGGCCAACAAAATCTGTTAGGCTAAATAATTTAACAAATTTATGAAATTTTGTACAATTATGTTCCAATAATGCATCAGAATTATTTCTTCTGATTTCGTGAAAATTGAATGCCCGGATCAATTTTATGGGTGATCATTAGAATCCTCTATCCAAGACCTTTCTAATGACTTCTCCCTTGCTCAATTCTGAGTCTTGAGCAGAAAGTTATGGTCATTTGAAAATTATCCATTAATTTCTCTTGTTCACACTTGAACTTGGTGCAAATATGCGTTGTAATTATGCATTTTTGGTCCTACTCCATTAGAGTTTTGGTAATATCTAAATTGTTTTTCTTCATATAAATATTTTGGACAGTCTGTCCAAATTTCACCTCTATCTGGGTCTTGGGTTGCTAGTTACAACTTGTTGACGTTCTAGGCCAATTCGTGTTTTTGGTTTGGATTGCTACAAGTACCTTTTGTATTGTCTTAAACATTTTTAACATGCCCAGAATTTTAATTCAGATCCAAGACTATATTCTATGGTTCAATATATTTCCATAGACTTCTCCTGCGCCTCAATCTGATTCCATAGCAGAAAGTTATGGCCCTTCGAGGTTAGTTGGGTCTTAAAATCTACCCTTCATTGTTTGTCCTGTAACTTTCTCATAAAAGCTTTGTTTGACGAACGGTTTAACACCATTAGAAATCTCTCTCCAGGATATTTCATTTGATATGTAAAGACAGTGTACCGGTACACTCTGTTCTCAAGGTTTTTGAGTAGTTAAAAATGTTGTTTAGGACCTCAAAAATGCGTTGCAAAAATATGACCTTCGAACAATATAAAATGTCACAGAAATTTCACTAGTTTTATGTTGTTGTAGACCATCCAAACAGCTTCGCGCACAAACATTTGAACATGTACATGCATAATTATCATGCTCAACCACACCATAAGGTAGTGCATGCTTCACGCACCTTTAACCAATGTGGATCACTTCTTTGTCGCGCCAATAACTGGTGCGCACTACTTTTGTGTCGCGCGCCAATATCCACTGTGCACAATTTTGGTTCATGCACTAACCTATTGCATGCAATTTTTGTCTCACACGCTAATATTCTGCACGCATTGCACTCTACACATTACACCATGCCAAAATTTAGTATGCTCCCACCGCGCTTCAATAACTAAACTGTCGCATGACAACACATACCCACATTGCAGCGCGCACCAACAAAATTCCTATGTGCTCTGTCAATACTATGCACACCACGCGCGCTATTATTATGCGTGTGCCCACCAAGAATGTCAGTATTAGGCATGCGCCACTCAATCTGCGTTGCACAATGCTAAATTTAGTGCACACATCCATGCCCCATTAATTTTCACGCATTACCACTTTGCAGCACACAGCACCAAATTTAAGTGTGCAGACCCGCGCACCAATATTTCTCGTCCATTACCACTCTGCATCGCACAATGTCAAATTTAGGTGTCCACACCCATGCACCAATATTTTTTTCATATTACAACTCTGCACCGCGCAACACCAAATTTACGTGCACACACCCGCGTGTCAATATTTTATGCGCATTACCACCCTACACCGCGTAGAGCAAAATTTAAGTGTGCATACCCAGGCGCTAATTTTTTTCATGTATTGCCACTCTGGATCGCGCAGAGCCAAATTTAAGTGTGCACACCCACGCACCAATAGTTTTTGTGCATTACCACTTGGCACCGCACAGCTCCAAATTTAAGTGTGCACACCCGCGCGCCAATATTTTCCACGCATTACCACTCTGCACCGTGCAGTGTCAAATTTAAGCACGTGTAGCCATGCACCCTTATTTTCCACACATCACAAGCTTTTCACTGTGCATCATGCATTTATAGTGTGCACACATGCACACATTCATTTTTATGCGCATCAATTCATCGTGAATTCCGCTACAGAAATTGGAGCTTTTGCCAAACTTTTTCCCAATTTTCATCATAGACATTCTGCAACTATGAAATTTGTTCAATTTCATCCCCATAACACCAATTCAACCTCTGAAACAACAAATCGTTGTTGGTTGACATTCTTGGAACAAATTTTTCCCAAACTCAATTCACGAATTGAAAATTTTGATCAACTAATCTCGCTCCATTTTTCATGGCTTCCCTGTAACTTCAAATTTGAACAACTCTAGGTCAGAATTTGCTAGAACGGATATTAAATTAACAATATCTCACTACTTGGCCAAATTTCTCAATTTTCCCATGAATTTAACAACAGAAATTAGGGATTTTTCCCAATTCCACGCAATTGCTTCTACTTTTTACCATGGACACTTTGTAACTTGAAATTTGGCCACTTCGAAATCACACTAAAGTCATAGTACCTCACCCCTTGGTCCAATCATTTTTCACTCAACAGAAAATGGTAGAAATAAGGGGAAATTGGATGGCAGTGATCCAAAAATTTGATCTAGACATAAAACCTACCAAAATAGTTGAGGGTCAAGGATTGTGTAAACTGGTCGTAGAGACCCAAGACTTGATTAATGTGGAAGACTCTGGTTGGGAAAATGAGTTATCATTATGGTGCAACGAAGCTTTATACGTACCTTCTGGGCAAGAATCCTAGTATGAAAATTTTTTTTATCTCCTACATCATTGAACTTTTTTGGAAAACCTAAACCCTAGAGAAAGGAGAGCCCTCAAATTAAAACCCGCTCAATATCGTCTCATAAATTCTGTGTTTTTCTGAGTGAATTATGATGGAGTACTATGTATATGTATTGAACATAATGATGTAGAAAAGGTACTGAGAGAACTCCATGACGGTTCAACGGGTGGGAATTTTGCATGAGAAACCACGACTCACAAAATATTAAGGGATGGTTATTACTGGCCTACTCCATTCAGGGATGCTCATGCATATTCTAGGAAATGTAAATCTTGGCAAGTGAGTGTCGATAGAGAAAAGAGGGTAGTCGTTCCACTCCAGCCGGTGACCATATCTAGACCATTCGAGCAATGGGGAATATACATCATATGGGAAATTACTCCCAATTCTTCGAAACAACATAAATATATCTTGACTTCCACGGATTATTTTACGAGGTGGATGGAGGATATCCCTCTCATGCATGTTAATGAAAAAGTAGTAATCCAATTTCTAGAACAAGAGTGGATAGCAAGGTTTGGGATATCCTTTGTTCGTGTTTTTCACAATGCTTCCTACTTTTTCTTCACACTATTGACAGAATTCTCCCTTGATAAGAGGATCATAATAAGATATTCTACAAACTACTATCTGCAAGGGAATGCAGTAGCAAAGTCAACTAATAAAAACCTAGTGAGGATTTTAAAAAAGTTGTTGAAAATAAGAGGAATTGGCATAATTTACTTCATAATGTCCTATGCGCTAATAGAGTAATGCCTAAAGAAGCCATAGTAAACACTTTGTATTTTCTAGTATATGGAAAAGAATCCATTCTCCCAAATGGATTGTATCTTCCATATTTACAGCTTGCTCGGGCATCAAGAGGTCAGCGCTCATCTGCTATACATTTAGTCATATATACGCTCGCCTTGGGTCATAACACATGAAGATAATCAAAAAAACATAGGAGGCTTCAGAGGAGGAGGTCGAGGAGGAAGAGGTTTTGGAGGAGGTCGAGCACCTATAGTTTGTCATAACTGTAAAAAACCAGGGCACTATGCAAGAGACTACCCACAACCACCTGAGACATGTATGTATTGTTGCGCAATAGACCATGATACTGAAGAATGTCTGACACTTTTGGTGAAGATACAGGACAAGAGGAACCAGAACAATCAGAATGTGCAATGGATTGTTGTAGAAAACAAAGAAGAGGATGGGAAGAAGATAAACATATTTACTATAGGTGGAGCCAATACAGGAGAAGATGTAGCAAAGAAGGATCGGGATCAGTACTAGTGGGTCAGGAAGAATACTATGCCTGAATAGAAGTTTGATGTGTGCAAAGAAAAAGAGATATTCAAAGAGGCTAGATAGGAGATTCTGAAAGAAAATATTGCGTCAACTTTGGGAACAAATCCAATATATGAGATACCACTGTATGACATGCCTCATTTATTTGATTAGACCATCAAAGATAAACCTTCAGAGAAAGTAAGTCACTTAGAAAACTTTTTGGGGTCATGTGTAAAATTGTTTAATGATAAAAATTATTTACAAGTACTGCAGAGTTTGTTAAAAAATATTTATTTTGGGGAAGAAGGGGTAAAAAGAGTGAATCAAGTCCGTAAGAAGAGAATAAAAATCAAGGAATTCAGGTTGAATGCAAACATAGGAGATTTCAATATGGGGGATATCATACTAGACTTATGATCTGAAGTCGATGTTCTTCCAAAGAATACATGGGAAGATATGGGAGAACCTCAATTGGGGTATTCACCTATCCAGTTGAAGTTATAAAATCAACATAGGGTAGTTCTAATTGGAATATTGAAAGGGATTCTAGTATACCTAGATGGTGTGTGCACCATGGAAGACTTTGAAGTCATTGACATAGTGGATAACACTTCACCATATCCAACATTGTTAGGTCTGGATTGAACCTTTGATAACCAGTCTATTATCAATTTGAAGACACGAAAGATGATCTTTGAATATGGAGAATACAGAGTTATTGCACCATTGGATCCATAAGAAGGAGGAAGGTATGTGGAACTTGTGATAGCCAATATTCTTACAAAAGATGTAAATTAGTTATACAGAACAACCGCGCACGAATAATATTATATCAACCCAATTGCATATGACATGATCAGTTGGTGGAGTATTAGTTCTTGTGTTTCATACTCTGACACGGAAATAGAGAATTGGCAATAGTGACTACATGAATTATCCACCAGAAGATGTGCCAGAATGACGTGTGCGTTGAGATGGATTGGTTCATAGGTAAGAGAGCCTCCTACTCTTTACGGTATGAATAACTTGGAGGATTTTTTAATGAAGTTTTAATTAGAAGTAGTAGAAAGTCATAAATTACCAGTATTAGATATTGCTTTGAAATCTACACCTACCCATTGGTGGGGTACACACAAGGAGAAGATCAACAACTGGTTTCAATGCAAGAGGTTATTGTGCATCAGATTCAACGCAGAGCAGGAGCATAGATATGAGAAGAAATATGAGGGATTTAGACAACCTCAAGAACATATAGATAAGTGCATGCTTCAATGGATATTAGTACCACTAGAAGAATAGCCACACCATTTTATTCACACATTAGAAGGCATTCCAAAGAAATGGTACACATAAAGGAACAACGTAGAGAAACTGCAAACTAGGAAGAGATACAACAAAATTTCATAGTTACATTTTCCTTTGAGCATGAAAGTCTAGAGATCGATACAACATTTAAAGTGGTAAGAAATATGATATTTGAAGAACCAGAATTTTAAATAATCCCAACATATCATAATCAGACTAGACAATCAGTTAAACAATTGCTACACTGTTATCATGCTACAGAAGAAGAAGATCAAACATAAGATATTTCGTGCAATATCTAGATCCCAAAAGTTGAAGGAAAATGGAAATAGAAGGACCGGGGCTAGATTCATAAGATTATGTTGCACCCCTGAAGATCAAAAGTGTAAAAAATGGAACTACAGAAAACCCAAAGATTGCAAGTATTGGATATTATTGGGATAATCAGAGAGTGGAAAGAATCATAGAATTATTGCGCGAGTATAGTGACTTTTTTCCAACGACATTTTCAGAGATGAAGGAATTACAAGGATATATTAGAGAGATGAAGATCTATTGGGCGCATGCCTATTTTTAGGAAATACCTAATTTTGGAAGGAAAGGGATAATTTTGGAGAAGAACAACTGACAGGAAAAGAAACACGCACGAGGAAAAGCAACATGCAAGAGGAGTAGCATGCAAGGCGAGAAGGTAGGAAATCCTAACCACAATAGGGTTAGGGTTTTTGACAAAGGTTGTAACGACTATAAACTTGTAAAATAGTATAAATAAGAACCTAGGAGGTCTAGGTCAAGAGTTAGTCCATTCGATACTCTTGAGAAGTTGGGAGGCTGTCGATTATAATAAGGTGATAGAAGAGTCAGGTAAGCCGGATTTTGAGGATTAGGTCACAGGCTGAGGAGCCTAGTGTGATCTAGTCTGCCTCATAGAGGTTCTTGTACCTCTTCATGATTGTATGATGTAATATGTAATGCGCACAGTGCCATATTTTGCTAAAGACTAAATAAAAGAGAAGAGAAGCCAAATATTTGTGGACATAGCCTAGGAGGGGATGAACCATAGTAAAACATGTGTTATATGAGATGCGTATTGAATATTTAATTTCTCTTAATGGTTATTTTATGAATGAATGATTAACTAGGTATAGTAGAATGCATGCATGAGCCTAAAGATGAATAAACCCTTGAAGTACTTGAATAAATAACAAGATTAATGCATGAAGATGATAGATAGAATACAACCCCAGACCCCCACTCATTCCTATAATACAAGCACCTAAGCATTGTAGTCACCCATAAATCTATCTCAGGTGAGACTGCATTGTGTGCATTATGCATAACGTTTCCTTCTGGTTTACCAGGAGAGCCGATAGTTTTAGAGGGTTTTGTTGGAAACCTATTCAGAGGTATTTTTATGTGATTTCCCACATTTTTTTACAGGAGTGGTTATTGAGGTTAAAATAAAACCACCCAAAAAATCGAATCCAACAAATTGAGTGGAACCATGTGGAGATTGTACAGTTACAACAAGCTAACAACAAATTTACATGCGCAGTAGATTTCTGGTTAGACAATATTGTTGCAGTGTTTATCACCGAATTTGCGGTAGATACCGTGAAGTCTTACAGTGCAACAGAGAAAGATTTTATAAAAGGAATCAGAGGTAGGTATATCAGAATTTTGTATACTTAAATCAAGATTTTACTGTATAATAATGGTGTGATGACCATGGAATCAGACAACTAAACTTCCCTGCATGCATGGGGGAAGGGGGGAAACACTGACAAGAGGTGGAGAAATGGAGGAAGAGATGGATCAGGGAAAGAAGAAGGAGGACATGGATCCAATCATGATGGAGGAAGACTAGATAAAGTAGATAATGGAAACAACTAGAAAGACGCACAATGGAGTACCCTTCCAATATAAGATGAATAACAAGAAGAGAGCCATGACTGATAAAGAGGTCTTGGCAAGTGATGAGGAAGAGGAAGAGGATATTTGTTCTATGGAGGATATTGAGGAAATACTGAGCGCAACATATGAATGGAAAATAGGAGGTCCAAGGGTAGGAACAAAAGGAAAAACTCCAATCCAAGTCACCGTCAGTGTGAAACCTACAACCCCATGTGCGACTAACACACCAGAAAGAACACCAACATTTAGACAACTGAATTTTAGTGGAAGGAAGACAACATGAAACACATTCAAACAAGGAACAATAACTGGAGAATCTAGTTCAGTATAACAGTCAAATATATACACCGCATGGAGGTAGTAGTTCAACACAGTTTAAAATGGCAAGACATGATCACACGATCAGGTTACTAGAATTTCGGGGAGAGGCATCAAAAGACCTTGGAAAGAATTTATTTATATGTGAGAATATATAGGAAAAAAAGAAGATCACAGATGAGGATATGAATCTCGAGTAATTAGATATCATGCTAAGAGACCGCACATTGGATTGGTACATGAGCCTAAATGTAAACATTCCACTAGGAGTAACAAGGAATATTGCAGACGTGAAAAAACTACTGATAAATGAACTTCAGAAGCCTAGGTCAGAGGACCAGTATATGAATGAAATCAGGTAAAAACCAAATGAGTCTGTTTGGGATATTGGCCTGAGGTTAAAGCATCTAAAAGGTAATTTTAAATATGCCATGACTGACATGCAACATAGGGACTTATTTGTGAACTCATTGTTACCACATTTGAAATACCCATTAAAACAACATAAGTTCCAAACTCAGGCAGAGGCTCTGTAGGTAGACTTACAACTGGAAGATAACTAATATCAAAAGACAGATCCAACAATAGAGGAGATAAAGGAGAATATGAAGAACCTAACATTTCAACTTAACCAAAATAAGGGTAAAGAGAAAAGAGAATCAATTTGGTGCATCGCATGCAAGACATAAGGACACCATAAGAACAAATGTCCAACTTTTACGTAGTATATGAAAATAGGAGTACCAAACCCTTTGTCAATAGGAGGACCATGGTGGGGGATTTGTAAAACACATGGGCATGATCCATATCATTGTCCAATGATGCATAAGTATAAGACAATACCCAAAAGTTCATATTGCAATTTTTTCAAGTCAGTGGGTCATGATGATAAGTATTGTGGGATGATGGAGATGATGAGAGAAAGAAATTCAGTTACGTATAGGGTGCAAGAAGAAATGATGATAGGAAAAGATTCACCTCAGTACAACTAGTTACCACCACCATACTACAATGTGTATCAACAGTATAGAAATGCACATCCACAATACACCATTGCACAACAAGAATATAACCCTACGCAGTATAACCAGGTACCTCAGTACAATGCACCACGAGGAGATCGAGGTGGATACATAGGTGGAGGATGAGGAAGAGGAGGATTTGAATGAGGTAGAGGACCAGTAGTGTGTCAAAAATTACAACAACTAGGACATTGTGCAAGGGAATGTCCACTTCCACCACCGACATGTATGTACTATCATGTAACAAACCATGATAAAGAAGATTGTCCGACACTATTGGGGAAGATCCAAGAAAAAGGAACTGGAACAACCAGAATGTCCAGTGGATCTCTATAGAAGCTAGGGAGGATGAGAGAAACATAAATATAGTCACTTGAGGAGGATCCAAGACAAGAATTGATGCAGTAAAATAAGATCCAACGCAACACCAATGGGTTAAGAAGAATACTGAGCCACATAAGCAGTTTGATGCACGAAATGAAAAAGAAACATTCAGGGAGGCCAGAAAGGAGCTTCTCAAGCATAATGTTGCATCTGCATCAGTTGCGCAATAAACTCATAACTCACCAATGTACAAAATTCCCTCCTCAATGGACCATACCAATAAAGGACTACCTTTAGAGCAAGTAAGTACCATAAAAACTTTTCTGCAGTCATGTGTTAAGCTATTGAGTGATCCATCATCTATTAAGGTTTTACAAAATATTCTAGAAATATGTAACACATAGGGGGAAGGGAAGTTAGAATAGAAAATATCCAATCATCTCCATACTAGAAGGAGGAAAAGTAGAGAATTCCGACTGAATTCCAACATTGGAGATTTCAATATGGGAGATATTATACTGGACTCGGGCTCTGAAGTAAATGTCTTATCTAAGAAAACATGGCAGTGTATGGGAGAAACCACACTAGGCTATTCACTTGTCCAGTTGAAATTAGCAAATTGACACAAAGTGTTACCAATTGGAAGGCTTAAAGGTGTGACAGTATATTTGGATGGAGTGTGCACTATGACATATTTTGGAGTAATAGAGATAGTAGATGGCACAACACCCTATCCAACATTTCTTAGATTGGATTGGGAACTTGATAACCAGGCCATAATCAACCTGAAGACAAGGAAAATGACATTTGAATCAAGAGAATATAGATTCATTGCACAATTAGATCCCTCAGAAGGAGAAAGGTTTGTAGAACCCACTTGTTTGGATTTGGAAGAAATAAATCAGTTGTACTGAATCGCGCGAGAAGAGGATTATGGAAACCCAATTGTAGATGGGGTACTCACGTGGAGAAGAATTACATCATGCGCGTCCGACTTAGACATAGGTTTAGAGAATTGGAAACAACAATTACATGAAGTTTCCACAAGAAGGTGTGCAAGAATAGACTGCGTAGTAAGATGGGTTGGTACAAAGATAAGAGAACCTCCCAGTTTTCATGGGGTAAATGACCTAGAGGAATTTCTGACAAAGTATGAATATGAAGTATTAGAAAATCAGAGACTCTTATCCCTAGATATTTCACTCAAAGAAACACCTATAAAATGGTGGGGCGCGCATAAAGAAACCATTCAGGACTGGTATCAGTGTAAACGACTACTGCGAATTAGATTCAGCGCATAGTAGGGGACCAATAAAATGCAGAGGTATGATGGATAGGTAAAACCAGTGGAACAATTGGAAAAGTGAAAGGCATAGTGGAGGATGACATCACCATAGGAATGGTCTCATCACTTTATCCATACAATGGAAGGAATTCCAAGGAACTGGTATATAGACCAGAAGATGCACATAGGTACTACATAGTGGACAGGATTACGAAAAAACATTGTAGTAACCTTCTCATTTGAACATGAGAACCCCAAAATGGATTCATCACTGAAGTTGATATAAGGAATGATATTTACAAATGAACCAGAAGTTGAAATTTTGACAAAATACCAACAATAGAACAAACAAATAGTCAAAAAGATACTCGCATGCTATCATGTTGAAGAAGAAGTTCCAGATGAAGATGATCCAGGCAACATTAAGATTAAAGATATTGAGGGATAAAGAGAGGTGGAAGGTCCATCTATGGAGTCATAAGTATTTGTTGCACCAATCAAAGTTAAGAAAGTTAACATTGGGATGAATGACAATGATAAAATGGAAAGTATTGGAGATTATTGGAATGAACAAAAAATAGAAAGAATAACAGAGTTACTGCGCGAATACAGTGACATGTTCCCAACGACCTTTACATAGATCAAAGGAATAGCATGGGAGCTAGGTGACATGAATATACCTCTAAAACCTGAGGCAAGCCCTGTCAGGTAGAGACCTTACAGACTGATTCCAGTATATAAGCAGAAAGTGAAAGAAAAAAATGACACAATGTTGGAAGTTGGTATCATAGAACCAGTAGACGAATCAAAATGTATAAGTCCTATGGTAGTCAAAGAAAATAAACAAAGGGGGATAAGGATCTTTGTAGATTTGAGAAAATTGAATGATGCTTTCTTACATGACTCTTTCCCTACCCCTTTCACAAAAGAGGTTGTCTTATAGAATGTGGGAGGTCATGAAGCATATTCCTTTACAGATGGATTCTCAGTCTACTCTCAGATCAAAATAGCTCCAGAGAACATGTACAAGACTAATTTTTCTATAGAATGGGGAACCTACCAATATACAGTCATTCCATTTTGGATGAAGAATGCACCAACCATATTTTCAAGAGTAGTCATAACTACTTTTGAGGAATTCATACATAAGTTTCTATAAGTATATTTGGATGACTACACTGTATATAGTTTGTTAAAAGATCATGTAGAAGTGTTAAGACTCATGTTGGAAAGATGCAAGCAATGTCAGATCTCATTGAAAATCAAGAAATGCATTGTTGGCACACCTTTTAGAATATTATTGGGACACATAGTGTGTAAACAAGGTTTACTAGTGGATCTTGCTAATATTGCATTCATTGTGAATTTACCACCACCAAATTCAGTGCGCCAATTAAGAGAAACACTGGGACATACAGGCTATTATAAGAAATTTATAAAGGGGTATGCACAGATTATTGCACTAATGGAAAAAATGTTAAACAGCAAGAGACAAATCCTGGCACGACAGACATATTAAAAAGAAGAGCTTTAAGGAGGGAGACCTAATCCTACTCTATGACAGTAAAAAATTTCAACATCCTGGTAAGTTTAGAATGAATTGGATAGGGCCATGTGAGATAAAGACTGTCACAAATGGGAGATCTGTACAACTAAAATACTTGGGAGGAACATAATTGAAAGGAATGATCAATGATAGTCGTCTGACACTGTATAGGGACGGTCGACTTACTAACCCTTAAAAGTTACAGTGCAGTGAGAAAGGCATGTATATAGTGTACTACAGTAAAGAGTAGGACAGAAAAATGATAAAAATAAATAAAAAGGAGAAAAAGAGGAAAAAATAAATACAAAATAGAAAAGAAAGAAAGTGCAAAAACTCTGGGAAATAACGTGCACAGAAAGAGTGGAATCAGTGCGACAAAAAGAAAAATTAATTGCGCACAACATATGGCTGAAAGAAAGTAAAAAAAGGTGCCCTAAGGGAAAGTCATAACAAGAAAGGAACGATGCAATGAAAAAGTGCAGCGCAACCGAAAAGAGGCCAACGGTCAGGAAATTTAAAAATGGTCGTTAGGACAAAAAGGTACGAATTGAGAATTTATGGAATTGAATGAAGCGTACTCGAAAAGCTTCAACGCATTAATAACAACGAAATAATCTTCCCCAAGAATATTCCGGGCACTAATGACACCCTCTATAAATTGGAAACACGAGCCAAATAGGACTTATTGTGCATTTTCAAACTCCTGAAGCTAAAGATAAAAGGAGAAAAAGAGAGTACAGAGAATCGAAGTAGCCAAATCTCAATCCAAAAAGAAAGATGTACCCACAATGGCACCTCCAAAGGTTGGTGCACCAAGCCAAACAACACAAAAAACACACAATAGTCTTTGGTCACCGAAGAAACTGCGGAGGTGGAGAAGGAAATGGCACAGAGAGATGGAATCGTCGATGTCGATGCAATTCCCTCACTGCAGGTCAAACCAGTGAGCTCTAAACTAGTCGAGGAAGAAGAAAAAACTCTGAGAATGGTCGAGATGGATATTGACTCGCATGACAGTGCACATGGCCGCAAACCAGTCGACACAGGCAACCCACAACAATCTGTGAGGGCTGAAGCAGCCCATAGAACAAATAGGGGCAACAACGAGTGGACAGAGTCTGACGGGGTGAGACCACAACCTGTGGTAGGGTCCGCATAGCAGGTGGAAGGAAAAAATGAATAAATTATAGGACAGCTAGAGTCGGGTAGGAAAGAGAGAGAGCCAGAGGTTGGGACCTCTACTCCAACGGTAAGAAGAAATGGAAAACAACCCATCATGTGGTCCTCGTGCAAACAACCCAACACCTCAATTGTGCTAGTGCGCATTCCAGAGGGGGTGCATGCCATGCCAACTCTACTGGGGTGCGTGGAAAGGCTAATATACTTAGATCACGATGTGGATGACACCAGTAAATTACCTGAATTTGTGCAATAAGTATACATGGAAAGCATAAGCACATGACCATTTGGAGACCCAATGCTACAACCAAAGCAATGGGCGGCAAGCTTGGTAAACACATGGATCTTAAACTTGGTGGAGATTCCCCACTTCGACAAGGGGAAAAAAGTGAATAACTGTGTCAATAAGTTGATGGAATTCCTCCATGGAGGATTCTTATGGTTGGAGGAACTTGTATTCATCGATGTATAACTCATCGCCTTCATCACATGCCTTCCATCAAACGACGAGTGTCTCGTGCAATACCTGGTCGAAAAGACAAAAAATAAGGCTCTCGCCGAAGAGATGAAGACATATGGGATAGAGAGAGGTTCACATGGAATCATCATCAAGAGAATCAGGGATGCAACCACTAGGATGTCCATGAAACTAATGGCGTGCAAATTGGTACACAAATTCCGCAAGGAGGAGGTACCTGCAGGGGTTGTCATAGCTGCAACTCAGTGCGCAAATGAAACCATGCTCAACTGGCCCCCATATCTACTGAACTTGGTCCTCGAGGACTACAAGGATACGCAAGACTTGAGAACAATGTTCCACTACTCATGGTTGTTGATCCTAATAGTGCTAATCAGGTGGAAGGAGCCTCCCTGCTCCTATTTTTGCAATAGAGTGGGTTGTTTTCGTGCATCGCGGTACACATCAATGGGAAGCACTTCGGACCCCAAGAAAAGAAGTGGAAATGCTAACACCTTTGCATGGTATCTCAGTTAAATCCAAGACAAAATAGCCAATACCTAGAGGAACACTCTGGAAGTAGTCGCACAATATCAAGGGATAGCCAACTTTAGGGCTACACAACATAATATGTGGATCCAAGCGCGCAAAGATCCAACAAAATAATGAATGCAACTTAGGTTTTGCATCAATAAAAAGGAAGTCGAAATGGAAATGCGAGACTAGAAGAATGATTGAAAGATCACAATCATCACCAAGGACATGCCAAAGGGAAAGGAAGTGGAAGCAGGGTCGTCCAAGTCACCTGCAAGAGACAATGTTGTGCCCAAAAATCCAACACAACAGGGGAAGCCCAGCCAAAATCCAACGCAATAGAAGAAGAGTAGTGCTCCAAAGAAGGACGCACAGCTCGGGAAGGACACTGCCCCGATGCAGGAAGATCAAGGAGGGTGGGTGCAATGACACAAGAAACCCCTTTGAAATCCACTCCACAAGAAACAAGGCCAACCAAGTGGCCAATTATACATAAAGGGGAGCTGCACAAGAAGACTAAGGCTCGTAAATAGATCCGAGAGTATAAAATCACCGAGGACGATGACAATATTGTCACAAAGAGAGTACATGATCGCGTAGTTGAGGAATTTGAAGAGGTCAAGCACCAAAGAGGAAGGATACAGAATGAGTTGGCCGATATCAGGAAGGTCCTAGAACAAATACAAGCAACACAAAGGCATGAAAGAGGAACAAAAACCATCCCCTCAGTGGCAGAAGCAGAGGAAAGGACCGTGCCGAGTGAACAAGAAACCATCCAGACCATAGCGTAGGCGAGTCCAATATTCCAAGTAACATCATAGATGTTGCATATCGATGAGACCATAGACTAGACACCACTTAAATATCTGTCATAGGTACAGTTGGTATTGATTAAGATACCAAGAAAGGAATTGTACAAACTGCAAGTTAGTGTCACACAGGAAGTGAAATTGCACGTAAGGACATATGCTGGAATTGCAGGAAAATAGGAATGGCAAGGATGCCATGGAACTAGTAGTCGAGTAGGTAAAGCTCGATACAAAAGAGAAGAAGAAGAAGTTGAAGGAAGTCTTTACAAGGATTCCAGACAACGGGCACACAACCATGACCAATGCAGAAAAACATATCCAAATCATCGCGTAGATGCTCGAGAACTACAATAAGGAGATTGAGGATCTTAAAGAAAAATTAACCTCAACGAATCCTCCAAAAGCTCTGGCTGAAAGGGAACAACAGGAACCCTACAAGTGGAAGTGATGCAAAAAGAAGTTGAAAAGGTCACAAAACTATTTGAAAAGACCGCACAACTATGGACAACGTTGGAAGAAGATGATAGGGCCCAAAAAATAGATCAACAAGAGGAGGTAATCAACACTGAAATCCAGGAGCTAAAGCAAAGGAAAAATTCCATGAGCATCACAAAGCGAGTGAAGGGATCGCAGGAGATGAAGACCCTATAGGAAGAATTGAAGACTACACAAAATAACAAGCAGGCAAGGCTAGCCCAGTTAGAACCTATCCAAGAGAAAGCAGCGCAAATTATTTTGAAATTGGAGAAGGAAAATATGAGAATGGCTTAGGATCATGTTGAGAGCACATAATCTCTCAAGGAGCACATCACAGTGCAGAGGCTAGAAGATCTCACACAGAAATATGCGTAGCGAAGAGAGAAATGGGAAGAGTTAGAAGGGAAATTACATAGCTTGGAAGAAGTTGTTCAGAGAGCACGCACCACTTGAGTGACTCGAGATGAGCCACATGTCAGTGTTGAGGGCCTGTTGGATGCAAGCCTATTTTGAGGAAATACCTAATTTTGGAAGGAAAGACCTAATTTTAGAGAAGAAAAATGACAGGAAAAACAACACGCATGAGGAAAAGCATCATGCAAGAGGAGCATCATGCAAGGAGAGAAGGTAGGCAAGGCTAACCATGATAGGGTTAAGATTTTTTACAAAGATTTTAATGGCTATAATCTAAGAGGTCTAGGTCAAGAGGTAGTCAGTGTGATACTCTTGAGAAGTTGAGAGACTGATGATTGTAATAAGCTGATAGAAGAGTTAAATAAGCCATATTTTGAGGGATAGGTCACAAGTTGAGGATCCTAGTGTGATCTAGTCTGCCTCATTGAGATTCTTGTACCTCTCCATGATTGTATGATGGAAGATGCAATGCATGCAATGCGATATTTTGCAGCAGACTAAATAAAAGAGAAGAAAAGCCAAATATTTGTGGACATAGCTCAAAAGGGGGTGAACCACAGTAAAACATGTGTTATATGAGATTCTTATTGAATGTTTACTTTATGTTAACGGTTATTTTATGAATGAATGATTAACTAGGTATAGTAGAATGCATGCATGAGTGTAAAGATGAATAAACCCTAGAAGTAGTTGAATAATTAACAATATTAATGAAAGAAGAAGATATAATACAACCCTATATCCCCACTCATTCCTAGACTGCAAGCACTTGAGCATTGCAGTCACCCATAAATCTATCTCGGGTGAGATTGCGGTGTGTGCACTGCGTGCAGCATTGCCTTCTGATTTAACAGGAGGATCGATAGTTTTAGAGGGTTTTGTTGGAAACCTATTTAGATTTGAACCTGGGTCAGACCAAGAAGTGAATGAGAGAAATAACACAACAAGATCCCATTGAAGCTAGAATCCAGACCTATAAGACATATAAACCTTATAGATTGAATCCAATATACAAGGAGAAAGTAAAGGCATAAATTGACAAGATGTCGGAGGCTGGTGTCATAAAACCTGTGGAAGAATCAGAATGAATTATTCCTAATGGTAGTGCAGGAAAATAATAGAGGGATTAGGATTTGTGTATATTTGAGAAAATTGAATGATGCTTTCCTACATGATCATTTTCCTACCCCATTTACAAACGAAGTTTGGAGAATGTAGGGGGTCAAGAAGGTTATTCATTTACAGATGGGTTTTCAGGATATCATAATATCAAGATAACATAAGAAGATAGACATAAGACTACATTTTCTACAAAATGGGGATCATTTCAGTAAACAATTATGCCGTTTGGGTTGAATAATGCACCAACAATTTTTTCAAGAGTAGTAGTAGCAACATTTAAGAACTTTATTCATAAGTTTTTGAAAGTCTACTTGGATGATTGGAAAATGTTCAGTTTATTGCAAGATCATTTTGAATTATCAAGGATAATGTTGGATAGATGTTCATAGTGTCATATATTATTGAGTATTAATAAATTTATTTTCAGTGCATCGTTTGGTATTTTGTTAGGGCATGTGGTGAGTAAACAAGGTCTACTAGTTGATCCTACTAAAATTGATGTCATATTTAACTTACCACCACCAAAGTCGGTGCTCCAGTTGAAGAGTACACTTGTCCATACAAGATATTACAGGAAGTTGAAAAGAGAATATGGACAGATTATTGCACCAATGGAGAAGTTGTTGAAGAAGGACACTAACTATCAGTGGAATGATGAATGCTAGCAGAGTTTGGATATTTTGAAGGAAAAGATGGTTATTGTGTTGATTTTAGTGTTTCCAGACTAGGGAAAATAATTTCATGTGCACGTGGATGCATCTACAATAGAATTAGAAGCAATATTGACACAACCAGAATAAGGTGATATAGATCACCATATTTCATTTGCAAGCAAGAAGTTGTCATATTCAAAACATAACTACAACACTACATAAAGGGAAGGATTAGCTATGGTATATGCTTTGTTGAAATACAAAAATTACTTGTTAGGGAAACATTTCAAGATGTTCACATATCATTCTTCTCTGAGATATTTAGTCAATAAGCTAGTTTTGGAGGGAAGGATATGCAGATGGCTACTTTTATTCCAAGAATTTGAATTTGAATTTGTGGTGAAGCTGGGAAGATTGAATGCAAGACCAGATCACTTATCTGGGATAACTGATGGAGAAGAACCCAATAACTTGGAAGAAAACTTTCCATATGCACAATTGTTTTTAGTACAGATAGATGATGAGTATTTTGTTGACATTATTGAGTTTTTGAGTACATGATTTGCACCAAGAGAATTTACTACTACGAAGAAGAAACATTTGTTGGTCAGAGTTGTAGACTATCAACTGATTACATGTCATTTATACAAGCTTGGTGCAAATAACATTTTGAGGAGATGTGTTATGGAGCATGAAAGACCTATTATTTTAGCAACAACGCATGAAGGGATTGTTGGAGGACATTATGAAAGAAAATCTACAGCACAAAAGGTATTGCACGCAGGATTATGGTGGCCAACAATTCACAAGAATTCAAAGGAATAATTTCAGAAGTGTGATGTTTATCAAAGAGTTGGGAAGCCATCCAGGAGGGATGAGATGCCATTGAGACCTCTAGTAACTTTACAAGTGTTTGATAAGTGGGAAGTAGATTTTGTAGATCCAATTAATTCACCAACAAGAAGATTAGGAGAAAGATATATTATTACAACGACAAAATACTTGAATGGATAGGCTAAGGAAGCACCAATAAAGGATTGCAGCGTAGATACTACAACACGCTTTTTATTTGAACAGGTTGTGACAAGGTTTGGATGTCCAAGAATATTGATGAGTGATCAGGGGACTCATTTTATAAACAACACAATTGAGGAAATGATGGAAGAATTTGAGATACATCATAAGAAAATCACTCCTTATCATCCTCGCGTGAATGGAGCATTGAAGAATTTAACAAGATTTTGGATAATGCCTTAACAAAGATTTGTAATGTGAATAGAGATGACTGAGATTTGAAGGTACCAGTAGTACTATGGGATTATAGGACTACATGCAAGAAGCTAACAGGGTAGACACCCTTTAGGTTGGTGTATGGACATGAAGCAGTAGTTCCCTTAGATTATTTTATACCAAGTCTGTGCATTGAAACTATTACATAAATGATAGAAAATACACAATGCAGAAACAATTAGCTTAATTTATGAAATTAGAAGAAGACACAATCATAGCTAGTTTCCATCAGGAGGTACAGAAAGAAACAATAAATCATGGCATGAAATACATATTAATAAGAAGAAATTAAAATTAGGTGATCTGGTTCTCCTCTATGACAGTAAATATTTGCAGGACCCGGAGAAACTTAGAATGCATTGGTTAGAGCCATACTAGATAAAATCTATCACAGATGGAGGTGATGTACAACTACAGGACTTAGCAGGAAAGGAAGTTCAAGCACTGGTGAATGGTAGCCGACTGAAATTGTATAGGTACAATTGACCCAATAACCCTCATTAGTTGCATCGCAACAAGTATACTTGTACATATTGTATATAGTAGGAAGAAAGACAAGAAAAATGAAGAAAAATCCAAAAAAAAGTAGTTAAAGGAATAAGTGGTAGACAAATAGTTGAGAATGAAAACATGCAACAGGCAGAAAATTGGTGAGACGTAACTCATAATACTACATGCATGAAAAGTAAACACCACGCGATGGGATGGGAAATTTGAATTAAGCACTACACAAATTTCCTCTTGGAAGATATCAGAAATTAAAGAAAGTGCTCAGGCTTTGCCCAGATGATAACGATCTTTAAAAATGGAAATCAATCTAGGAACACCCTCGAGAACTAGCAATCTAACTCAGAAATCAGCAAGCCATGACAGCAAAAGATCAGAAAAGATGGGTTGGAAAACAGCATTTCTTTCCCTTAAAAGCCTCTTCGGCATTTTGTCATACTTTTGAAAGAACATCAAACCGGATTTTATTTAGCAGCAAGACAGAAATGCTAAATGCAACTTAGCACTCATCACATAAAAAACCTTGGACAACGCTAAAAGACCACTGCCAACCTATGTGACCAAACTTGACAACTGACAACTACACTGCAAACAAGCATGTTGCATAGCCATGAAGATTCATGGAACCGGCATTGCTTTTGCCGAACATGTCTAATTTGTTAAGGGGGGCTTCGAAGTATATGCATTGCCCATACTCTAGATTATTATCGAGCAAGCCGAAATGCTTTGGCAATATACTCAAACATTTATAGTATAACAGCCTTGCTCCATTTCTTCAACTGTGCATTTTCAAGCAAACCCTATGGCTTGCCCAGTATTTTTGAGAGATCTTCTCTGTTTATAATGTTAGTCAGCGACTCAGCACAACTCATGTACAGTATGCAACAGACAAAGTTCCTCTGCTTTAGCTAAGGTCACAAAGATTCCAACGGTAGAATTTCCTGATTCACACTCCCTCATTACGAGAACCTCTATCTCTCTGTTCTTCTGTTTCATGAAAAGATTCAGCTTCTACTTCACTAGAATCACCAATCTCATGCTTGCAGAGAGGACAAGAAGCATTAATTTTCAGCCATTTGTCAACACATTCTACATGGAAATGGTGTGTGCAAGGAAGCTCCCTCAGCTCTACATCATCTTTGTATTTGCCAAGGCAAATGCAACAAACCTGCTTTTAAGAAAGAAACAAACTACACATTAGCACATGGCCCTATTATCACCCCATTAATGCACATCATATCAAGCAAATCTCTGAAGTTGAAAAATACAAACCGCATCTTCAGCAGAAACAGATCTTTCATTGTCTGTACCAGCCGCTACAAAGCCACCCTCATATAAACTGTCTGAGTCAGATTCATTGTCATCTTTAGGATCAGTGCTTTCACGTTCAACTTTTCCCTTAAACTTGTATGTTGGCAGGGAATTAATGACTTCTGATGAAGCACCTTTTGTCTGAGTCTGGTCCTCTCGGAAACCGAGGAGAGATATAATGCAGGGTAGGCAACAGCATATAGTTGCACATAAAATAAATGGCATGGCATAACCTATACAGCTAAATGTAAGAAATACAATGCACAACCTGCAATAAGGCATCAAAACTCATAAGAAATCTACACGAAGCTTTTAAAACTTTTGAGAATGTTCATCACAGCAAAACCTACAAACAGGTATTTATTAATAAGAAAATCACTGGACAAACTATATTGAATATTTATAATAGCACAGATCTGATTGAGCAAACTATACCCATACCTGTACAAGTTTGGAGCCTCACTTGAAGATGAGTGTCCCCCAAAAATCCACACATTTCCGACAACAAACCAAATGGCAAAGAAGCAGTCCAAAGCCATCTTGAACCTTTCAACGAATATATTAATCCTGTACATCATGAAAAAAGAGAAAATATAGTGAGTTAATCCAACCTGTTCAGTTGGAACTTGGTACAAATCGTCAAATACAAAATGGCTAAAAAGGTTTTGCAAAACCTCCCCACTGCTGCAAAACAAACCATATCATGAAACAATGCAAGATCAGCATAATATAATTCTTGAAACAAGCATGTGCTCTAAGCATGTCTGCATTTAGCAAGCTTTCTAATTTTCACTTCGACTACCAATAACAATCATTGTACATAAAATATAATAAAGGACGGAACACATTGGTTAAGGAGATAGACCGGGGAGCAAATTCTTAACCTAGAAACATTGGTCTTCAAAATGTTCAGCATAACATCATTTCTTTTCTGATAGATTTGGAAATTATTCCTCAAATGTGTAATTAGCATGTTTTCCACTACTAAGAGTGTAGAACCAATTAAGGTATCTCAAGCTATGAGACCATTTTGGGGTGCTAAATCATAATTGAATGCATATGTTTGATTAGTTTGGCAGCCCTGCTTTCTATCTATAGCTTTCTCTAGGATGTACTTGGAAAACAGGCCTACCGGAATAGCTGTAATTCTCATTGAAAGACGTAATATTATGTGATGTCAGAAACTCCCGTCTTGGCCTGATTCTTATGTGGAACAGCTGTTTCTTAGGAGGGAAGAAAACCGCAAATTATTAAGCTTTCTTATTTTCCTGAATACCTCTCCATGTTAGAATATTCTCAGTCTTCAGTACACTGGGAAGGCTATCACAGATGCATTGTGCACTGTGCCTCTGAAACCCTGCTCATAACCGGCAAGCTATTAAATCCACCATTTCAAACCACACACTTATTAACTCCTGTTGAATGTTGGTGCAACACGTTTTCATCTCACACATCCTCCTGCTTGGTTTATGATCCAAGCATATTATCTGCATCCAAGCCTCCCAAGAAAGTTTATGATGCTTGAGAAGCATTATCGAAGTTCTTACATCTACAGTGACACAAAAAAGTCCCTCAGTGGAACAATCAGACTTGGATATGTTTTGTCTTCATAGTCCATGAATACAAGTACATTTCAGACCCTTTGAATTAAATACCCTGAATTGAAATTATTTTTGCATGCCACAAATAACATCCTTGGCAAAACTCATTGTAAGAAAAAAAAAATGAATCCTGCAGTCTGCTCTTGACATCTTCAGAGAAAGTTTTTGAGTTGTCAGGTAGATCACGTGAAGAACGGTTTTCACATCCAGACCACAAATGCCAGGAAGATATCATCCTGCATCAGAGGGCATCCCCGGGACAGATGCATGGACATCTAACACCTTTACTCATACCAGCACCCACACCACTCCCAGACCCTGGCAGCTTACTGGAATATATCAATCATATCTTATTATCTTAAGCATTGTTATCAGAATCACTGGACTGGATGGGAACCAGCCGGTCCAGAGCATTTCACATAAAATATGACCTGAACTAGACAGGAGGCCGAATCTGTGCCAAACCAGCCAGTTCGGCCAGTCCCAATTTGAACCAGCCCTTATGTTTGGGGGGTAAAAACATATAAAAAAATCAAAAAAATAAATAAATAAAACAGTGCCTATCCCTCCCAAACCCAAATTCATTGGTATATAATGACACTCTCACCTATTTGCATCACATTTCTCATTGATCATTTGTGAACATTTGGAGATTTTGGAGCTGTGGAGAAGAGAGCCAATTCAAAGCAAGCTTGGAGCTGATTCGGCACTGCTTGTGGGATGCATTCAAGGGATTGGGCATCTACATCAGTGGTCTACATATCATCTACAAGCTTGGAGGAGATCTAGGAGTGATATGTCAAGATTTTTCAAACTCTCATTGTTTTTCTCATAAAATTGCTAATTTTTGTTTAGCAAATTTAAATGTGGATAGGTTTCCCATTTGCAGACTGTTTGCACTATTTAAGATGTTATCATGGCCCCCAAGAAAGTGAAAGACCCTGCATGGATCCATCCTGACTAGGTTAATGTGAAAAAAAATTGTAAGTATTGTAAAAAGGGAATGTGTTGACACTCGAAGGCATCAAGTGAAATCCTCACCATGAATCTGCCATTAATCCGAATCCATTTATTCACAACAAAACCCTATGCTAGTACATAAAGAAAATACAACAATGGCCTCCCTTCCCATGGCAAGCCAAGGGGGCCAGCTCTCTTAGCCTGCTAGACTCTTATGCACTCAAAACCTAAATGATAGGATAACGCAATGAATGGGTGAGTATTTATGATTCCGTGACTGATCACAATGATGAATAAGTTACCATAAATCAACCAGTAGCACCAAAAACCCTAACAACTATGTGGAAGTCAAGGAGCCTCATCATTCTCCACTAACACCCATCGGGCCATTAGTATATCAAACATTAATATATGTCTATTCACCTCCTAACCACCTAAAAGAACTAAGTCATAAAGCCTCCAACCCCCAACAAACTCAATAAATGACCAAGGCATCAAGAGCAATACAATGAATGCAATCAAGTGCAACTAGGGCGCAACCTCAGGCGCCAACGGGCTCCCACCGCTATCTGCTAACTCGTCCTTGAGTCAACTGAAGACGACAAATAACATCTAGTAGTCTTCGCACAAATGCAATGGTCCTTGCCAAATGAACCTGCCTTGCTCAAAGGGCACAACCTCTACCATCAACATGCAATTTTCAAGATGTGTGTAAAACAATCCAACCCAACTCTATCGCACTTCTAAAAAAGCTCAATCACCATCTTTGTCTACATCTGCCAAAAGAAAACCAATCTATTAAGAAAATAGTGCAACCATTAGGGTCATCAACCCCGATGACTACACTCTTGATAAATCATCCCAAGCTAAAACTAAAACAAATGAAATTTGTAGCCCTCATAAGGTACGCTAAATGCACGGTGCTGGCTCACCAATAAAAGATCACCTTACATCAACCACCAATCTGTTGAATCAAGATTAAGCTCCTATCTCAAACCCATTGCTATCACATGCACTACATAATTGGGAGGTCAAGTTCGAACTCACTAAAATCATGGTGTACAACCCAAAAACACCAATGTAAAATAATAGCTCAAATGCAATTCCCAGTCCTTTGTCACCGGCCATTAAAATCCCATAAACTACAAGGACCACCCCAAAAGATCCAAAAATGTTGTTTCAAAGGTGGCACAACTGTAAGTAGGCAATAACAGTCCACTAAATATCCCATCTCGTAGCAATCACATAGGCAACATCCTAGTCCTTTTTGTCATGCAAGAATTACAATAAAAGACTTAATGACTCGAAACTCAATATATATGTTAAGATCCCGCCACACAAGGTTGATCATCAACTAGTAATCCCAAAACTAAAAGGTGACATGACTCATTAACAACTCACTAATCCCCTAATGGAATCTAACCCATTCATCATTACTTCATTGATTTTTCATGAGAAACCCAACAATATCAAATATAGTTGAACATACAAGACAAACACAAACACAAAATTATCAAAGGCATGGCAATCTAAATCTGAAGCTAATAATGTGAAAGTTGGCTCAATTTTGTGTAGACTCAACCACCAGTGATGGAGACACAACACCATCCCTGCAACCCAGCCAAATGAGGCACATTCCAATGTGGCATGGTCTTCTTCTTCATAAACACAACATAACCCTTACACCCAAATGCACCACTGCACACACTAAATGTATTCCCCTCTCCAAGTTCGAACTCGCTAAAATCATTGTGTACAACCCAAAAACACCAATGTAAAATAATAGCTCAAATGCAATTCCCAGTCCTTTGTCACCAGCCATTAAAATCCCATAAACTACATGGACCACCCCAAAAGATCCAAAAATGTTGTTTCAATGGTGACACAATTGTAAGTAGGTGATAATCGGTCCACTAAATATCCCATCTCGTAGCGATCACAAAGGCAACATCATCATCCTTCTTGTCATGCAAGAATTACAATAGAAGACTTAATGACTCGAAACTCAATATATATGTTGTGAAGCCGCCACACAGGATTGATCATCAACTAGTAATCCCCAAACTAAAAGGTGACATCATTCACTAACAACTCACTAATCCACTAATGGAATCTAACCCATTCATCATTATTTCATTCATTTTTCATGAGAAACCCGACAATATCAAATATAGTTGAACATACAAGACAAACACAAAATTATCAAAGGCATGGCAATCTAAATCTGGAGCTAATAATGTGAAAGTTGGCTCAATTTTGTGTAGACTCAACCACCAGTGATGGAGACACAACACCATCCATGCAACCTAGTCGAACGAGGCACATTCCAATGTGGCATGGTCTTCTTCTTCTTCATAAACACAACATAACCCTTACACCCAAATGCACCACTGCACACACTAAATGGAATCCCCTCTCCACATTGGCGCCACAAATTGTTGGGTATGAGAGAAGCAAACGTGCAACCTTATTGTAGTAAAGAGGCAACATGTATGCAACCATTATAGCGATCTATAAAGAGTCAATTCATACAATAGGTCGCAGCACTACTTCAAGTGATACACCTCTGTGTGTTACCCATAAACAATCACTAGACATAGAGCTACAACACTCCAATCCACAACCACAGCCTCCCAAAGAGAGAGGCAACAGCATTCATAAGCAAGATGCAATGTTTCCTAATCGTATACACTCCAATGGTTACGTAGAATGCAGAAATATAAGCATGGCTTAGGCAAACACACATACTAAAACCATGGGGAAACCATATAAAGTGGGGGCGCAACCTATAAGAGGTGAAGTGCACCGTTGTGTCCTCAATATTACCCCCACAATGCATAGCCACTCCATTCTCAACCCACTTGCAAAGACTGCATTGAAATGATTTATGATAGAAGATATGGTGGATCATATCGGTGATACCACAATCAGATATGCTACTATCAACAAGTACGATCCCATATGTTGTTGGCACCAAGTACATATATTGAAGACCCGACTAACAACAAATATGTGAGAACTATAATAAGTTTAAACGTCTAACTCACCTAGGTGCATTGGATTCCCACCATGGTTTGACCTATAAACATCCTTGGATATTCTAATGGTCAGCTCCTCAAAACAAATGTAAACTTAAAATGATTATAGTGAGCCTATGCTCAACTATGCCACTATCAATTTGCATTTTTAATGCTTTAACAAAAATAAAAACACACCTTTGAAGATTTAACTACTGTGAAATATGAAATAGACTACAATAGAAAAACCACACAACAATACACAAATATTTACCCCGAAAACCCATATGAGAAAACTAGCATTTAATGAAGGATTGTGCCTTCTATCTACTTATATTATGAATATTACAATATAGATTACAAAGCTATCCATGCTTACTATGAAACTGTGAGACACTATGGTGTTCTACAGTGCTCTACAATATGTTTCCATCTCTCTGCTTTTTTATTATCTCCTCCACACTCCTACTTGTATTATCGAACAACTGGTGGCTAGTGAAAACTTGAACCCTTTTCCCCCCATTCTACTAGGTTTTTGATAGCTAGAACTAACGTCGAGTTTAGGGTTTTAAAACACTCTTGGAACCTCCATGATACTTCTAGAAGTCTCTAGTGGATTTACACATGCTACTAACTCCCCATATTCGAATTATTCTGAGCTAACGTGATTGCCACTTGCACATGTGGTGAATATTTGGACCACTAGCTTTAGGGGCAATAACTTTTGCATATGAAGTTCATTTTAAGTGCATGGTAACTCATTGGAAAGATCTCAACGAGAAGAAAAGTTTCCACCTTGGATGAGAGAATCCTACTACAACCCTCATTTGGCATCAATCCCAAAAATTCTTGTTTACAGCCGCAAAAATGCATCAAAGGTTGATGACTTGAATTTGACAAAATCAACACCATCTCTGAAATATCCCAAATTTTAATCATCCCCATCTAGAGCATCAATAAATTCATATAGTATCTTTGTAGATCCATTTTGGATCATCCCTCCCCATTTTCGAAGGCTTTTAGTCTCCAAAAGATTTAGTTTTGAAGGAATCAATTCCTCAACTTTCTCCTCGGAGTCCCAATTGTCCTTGGTGGGTAGCTAACCCTTCAATCGCATATACCAAAGTTCTTGTGACCCCTTGTGATCATTTTGATCTTCTTTTGTAGAATTGGGTCCTCTAGTAATTTTGCATGTGCATCTAGTACCAAATCTTCAATGAAAAGTAAAACTTGGCCCTCTTCATCCTCATCAAACATGGACGGCTCACAGAGTTTCAAGTTCTCTACATTTATTACTGAGTATATGCACATATCAAGTGGAAGACTATGTCTATAAGTATTGTTGCCTACCTTATCAATATTTCGAAAGGCCCATATCTCAAGGCTTTGATTTTCTTCCCTAGTCCCTATGACCTTTCCTTATTAAGATGTAGCCAAACTCTATCTCCTACTTAGAATTTTTTTTCAATGTCATGTTATCATGTCTGATCCTGTATTTCTCCTTAGACTTCTTCAATGTCTCTTGAACCTATAAGTGTATTTGTGTTATCCTATTTATGAATTTTTCTATCTTCAATGCACCACTTGAGGTGGTTTCCCTTGGGTCACACTATTTGTATACAATATCCAATGGTTATAGTGGAAAATATCAAAAACAAATTTCAAAAGGAGACTTACCAATGGAAGTGTGGACAACTCAAAATGTTGTATGTAAACCAATTTTTTGTCCCTAGTCCTTGCATGCTTCTAATTGTAACCTCTCAAATGTTGAACCAAAGTCCTATTTACTACCTCAAACACCGAATGCAATGGATTTCTTTTGTTTAGCATCCCACTTCTCCCATAGTGAAGTCCACAATACACTAAGAATATAGTATCTCTATCAAAGATGATGCTCCTTGGAATCCCAAAGTGCACCTAAACCATTTCAAAGAACAAGATTGCAACATTTTTTCCTTTGACGGTCTTCTTACAGCCCATCAAAACATACATCTTGTTGAACCAATCTACTAACACATAGAGTTACTCATGCCCTCTTCTTGTCCTCAATAGAACCCCTAACAAAGTCCACAAATATGGCTCCCATGGTTGCCTTGTAGGCACTGGAAGTAGACCGGTATAGTCCTTGCTTCCTATTACTAGGCTTGTTGGTACAACATAAAATACAACCTTTGATAAATCTAGCTACTTCTCCTTGCATCTTGGGCCAATAAACACACCTCTACAAGTTAGTCATAATCTTCCCAACACCAAAATGACTAGCAATTGTGGAGGTGTGAGCCTCCCTTATTAGTTGTACTCATTCTTCCTTTAATACATAACGGTTCCCCATCTTTTAGAGTAATCATTTTGGAAATGATAATCAACATTTGCTTGCTATTTTGTCCTTGCAACTATTGATACACCCCCTTGAAATCCTCATCTACTACATACTCCTCTCTATATGCTTCATGGGTAAATGGTTCCATGTGCATAATGGCTCACAGAGCTATAATTTATGGTGTTGGTGGCTTGGATAGAAACTCATCCAACTTGTTGATTGTGCCCTTCTTATATTTAGTCACTAGATGAAATTGTTGAAAAAATCCCATCCATTTATAGTGTCTTACTTGTTGGAGCTTACTCTAAACCTACAAGTATTGTAGAGGCTAGTGATCAGTATGGATGATGGTCTCCTTCACCCAATCAATAGTGCTTTCAATTCTTTACTACTTGAACCAACACATGGAGATTATGATCAAATGTAGGGTAGTTCAATACCACTCCATGGAATAGCTCCAAATGGTAGAAAACCAATCCTCCCCCTTGCATCAATAGTATTCCCATGGCATACCCACTAGCATTAGTTTCTATTTCAAAATACTTCTGCAAGTTAGGTATTGTTCGAACCAAGGTTCGACTAATCCTTTGTTTCATTTTTCAAAGGATATCCATTGATTCTTACCCCATTGGAAAAGCTTGCCACTAGTTGTTATAGCATGAAGTGATGTTGCCACAACTGAAACTAATGCCATGAACTTTCTTAAATATTGGGCCACTCCCACAAAACTTCTAACTTCTATGATATTAGTAGGAGAGGACCATTTAAGGATGGCCTCTATCTTTGTAGGATCAATCTTCAACTCACCTCCACCAATCACATGCCCCAAAAGTATACCAAGGACTACTTAGCAAACTCACATTTCTTTATGTTCTCTAGCAATTGATGTTTACTGGGTGTGTCTAACACTTGCTTCATATGTAACACGTGTTGAGATTTGGGTAACTTGGAAAGTGGCCCCCTTGTGTTTGTGAGCTTCTAAACACATGTGGGAAGTACTTTGTACCATGTACCTTATGTCTAATTTCACTTTGACTTGGGAGATTTAAGTCAAAAGTGAAATTTGGTCATTTTAGCCTAAAATGACAATTAATTCACTTTGTGGGTGAATTGAGGGACATAAAGTGAAAGTATACAAACTTAAGTAAAGTGGGTTTTGAGTTGATTTTCTTTTGAGATGATCTCAACCATTGATTAGGGATGAGATGATATGAGATGATCTCATCCACTGATATTTTAGGTTTCCTTATGCTTCCTTAAGGAGGGTGCAAGGGCAAAGGAGAGCTCATTATTCCTTGTTATGTTCACCAAGAGAGTTGGGAGAGGAGCATGAGGATGAGGTTGGATGCATTGAGTGAGGAAAGCTTGGGCGCCCACATTCATGGTGGTAGCCAACAAGCTTAGTCCTTCATTTATTTATGGAGCTAGTTCTTACTAGGAGGAGGGTGCACAGCTAGCAGGGAGGACTTGCAGAGGTCAGTTTGCCTTGAGGACAGTTTCAGTGGGGAGCTACAAAATAGATTCAGAGTATTGTGGGAGGGTTTCTCCATCAGAGCTTCCAGTTGGCAGAGAACTTCAGTTCAGTGGTTTTGGCAACTTATGAGAGGGCGCACCATCCTGGGGTGCATCTTCTTCATTTGGACTTGTGTTTCATCTTGGTTCAAGCTGTTATTATATCAGGTTCATCTGTTTATTGTACTTGTTGTATTCCACCTTCTTTTCTCTACATATATACACTCATATTCCAAACTGGTTTTCCCCGAGGGGGTTTTATCCAGGTTCATGTTGACCAAAAATACCTGTGTTCATTTTCATGTATGCTAGTGTTTAGAACAATATTATTTCAGCTCTAAAAGATCTCTAGGTGTGTTACATAGTTTATGGTATGCATGTGCTAACATCTTGTGACAAAAACTACATGCTAGAGCACCTATATGCTAAGTCGCATGGTTCGGGTTCGAGTTCGGGTTCGGCAATGATTAGGTTCGATTCGGGTTCGAATTTTCCAATAAGGTTCAGATGAGGTTCGGCTTTAGGTTCGGCTATACATATTGAACCCTAATAAATCATCCCAAACCTCAATAAAAATCTCCCTAAAATTCGTGCTAAGGTTCAAATTCGGGCAGGCATACAAGTTCGTTCAGGTTCGGCAAACCTTGACGTTCGCTGAATTTCGAACCTCAAGCTTTAGGTTCGACGAACCCTGTGACTTAGCCTATATGGCCTATGTAACCGTAACAGAACAGCAAAGAAGTTACTGAACAGTTTGTTGTTATAAAACAGCAGCAAACCCATGTTTGACAGTTGAAACTTAGAGCCAACTTGAGGTCAAAGACGGACCTAGTTGGCAGCTTGTTAGGACCTGGAAAATCTTCAACGCGTGCTCCTCCCAAAAAGAACTTAAGACCAAAACCTCATCCAAATAAACTTTGACAAATGAATATAGGAATGGATGCAACACATCATTCATTAAACGCATAAAAGTAGTTGGTGTATTCCTCAAACCAAAAGGAATTACTAACCCACTTGTTAAGACCTTGCTTCACCTTGAAGGTAGTCTTCCAAGTGTCTTCTTCCTTGAGATCTAGACTTGATGATATCCAAATTTCAAATCTAACTTGGTGAAGTACTTTGCACTCTACAACTAATCTAACAAATCATCAATCCAAGGCAAGGGGCCAATTCTTGAAAGTGATCTTGTTTAGAGCTCTATAGTCGATGCACATTCTCCAAGTCTTGTCCTTCTTTGTTACCAAAATGATCAAGCAACTATGTGGTGATATACTTGGTCTTATGATTCCTTGTTCCAACAATTCTTGCAATTGCTTATTCACTTCCACTGACTCTAATATGGATTGTATGTACAGTCTTATATTTGGTAAAGGAGAGTCTCGCAGTGACTGTATCTCATGCTCCAGTTCCCTCTTGGGTGGCATTCCTTTGGGATCCTAGAACACTTCTTTGTATGACTGCAAAAGTTCTTCCAATTGGCACTATTGTTCTTTCATATATCCTTCAATAGATGCCTTCACATTTATGGATTTGGTGTCTTTCTGGTTCTGTCTCAAGAAAAGAAGTACATACTTCTCCCTTGAGTTGATCAATCTATTAGCTTGTGTGCACTCACCAAAGAGATCTTAGCCTTCCCCTTGTGTTCATTGATGATAAATGATTTACCATCATCCTTGTGAAGATAGCATCCCTCATATACATATAGAGGCGGCTACCAAACACTACAACATAGGCATCAATAGGTACTACATCAACTTCAATTTACACAATAAAATTTGCACTAATAGCAAATATAAACTTACACAGCTCAGTAGCTTTTAACTCTACATCCTTATTCACCCAACCCAAATGTTATGGATGAAGGTGATCATGCATTTCTAAATCAATCATGCATTTTTAAACCAAGCTTACTTACCAAGTCCTTTGCAATGAGGTTTGACAATGAACTAGAATCGAATAGAGCATCTACCTTGTTCTTCTTGATTTGACTCTACATAAGGAATAACTTTGTCATCTCCTTCTCCTCTTTGTGATGGAGACTACTCAGGTTCACCTCCTTCTGCACCATTATAAAAACAATTTTTACATCCACATCTACAATGCTACCCATTTCCCTTCCCACTTCAATTAGAAGATTATTCTTCTTGGATTACTCCTCTTACGGCTTTTAGGATTCAACTCTAGATGTAGTGTCCAACATCTTTCTTCCGTGCGACCATGTTGCAATGGTCACAACGATTATTAGGGTCCTTGCAAACATATACAATGATAGTGGTCTTCTTATTTTTCCCTTTTCCCCTCTTCTCACCACTATTGGAATTTTCCATGTTGGTCTAACTACTTCAGCAACAACACTCTATCACATGTTTGGCAATGCATAAAAAACTTCATTGAAATTTATTTTTATTTTATTTTTTAGAAGAGAAAGTGAATGAAAAGTAGTTAAGATTGACATGGATCAAAGTTAATAATCTTCATATGGTTTCTTTAATTTGTTTTCTACTTTCGCTAGATTTGAAAAGTACGCATGGTTTTGAAATTTTGTTTTCTCTAAACTTTTATAACATGGCATCTAAATACCATTTGGTTAAAGGTACTCGCCCTACATAGATCTTAAGATGCTCACATATTTGTATCGTGGATTAAGTAGTTAATTTTTTTGTAAATTTCAAAAGGTGGTATTAAGTATAAAATGATAACATCAAGCATGGAAAGGGATTTGATATCACCTTTTCTAGTTAGATTCAATGTACTGGACCAGTACAATGGCCTCATCACTAGTCTTGGGCTTGAATAGCATAAGTTTCCTCCTTACGTGATTATGAAGACCCCCTAGGTACTTGATGACCTGGGTCCCATGGATTTATTCCCAACTAAATGGCTTGCTTACGAAACTTTGTAGTGTACTCTTGTACATTCTATCCTTGACTCTATCAGTAATAGGGCCACCAAGTCCTCTAGTCCTCTTCAAACTCGATAGGGTTAAACTGGGACTTGAGGATTTGAATACCTCCCACTTAGTTACCAATGGGTCTCCCCTAGCATAAGGGCCTCAGTGTGTCTCTCCCACCAATAAAATAGACTTCTACTTGCTGCAACAAATAATTTTTAACTTAAATGAGTCTACCTCACCTTCATACATCTTGATCTTGACTTTCGCTTCCATTTTAAACAAGTGTTGAGAAGATTGGTTACTAAATTCCCCTTTTCAAGCTTTTGTTCTTCCTTGTCTTTCCTCTACTCCTCATGATAATCTAGTTTTCCATGAGATTTGAGTTTCTCTAAAAAGGGGTCGATTTTCTTCTCAAGAGCAACCATGAGGACAAATCTTATTTTGCCTTCATCTATAGGTCCTTCTTGGTCCTCTTCTTCCATTTTTAAGGATTGTAGTTGCTTCTTAAACCTTCTTGTGGCAAACTCAAGGTCCATAGGCTACAACGCTTTTGCACACCTAGATTTCCTAAGTCTATTAAGCATATACTACACTCAAACCACAAACACCCAATAAATTTGCTCTAATACCATTATGATCTATAAATTGCCTTGTATATGCCAATCGTCGACTCAACAAAACATATCTAAACTTGAAATACTATAGTGAACCTATGCTTTATTGTTTGACTATCTTTTTGTACTTTGAATGCTTTAACAAAAGCAAAAAACACCATTTGGAGTTTTAACTACTTCAACATATGAAAAACTACACAATGGAATAGGAAACCCATTGGGGAAAACCAACAATCAATGAAGGATCTTACCCTATGTCCTCTTATATTATGGAAATTACAATGCAAATTACAAAGTTGGCGAAGCTTACTATGAATATGTGAAACACCATGGTCTTCTATAGTCCTCTACAATCTGCTTCCATCTCTCTACTCTGTAATTATCTCCTCCACACTTCTGCTCATGCTATGGAACAACTGGCCTTGCATCTCTCTACTCTATTATTATCTCCTCCACACTTCTGCTCATGCTACGAAACAACTGGCGGCTACATAATAAGTGAAACCTTTCCCCCCATTATGTTAGGTTTTTGATTGCTAGAATTAAGGTTGAGTTTAGGGTTTTCAAACCCTCTTGGAACCTCCATGATGCTTCTAGAAGTCTCTAGTGGATCCCCACATGTTACTAACTCCCCATATTCAAATTATGGTGACCTAACATGGTCACCACTTGGACACATGGAGAAAATTTGGACCGTCACCTTGGCGGGGCCATAACTTTTTCATACAAACTTCATATTAGGTGCATCGTAGCTCATTAGAAAGATCTTGATGAGAAGAACAGTTTTCACCTTGAACAAGGAAATCCTACAACAATCCTCATCTAACACCAGGCCCCAAAAATGCATGCAAATTCTAAACTCCCCCATTTGTAGCATCAATAAATTCATATGGTATTTGTGTAGATCCATTTTGGATCATTATTTCACAAGTAGAAATTTGTGTGATATGCATAATCAACCTTTGCAGTCATAAAAGTTTCCATGCTAGAGTTGGAAGTCCACCTCCATGTTGCTACACAAATGTGCATAGTGCCTCTAATACACCTTAGTAGGGAGAAAAAACTTTGGTGGGTGTGTTAATCAATTTCTATGGTTCCTACAAAAGCACAACAATCCACCAAAATGGCAAACCGACTTGGAAATTATCACCATGAATATGCGCCAAATTTCTACAAACTTATGCTACATGACCAAGATTTACATATCGGAATCCCACATTGTCAAAGAGTGATTTCCCCGTTCATGTTTATCTAACTTAGCAAAAGGTGGTTGCCATGCTTTAGCCCAAGCACAACTCCCAAGCACAACCATCATGTGGAAGATGCAATATCAATTCACTACATGCAAAGTCTAAGTGTATTCTAAAGGAACACAGCATGTAGCGAATGCGTTCACGCCCCCTTCCTTCCATGCCATTTTCTCATGCTCATCTTGTCATCATTAGTAATGTTGCACCCCACCATGTCCACATCAAACTAGGCAACACGCAATATTAACCATGGTTCAAGTACACATTCATCGAGGGAATAACAATACACCTAAGGGAATTTGTGCATGTATAATAGTAGATCCATCGCATGGTAGGCATATAGATAGCAAGGCGTAGCTGAAATCCATAAAGATCTCCCCTCAATGGCATTTACCAATAGAATCAATATTCGTCCTTGCATGGCATGCACCTCTTCTAAGTAGATCTAACCTGTGCATCCAAGTATAAAAATCCACATGTTCCCAACTCGAAATCTCTCGACCTAGATTCAACATATCGACTCGCAAGCCTTCTCACACCAAAGCATACCTCTAGATACATGAGTCTTAAACACATTTGGGCATGCTACCAACCTAGATGGCACATTTTGACTCCATAAACACCAGTAAAATAGCTAAATCAACAAAAACCACCATATATTCCCTCCCCCCGCCACCAACTAGCACCATGACCCTAGATTCGCCCCAAAAAAAACATAAAAACTCAAGAACTCCAAAATGTACCTTTGAAAATACACAACTCTAAGAGAGATAATTCTAAGTCACAAGAACCGTGAGTTGAACTTGTTGAATCACGAGTTTGACTCAAATTGAGTCGAAAAAGAGTTTTTCCAATTCAGCACAACTCAAACTTGGGGTTGACAAAGTTTGACATGCAATAATTTTAAGACAAACTTTGCTCGTTGATTTTTTCCCAAGTTTTTCATGCTCTGTGTTTTTGTGCTAGTGTATTTCTTTATATTTTTGTGCATATTTGTTTATATTTGTGTACTTGTCGAGCTTTCCCCTATTTGAGTCAAACTCTTGGCTCTTCTGTCTCGCCAAGTTTTTCCCAATTCTAACTCTTAGTAACTTTGAGAGGGAAATTGTCTCCTTCGGCCAAGGATTGTTGATCTAAATTATAAAGCAAAGAAACTAGTCAACCACCAATAGGAATGTTGGGAATTATTCCAATCACTCAACACAATATTCTTAGAGTGATATTTTCTCCATGGCATTGTTGCCACCCATCCATAGAGGGAAAACGCAAATCACTTTATCAACTAGTGCAAAATGCTAACACCCGAAGGCATCAAGTGAAATCTTCATAGTGAATCCACCATTGATCCATCAATAATACAATTGTTGATTCACTCAATGGACAAGAAAGGAAGCCATAACAGAATCTAGACCAATTTATTCACAACAAAAGCCTAAGGTAGTACATAAAAGAAAATACAACAATGGCCTCCATTGCCCATGGCAGACTAAGGGGGCAAGTTCTCTCATCCTACTAGACTCATGCACTCAAAACCTAAATGACACAATAACCCAATGAATGGCTGAGTATCTACAAATCCATGAATGATCACAATGATGAATGGATTACCATAAATCAACCACTAGCACGAAAAACCCTACCAATAATGTGGGGATTGAGGAGCCTCATCATACCCCACTAACACCCATTAGTGTATAAAATATATTAATATACCTTTGTTCACCTCCCAACCACCTAAAAGCACTAAGACATGAAGTCTCTAACCCCCAACTAACTCAATAAATGACTAAGGCAAAATGAATACAATCAAGTGCGGTTAGAGTGTGACCTCAACCACCAACAAAATTAAAGAGGCAAGGGATTCATCCAAGAACACTTAGCTAACGTTTGTGGGAATGTTAAACCATGCCTTTCCTTTTACCCAAAGATAAGATAAAAAATATTAGCCTCTATTGAGGATTCTTTGGAAAAAAAGGCTAAGCAAGAGGATATCATTGATGAGAGATAGGGAGGAGAGAGATTGTCAACAATGTAAATGGAGTTAGAAACCCTAGTTTTAAAGGCTCCTCCAATTACACTTCTATTAGGGATCCCTTTCAATATATTGTTCCAATTCATATTGATGCCAACATTCCATTTGCATCAAAGAGGAAGAATATTTATGGCATCTTTGTACCGATGATCTGTAAATTGTCGTGGATATTCCACTAGAATAGTTAATCACAACAAATCTAATAAATAAAACTGAAATCTACACTATAAAGGTTAAATTCCTTTAAATTCCAGAATATTTAGTTACTGATATATTGCTTATGCATGAAATAGATAAAATGCGGAAAATAGAGAACAGTAAAATACAATCACACACCATCCACAAAATAACACAAAGATTTGCTTAGGGAAACCCTTATAGGAGGAAACCCAGCTAGAAGGTGAGGTTGCTCTGCTCTCTTTTCTCTGGTATAGAAATAATGCAAGGATAAAGGAGAAGGCACTCTCTATGGAGTTACCAGAGACCTGTGGCATGTTAAGTTGCTACAAAACATTAACCCCCTCTGTTATGCTCACTAATTTCCCACTCTCATTTGTTCTTCTCTTCTATGGAACAAAATACAATAACATAGAATGGAACCCCTTCTCCTCTTAGTGGCCCGGTATTTAACATAGCTCGATAGCCATCTAGGGTTAGGGTTTTGACTTCCTCAACCCTCAATTGTGATAGGGTTTTGAACCTTCTAGAATCTTCTTGAAATTACATACATGGCTAGCCCCATATGCATGAGTAACAGGGGCTTAACATGGCATCCTCTTGTACCATGGTGGTCAACATGGTAGGTCAACTTGTGGGAGGCTTAGCTTTTGCAAACGAGCTCCAGTTGGCACATGGTTTGCACTGTTGGAAAGCTCTCCGAGTGTAAAACACCGTCAATGATGTGGGCATAAGATTCAAACACCAAAACCCCAAAAATTGTTATTTAATGCCTCAAAATGGTTCCGGAAGGTTATGGACCCCAATTTTCCAAACTTGGACATACCACTAAAATGACCCTGCAAGTTGATTCCTTCTATTTTTTCCACTATGAAAGCATTGAGATAGATGACAAATAATATAACGATCCAATCTGGATCAACCCGACACCATCCCTTCCATGGCACTCAATACACCATTGATAACCATTGGAAAAAGCAATACAAGGAATAAGATTTTGAATACATGTTATAAATGTGATCACTGCATGAGGTAAGGGCCTTAAAGGCCTAGTTTTCATGAGTTGAGGAGGGAGCACTTTTACAAAATGAAGCTCCATCCAGAAATGAGTACTTGAATCATATTAAAGAATCGTGGAGCAAAACAGGATGTACCATCATGTCAGATGAATGGACTAATGGAAGGTCTAATACCATACTTAATTTCCTCATTTCTTGCCCACAAGAAACTATTTTTCCGAGACTGGTAGATGCATTGGATCGGGTGAAGGATGAACAATTATTATTTCAACTTCTAGATGAGGTGGTTGCAGAGGTGGTGGTGGAGAATGTTGTACAGGTCATCACTAATATTGCCTCTAACTATGTTGTTGTTGGAGGATAAACACCCAACCATTTTCTAGACACCATGTGCTCCACACTACATAGACCTCATGCTCGAGGTTAGGCAAACTAGATTGGGTAAAGAAGGTTGTAAATCATCCCAAGTGCATTAGCAAATACATCTACAACCACACATGGATACCAACCTTATGAGGAAAAACAATATGGAGCAAGGAGCTTGTTAGGCTTGTTAGGCCTGCCATCACCAGATTTGCAACAAACTTCCTCATGTTGTAATCTCTCATTTCCTAGACAAACAACTTGAGGAAGATGGTTACTTATCATGAGTGTACTAGATCTCAATAGTGCAGCAAGGTTGATGGGAAGGACTTTACTGTGTTTTCTCACCCTGCAATTTATCCCAATCCCGGTTTCAGTCTCTCCTTATCACTCCAATTGTTTAATGCCCTTTCCCAATATTAATGAAATTTGCAAACATTAATATGCATTAAATAATAAAATGATATTTGACT
>ML785518.1:505316-532856 GCA_009831015.1 Picea engelmannii | reverse complement strand
TTTAAAGTTCACTTTACCACTTATAAAGTGACTTTATGAAAAAGACCCACTTTTAAGTTGTGGACCACATTCCTAGGTAAAAGTTTAAAAACCCATAGGAACCACTTGTCCAAGGTACAAATCTTCATTAAAATTTAACAAGGACATCTATGAGAAAGTTTTTGACGCCATTTTTTTTATCTAGAGCAACAAAGATTGTCAAAGTTGGTGAGACACTTATTAGATTTTTGTCGATGGTGGATGGGGATAAATTGCCCGTGGGTTATATTTATGAGGCCATGAATCAAGCGAAAGAGAAGATAAGGGCAACATGCAAGAAATAAAAACAAAGGATCCACCTATTTGGAAGATCATTGCTACGAAATGGAACAACCAACTCCATCAACTTATACATACAATTAGGTATTCCCTAAAGTCAAGGTACCATTACGCATTCAATTTTGGAGAAGAAGATACTATGGAGGTCAAAGATGGATTGTACACATGCATACAGTGCATGGTCCCCGGTCTGTAAGTCCAGCATGACATACATAAGCAAATAAATGTTTTTAGTCAAAGCAAAGGTACTTCTGCCAAAAAAACTAGTTGTTCATGCAAGTGATGGACCAACTAGGTAAGCAATTCCAAAGATTTTAAGTTCAAGTATTCATAGGTTTAGTCAAAAAAAAAGTTTTTTGCCCAAGTTACACACTAATTTCTTGGATTTTCTAATTGTCCTTGTGACTCGTGATTTATTGCAACAAATTGATGGGAACTATTTGGCAGCCAATGCCGCAACTGCAAAAATTCGTAGTTTGGATATTGAGTCAAACTTGCAATGCTTTTGGGTGTGAGACCAATTGGTCTGTCGTGTATTCACACAAAGAAGAAAAAACGTTTGAAACAAACAATTAAATGATCTTATCTTCATGCAGTACAAGCTTCGACTAAGGTACAACCAGTTGCTGAACAACACCCCTGATGTAGATCCCATTAACTTGGAGGATAGTGATCCATCCTCTGAATGGATCACGCAAACTCAATTGGCAGTGTTTTGGGGCTGATGGCTTGAGATGGATGGCCTTGGATCCACAAGAACCACTAGAAGTTCCAAGCAATAGTATTGATGTCCCTGGAGGATTGAGGCTTTGGAGATCCTTGAAACTTCTGTTACAAGGCTCCTCCAAAACCCCCTTACCCCACTGTTTCAATTCCCTTGCAGGAAAACAGAAACACCTAATCCTTCAAAGCCACAGACATTAAAAATGCTTTCTGTCAGGTGAAAACAGTAGAACTGGAGCATTCTCTGGTTTTTCCACAGTAAAGTCAAGCAAGCTTACTCTCTACTCCTAGGCCGAGAAGAACCTATTTGGAGGAATTTTACTTGGAGAAAAATCAGAGAATTCTCAGGTTCTACTGTTCTCTTCTGACAAAGTTAGAGAAAATATCAAGTCATACAAAGAGAATGCCATGATTTGCAAATTCAACAATCTATGGCCAAACTGTTCAATGCTGTCGGACTAGATAAACAAGCATTGAACATAGAATTTATTGGTAAGCTTGTGTGTTAAAAGTTATCTTGTAGTTTGGTTTGAAAAATAGGAGATAGGAAATGAGTCATGAAAGGATGGCCCTAGATATGGAGTAGAGCTGGCCTTTTCTTAAACCTGTGGCTCCCAGAGTTGAACCCAGCCACTGTGTTGATAACCTCCATTCTTGTACGGGCACAACTTCATTCCAAATCTCCCATAATGTTTCTGGGAGGAAGAGGTTATGAAATAATTGGCTCTTGGTAGATTTATCAGCTTTGACAAAAGCAAGGAAGACAACAGTATCTACACTTGTGCCAGAATGTGTTGAATTCTTAAGAAAAGGTTTGCCTAACAAGGTTATGGTAGAGATTGACAATTCACAATTGACCCAGTTGTATGAAAATACAACCTTTAGGTGCAAGGTCTATTGGGATACAAGTCATCTAATGGCAACTTGCCCCAAAAAGGCTCAGCAAATGCAAGAAGAAAAGAAATCACAGCTGAACTTCTCAGCTGTGGAACAAGACGAATTTTAAAAGTCAAAAGAAGATGAAAGAAGAAGTCCAACAGGAGCATAAATCAAACCAAGGAAAGCCTGCAGGCATTGTTAAACAGAAACTAATAATGGCAAAGATCAAGAATCTAACAAATGAAGTAACTGGGTATTCTCAAATGCAGGCAAAGCTTCCCTCAGCGAGAAGCTGGGTGGAAAGGACTTGACCTCAGCTGAGATTTTCAGGGAAAGGAGCAATAAAAATTCATTGGCCATCAAGGGTTCCTTACATATGTCAAAAGTCACAAAAATAAGTTCCGAATAACAAACAAACAAAATTGGAACAGGGATGATTCTTTTGCTTCTTCCCCTTCCACCTACAGGTATAGTTGGGGTGGTTGTACATTTCCATCTTAAGAAGAGAAGATAAAATTCTCTACAGAACTGAGAGACTGAAAAGAAATTCTAAACCAAGAATGCAAAGCCCAAAGCTATGAAACAGGATATGTCCCAGACCCCTCCTGTGTCTCTATCCACATACTGGACACATGGATATGTAGGATATGTGGATCCAGCATGTTTGACACATGGGACACGTGTCCTCTATGAAACAGGATGTCCCAGACCCCCCATATCCTATATACACATATGGGACATGTGGATACACAGGACACGTGAGTTCAGCATGTCCAACACATGCCCCACACATGTCCCCCTGTCTGACACAATGGGGAACTAAAATAGCACATTCAAACAGACTTTTAAGGTTTTAAAAATGTTATAAAGGCTTGTTTGAACCGGGAAAACATTCACCATTTGAGTAAAGGGGCAAAGCTCTGTGGATTTCTCTTGGCATTCTTGACATTTGGGGCAAGGTAAAAGAGTTACATACGTATGTCAATATTTTCATTTCTATAATTTTATATATATATAAATATTATCTGCAAACCCTGTTTCATGGGTCTAGGTACCAGTATCACATTAGACTGATCAGGGATGAGCTTTTAAAGTTTTAAACTCGTTTATTCTGCCCACAAAGGTAAAAGCAGCTTATACATTTGTACCTATAATACATCCTCTTGCTCCTGTGAAAAACATAGATTTAGGATTTAGCTTCAAGTCTCAAGATCCATCCTTAGTGAAAAGGTAAAGTTATAATATATAAAGATATTTTCATGTCGAACAAATTAATTATCTTGTCAATGGGGTCTAGCCTGGGTGGTTAAAATGGAATGGTGTCATCTGTCCCACCCAGAGTCAATTCCTGTTTTTTGACATGCTTGCCCCTCGTGGACTGATTTGCCTCCACAAGGGGTTATCTCATGTGGATGGGGGGGCAGGTGTGATCCCTGGGAGAAATTTAGCAAATTAAAGTCCATCCAGTCACAGGCAGTGTTACCAAAAGTGGTCAGTTGGACTGGTTCTCCGGGGTTCCTGGCAGAACCAGTGACTCCAACCAGAAATGGCCAGTTCCATATGGAATTGGCAGGTTCTGTACAGCATTGTATGGAGGTGCACGGGTCCCACTTAAACCACTTAAAAAGGGAAAAAAATTAATAAAAATAAAAACCTGAACCTAATTCTAAACCCCTCCCCTTTCTATTTAATGAGGGTACCCCCCTCCATTTGTCTCACACCCTTCACTTGATCAATTTGGAATTTTTGAGCAAGTGTTCATCTTCATTTGGTATCATTCTTCTTGCTGGTTTGGAGTGCTTCTTGGACTGATTTGAATTTTCAGGTGTTAAATCGGAGAGAATCTTGGGCTGATTTGGAGCACTTGAGAAGGTATGCAAAAGATTAAAACTATTGCTATTTGACCCGAATTTCTTTACAATAACATTGGTATTTTTTTCCTAGAAATTAAGAAATCCTAGGGTTTTATTTGCATATCTGCTTTCTTGGTAAAAAAAATTGTCATGGCTACTAAAGAGAAGAAGGATCCGGCATGTGATCATTGCCAATTGGTTTGGGATAAAATGGTATGCAACCATTGTCAAAAGGAAATCAGTGGGGGTTATCCACAGGTTGAAACAACACTCAGCACATGCAAAAGGGAATGTATAACCTTACGAATGAGTCTCCGATGAACTAAGAGCCAAGATGAGATCTTATCTTGATGCCTTCCAACCAAACAAAGCCAAGACGATATGGAATAGATGACTCTTTCATATGATTAGATTATAGAACTACAGTCTAGTAGTTATTTGCTAAAACTTAAAACTATGCTTATTTTGGGGCTCTAGTGGCCATTTAGAGCCTCTTTGTTTATGTATTTTGTTTCAGAATCCAGATATGGATTGCACTCTATGTTCTTTTGGTTCAAATATGGATTGCACTTTGCTATTTTAATTCTATTCACCCTTACTTGTTATATAGATGAGAAAACTTCACATATTTGTGTCTAATGGTTTGGATTCACATGGATGCACATGAATATATATTTTTAAATCAAAATTTGAATATTTTATGTATTTTTTGGTCAACTGATTTTGCTTCCAGTTTTTGACCAGTTCAGGTCTGGTTCCAGTTTTTGGGGTTGACTGGTTTGGAAACCGGTCCAGTTCTGATACCATTGGTCACAACTGCTTAGCCAAGATTTTCTCTCACAAATCCATGGGTCACGGTGACCGGAAGCACTTCAACTAAAAAACTGATGCTCTTGTATGAGCATAAAATATTGATGTGTGTAAATGTGCATTCGTATATGTTAAATTTATATAGAAACAAAGGCATGTATACAGCGTACAAACAACACACCAGTGGAAATCTGTGATAAAATATTGTCATAATAGCACTTTACCAGTAAATATATATTAGTTTTTTTAATTTTTTCAACACTATTTGTCTTTGATATTATCTTAATCTTAGTCCTATCGAACTAATTTACTTATCATTATTTTTATATTATCATTATTTTTGTAATATCATTATTTTTGTAATATCATTATTTACTTAAAATGGTATATATGCATAAGCAAGCAGGAAGTGGATGAACATATATCCTTTTGTTATATCATATAGATATAAATAAATGCACACATGCACCATAGTATACATGCAATAAGTAGCACTTATGTAGTGTAGCGTCTGTATGTCAAGTTGTTAACACACACTGTCTCCCTCTCTTAGTGTGTGTCTAAATATCTGTACACATCTCTTTTTTTGAGTGTCTATTAATACAAACAACCAAAAAAACTATAATGAAAGCATTTTGACCTTGTTAAAATCAAGAAAATAGAGGGTTCATTGCAAGAAAGCCAAGTGATATAGCTTACTATTAGTCAGAGTCAAATGTTAAATTAATTAAAAAGTACCTAGGACAAGTGTTTCTCATCACTTAGGCACCTAGGGGTGAGAAAGTGTCCAATGTGGTCCCTAGTGAATCAATTTCATGAGATGTGAAATTAAAAGTGACTTTATGATAAGTTAATGAAGTGGGTGACTAAAGAGTCATTTAATCACCACCGTTGATTTGATCTAATCTCCACCGTCAGATCAGATGACCCTTCAACTTCCCTCATTGAGTCGACTTAGGGATTGAGGCACCCCTCATTTGGCATTCCTCTTGAGTTTTGAAGAGTGCATGAGAGAGCGAGAGAGAGTCGAGCAGAGAAAAGAGGAGAGTTTTGCTGTTGCTGCATGCATTCCAAGGCTGAGAAATAGCATGCAAATCAAGGCAAAGAGTACAGCAAATTAAGTGGGCCGTACAGTACAGAATTTCAGAGGCCGTACTTCTGTTTGTATGCACAGAAATCGAGGAAGTCTAGCAGAGAAATTTCTGGACAGTTTGGCATGCATTCCAAGGCAGCCATAACTCATTTTTTGCACAGAAATCGAGGAGATTGTTGGGAACGAATTTCTGAGAAGAATTCCATACAGCTACAGGCACAGAAAACGAGAGCCATACTGTTCAGAAATTCTGGGCACATTTTTCAAGGAAATTCTGGGCTTGTGTTTCAGTTATGAGGGTCAATGGCCACCGGATTGAGGGTTGAGGACAGGTTGGATGGAGCTACTAATTTCAGCTCATGGAAGGAGAGGATTGTGTTGCTTCTGCAGGAATGTGAGTTGTGGGATAATATGGAGAACTCGCAAACGCATCCCGTGACAGTGCCTACGGATGCTACTCATTTGGCCGCCTACACCAAAAAGAACATTAAGGCTTAAAGAATATCCTTGATGCCATTAAGGACCATGTGATTCCACATGTGACCAGAAAGTCCAATGCCTATGAGATGTGAGAATCCTTAACCAAACTTTACCAGAGTTCTAATGAAAATCGGAAAAAGATATTGAGGAAGAAACTGAAGAGCATTAAAATGACCAAGACTGAAAGTGTTGCCACCTATCTTACCAAGCTAACTCAGATGAGGGATGAACTTGGTGTTGTTGGGGACGTTGTTGCTGACAGTGAACTAGTGAGGACTGCTTTGAATGAGGTACCCAAACAATGGGCTGTCTTTGTTGAGGGCATTGTGGCAAGGGAAAATCTTCCCAAGTGGGACTGTCTTTGGGATGACTTCATTCAAGAGGAAACTCGAAGAGGATATGTGCATAGCAGTTCATCTACTGGTAATGAAGAGGAGAATGTGGCACTTGCAGCCAAAGGCAAGAACAAGTCCAAGAAGGGTTCCAAGGGAGGGAACAAGCAAAAGGGTGAAGGGAAGAAGGACATGAGCAAAGTCAAATGCTTTGCATGTCACAAATTTGGACGCTATGCTGGACAGTGTCCTAATAAGAAAAAGAAGCAAGTTGCAGCTTCAACAGATGTGGAGGAGTTTACCCACAAGTTCGAGTAGGAGTATTCATTGTTGGTGTGTCTTTCCTCTAGAGCATCATCTACGAGTGTTTGGTACATTGATAGCGGTGTCTCTTGCCATATGACATGTGTTCGTGAGTATTTCACTGATCTTACAAAGATTGGGGATCTTGGGGTGGTGCTTGGAGATGACTCATTGGTCAAGGCAATTGGAAGTGGGACAGTATCATTTCAGAGGGAGTCTCTACCTCCCATGTTGTTGAGAGATGTCCTGTATGTTCTAGGCTTGAAGAAGAACTTGGTGTCAGTTTCCACTATTGAGGATAGGGGATATGGGGTATTGTTCTGTGATGGGCATGTGCTCTTGTATCGTAAGGGATCCAGTGTCACTCCGGCCAAAGTGATTGGGATCCGGCATTAGAAGTTTTACAAGCTCGTTTCAGCCAGCGAGAGCATTGATGCATAGTACTAGCAGCAGTGAATTTTGTGAGTTATGGCATAGGAGGATGGCCCATTTGCACCATAGGGCTCTGAAGATATTGAGAGAGATTGTGACTAGAGTGCCAGAGTTCAATACAGAGCACTAGGAGGTGTGCAAGGGGTGTGCTCTTGGGAAGTACACCAAGACTACTTTTCCAAGGAGTGACAGCAGAGTAGCAGGTTTTTTTTATCTGATTCATACTGATGTATGTGGTCCTATGTCTTTTGCTTCTTTGAGTGGATTTTTGTATTATGTCACTTTCATTGATGACTTCACTCGGAAGTCTTGGATTTTCTTCATGAAGACCAAAGGACAGGTCTTCCAGCGGTTCCAAGAGCTCAAAGTTCTTTTGGAGAACCAAACTAGAAAGAAAATCAAAGTGTTGAGATCTGACAATGGGGGTGAGTATACCTCCAATGAGTTCAGTGACTTTTGTGCTAGGGAGGGCATTAAGAGAGAAGTGACAGTTCCTTACAACCCACAGCATAATGGGGTTGTTGAGAGAAAGAACAAGGCCATTGTTGGGGTTGCAAAAACCATGTTACATGATCAGGGGCTACCACTTTTTATTCGGGCTGAGACTTGCAACACTATAGTTTATCTGCAGAGCAGGAGTCCACACAGAGTCTTGGGGGATAAGACTCCTGAGGAGGCTTTTTCTGGGAAGAAACATGAGGTTGGGCACTTTAGGATTTTTGGGTGCCTTACCTATTCACATGTCCCTTCTGAGAAGAGGACAAAGCTAGAACCCACAGCAGAGAAGGGCATCTTTGTTGGGTATGGCGAGACCTCGAAGGCTTTCCGCATATACATCCCCTCTTTGAGGAAGACGGTTGTCTAACGGGATGTGTGATTTGAGGAGGATAGAGCCTTTTAGAGGTCACAAGATATGGAGCAGGGGGAGCAGTTAGCCCCTCAGACTCAGGTGACTCCTTCACAGAGCATAGTGACATAGAGTTCAAGACCACCTACTTCATAGACGATTGGTCCACAGTTGACAGGGTCACATGACAAGGTCACAGATTATTGGTCCTCAGGTTACCGGTTCACAGGGTACTATTTCTCAATCTACTAGTTCTCATACAACCTCGCGATCATCTTCAGGTACACAGTCTTCAAGTGGTGGGATTGAGGAGGGTGAGTTCCCTCCACACGGTGCTACTTCAGAGAAGAGGAAGCCCAAGTGGCTTCAAGACACTTTGAAGGAAGCACAAGGATCTGTGGGGAATCCTAGGCAGGCTGTGAGGGAGAGTAAACCTCCTGAGAGGTTTTGCAGATATCTTGCAATGGTGAGCAGCATCAGAGAGTCTGAGCCTTCCACCTTTAAGGAGGTAACATTATAACAAATCTGGAAGGACGCCATGGTGGAAGAGTCCAATTCCATCATGAAGAATGGAGTTTGGGAGGTGGTTCCGAGACCTGAGGGGAAGTCAGTAGTTGTTGAAATTTAACAAGGGATGTCCTCATTCATGTTTTTGTGTTTTGTCATGGGGGGGACATAAATTCATGTTTCCCAGACATGTTTTAAATGTAAAGTGACTTTTTAAATAAAGTGCTTTTATAAAGTGAATGTACTTTATAACTTAAAGTGATTTTAAGTTGTGGGACCCAAAAGTATTTAGTGTGCATTTATTACTTTGTAATTAATGAGGAGCATTAAATGTGAGCGCTCAGATTAGACTTATGATAGCCATTAGATTGAGTTGGTTATGTAAGTTAGGGTTTCTTGGGAAAAGAGAGAGTACATATACATGTTTGGGAAATAAGAAAAATACACAAAGAAGACACGAGAAAAGGACAGAGAGATCAGATTTCTAGAGAGATTTCTAGAACAAAGTTTCCAAAGTAAATTAGAGTGAACAGTTCCCAAGACAATGACATCATAACAAATCCATACACCAGGAAAAAGAACAATCTATACAGAGAAAGGACAATCTATACAACAAGAGGTAGGCACAGTTTTCAAGGAAGAAATATGTACAGGTCGTATTGTACCTATTGGCACGATTCTCGAGGCAGATTACTGTGTATTTATTGTTGTTGGACATCTGAATAGTGACACGATTTCCCAAGCAAAAATCAGGTGCAGTTTGTGGCACGTGTAGGCAGTTTAGAAGACTTTTTTCATGGCTGAGATAAGTGATTTGCATTTCTGATTTTGTTGAGTTGGAATCATTAAATTTCTGGGTTGTAAGAAATTTCAAATTTGCTCTTGAATAATAGAAATAATCTCTCTAGGGTTTTTCCCACAGTGGGGTTTTTTTGCCTGGTCATTGCACCAAAATCACTTGTCTACTTGTTGCATTATCAGAGTATGGATCAATGATTTGCTTGACTCAAGTATTTTAGCTTTCAGTTTGCTTTTTGTTTTAAAGGCATTTATTAAAGATTAAAATCTCAGGTTAGTCAAGTGTTTGACAAAATGTGTGAATGAGATATTTATGATTTTGTCAATAAAAATCTTCAGTAGTGACTTCCAGGTGGCTCTACAAAATCAAGTATGTTGTTGATGGCAGCATTGAGAAGTACAAAGCTTGGTTTGTAGCTCGGGGGTTCTCACAGGTAGAGGGAGTAGATTATGATGAGACCTTCACTCTGGTTGCTAGATATACCTCAATCAGGGCAGTGATCTCCATTGCAGCAAAGATGGGTTGGAAGATCCATCAGATGGATGTGAAGACCGCATTTCTGAATGGTCTCATAGAGGAAGAGGTGTACATAGAGCAACCACAGGGCTTTGAGGTGCATGGGAGAGATTCTCATGTGGGTAGACTGAAGAAAGCATTGTATGCGCTGAAGCAAACTCCTAGAGCGTGGTATTTGAGGATAGATACATACTTGCAGCAGATGGGTTTCGAGAAGAGTGAGGCAGATCCCAACCTTTATTACATTATGGTTGGGGAGGATCCTCTCATTCTTGTGTTATATGTGGGTGATCTCTTCGTTACTGGAGCTGAGAGACTCATAGTTGGTTGCAAGGAGAGCCTTGCTTCAGAGATCGAGATGAAAGACATTGGACCGATGCACTACTTCTTGGGATTGGAGGTTTGGCAGGAGCCTGAACATATCTTTATGGGATAGGGAAGATATGTTGTTGACATTCTGAGGAGATTCTAGATGGAGGATTGTAGGCCCATGTCCACGCCCATGATAACCAACTGTAAGAAAATTCATTCTTCAGAGAGTCGGTTGATCCCACGTTGTATCATCAGTTGATTGGTTCGTTGATGTATCTGGTCAACACCAAACCAAATCTTTGTTTTGTTGTCAATTCTCTTAGTCAATTTATGGTGGAGCCTCGAAGAGTGCATTAGGTGGCAGCAAAACATGTGCTCAGGCACCTTAAGGGTACGATGGATTATGGCCTGAACTATGATAGAGGGGATGGAGTCAGATTGATTGGCTACACAGACTCAGATTGGGCAGGATGTGTTAGTGACAAGAAGAGTACCTCAAGTTGTTGCTTTGGATTGGACTCAGCAGTGGTGTCTTGGTTCGGTCGAAAGCAAAAGTCAGTGGCTTTGAGTTTTGCAGAGGCCGAGTATATGACAGCGAGTCATGCCAGTTGTGAGGCCATATGGCTTTGCAAGTTGTTGGTTGGGATATTTGGTGTGCAGATGAGACTCACAATGATCTACTGTGACAATCAAAGTTGCATCAAACTCTCTGAGAATCCAGTTTTCCATGACAAGTCTCAACACATCAAGATTAGATATCACTTCATCCGGGACTATGTTCAGAGAGGGGCAATTGAGCTACAGTATATATCCACTAAGGACCAGGTAGCGGACATCCTCACTAAAGCTTTAGGGAGAGGCAAGTTTATACCTTTCAAATATAAGTTGGGGTGGTGTGGACCACTTTCGTCGGTAAGAGGGAGTGTTAAATTAATTAAAATGTACCTACGACAAGTGTTTCTCATCACTTAGGCGCCTAAGGGTGAGAAAGTGTCCAATGTGGTCCCTAGTGAATTAATTTCATGAGATGTGAAATTAAAAGTGACTTTATGATAAGTTAATGAAGTGGGTGACTAAAGAGTCATTTAATCACCACTGTTGATTTGATCTAATCTCCATCGTTAGATCAAGATGCCTCTTCAACTTCCCTCATTGAGTTGACTTAGGGATTGAGGCACCCCTCATTTGACATTCTTCTTGAGTTTTGAAGAGTGCATGAGAGAGAGAGAGAGAGTCAAGTAGAGAAAAGAGGAGAATTTTTGTTGATGTTGCACGCATTCCAAGGCTGAGAGCTAGCATGCAAATCAAGGCAAAGATAAGTGGGTCATACAGTATGGAATTTCAAAGGTCATACTTCTGTTTGTATGCACAGAAATCAAGAAAGTCTAGCAAAGAAATTTATGGGGAGTTTGGCATGCATTCCAAGGCAGCCATAACTCATTTTTTTGCACACAAATTACTAGGCATGAATTTCTGAGAAGATTTTCGTACAGTTTGTACAGCTACAAGCAAGAAAACGAGGGTCGTACTGTTCAAAAATTCTTGGCACATTTTTCAAGGAGATTTGGCACTATTTTCAAGGAAAATGCTTGGGACAAGCTTGAGATAAGTTTGTGAAATTTTGCTAATAACATCTCTTCTGTAAAAGAAATTTTCTCTGTACTCTGAATAATAAAAAGCCTCCCCTCTCACAGCTTTTTCCCCTTGTGGGTTTTTCCAGGGTCTAAGTTTGACCAAAAATATGTGTGTACATTTTTTGGGTGTGTTTTATTTCTAGTTAAATTGTTGTTGCATACTTCATGTGTTTCATTTTATGAGCTATAATTTTATGCTTACTAATTTGCAGTTGAAACTTGCAATGTGAGTTGGGCATTAAACTATGTTATCTCATTGAGAGACTTGAAACTGGGTTGGGGTCTGAAATTTCTACATTAAATTATGATTAATTTATTTAGTTCAAGATTTTAAGGATTGATGTTAGCTCAACATTAGAGGAATATTATAGTACATGACAGGTCAAAAAATTTCCCCCAAGTGGGGTGATAGGTAGGTTGCCAAGACACTTATAGCAGCAGGTGGAGTTGGCACATTTAGCATTCATGCAGGTGCAACGTTGATAAGATGGGAGGAAATTGAACCCCTCCCTTTCATGATCAAAAAATCCAGATGAGGTTGGTGCCTTTGCATGATGAAATGATTAAGTTGGTACATGCCCAAATCTAGGAGGTATCATGGAAACCAATGGGTATTAGCCATGGTCGTGAGCTCATTGTCTTAATTATCTCTACAATGGTGTCAAATTTTCCAAGAAATTCAATGCATACAATTTCAGATCTGAAAATTACTTCCAAGTGACCTCAAATAGTAAACTAGTGTTGTTATCACTAAATAATTTTACACTGAAATTCTGACAAAATTACAGTAGAAACACAAATATCAGAGAGAAATCATCCCATCCACATGAGACACAAATTTTTGTTCTGTAAAATTTCCAAATTGGGAAGTTTTGAAGACAAAACAGTCCTCCCAACAAAATTACAAATTCAACAAATTCCGAAAAAACCCTTCCAACTTGCAAACATGTTATACGGCCTGCTGACGTCGCCTGTACGAACGCACGTGTGGTACCGGTTGTACAACCTCACACATGGGGCCTATTTCTGCTCTTCCTCCCACGTTCAGCTGTAATTGAGTTGCCTCCACGAAGAGACTTTATGGCTAGATCCACCAGTATCTATCGATACGCAACCGATTGCGTGGATAACAGGGTTGCCAACAGCAAGGGAGGATCCGACAACATTATTTGAAAATAAGGATGGGGAGAAGGCATTATCTAAAAGTATGAAAGAGAAGTTCAACACCTTTAGAGAAAAGCGAGGGTTGGATATCGTCAGCATAAGTGATGATGTAGTTAGATTTGCAACGCAGATATTCGCCTGCAAATCACTAAGGAAATGTGGGAAGGATGAGGTGTTGGCAGCAGTTATAGCAGTTGCGGAGAAGTGCACAGAAGGGGTTTAAATGAATTGGGCCACGTTTTTTGTCAATCAGTTTCTGATAGATTGCGTTGAATCCCGGGAGAAAGGCATGGAATTTCACTATGTTTGGCTTGTCATACTAATAGCATTGGTTGCCTGGAGGGAGCCTGACAAGTGCCAGTTTTTTAAAACATCACAAAGAGAACATGCAGGGGTGTGATATGTTAACTTATGGCATATTGTGCACAAGGGGAGACAACAAGACAACAATGTCACCTTCTATGTCTACTTTGACACGATCAGGCACATCATAGATCACACCGTGCATCATCGCCCACACGGTGGAGAACTATTAGGATATCACGCGCTTCAAAGCAAGGATGCACCACATGTATATCCAAGCTAAAAGAGACCCGGCACGCCAGTGGCTGCCAACAAGCTACAAATTGACAGAGGAGGATGTATGCCTTATTGACAATGACTGGGACGAAGAATGGAAACTTCCAGTTGACGAAACGGAGCACCCTGACAAGGAAGAGGAACGAGACAATGAAGATGAAGAACCAGATGAGGCACAAGGCAATGGTCAAGGCAATAGACAAGGCGATGGCGCAGGGGATGTGCACGAGACAGTCCCAGCAGTAGGGCACAAGTGGAAAGACAAGGGTAAGGGTCCAACACCATCTCCGCACAAGAAGATGAAAGCACATAAACCACCAGCTATCTACACCTTGACCGATGATGATATTGATAGAATTGACTACCAAGTGAGGGATGCCACGGAGGAGGCAATTCAACAGGTGTCACAGCTACAAGAAGAGCTCAACAAAAAGGTGCAAGAGCAGTTGACAGCATTGCAACAGCGATTGGAGGTAGTGAGCATAGCGCCGAAGAGAAGATCCGTTGAAGACGAACCAGCAAGCGCAGCTGGAGAAGCAAGGGCCACTACTTCGTACCTGCCAGAGATCGTAGCAGAGCGATGAATTTTGAAGATCTCGCCCGAAGTAATTGAGTTCCCTACGCTGGAGATGAAGGAACAAGCACAAGGACTAAGTCACCTAGACTTAGTCTTGTCACAGATACCCGTGGGAGCCTTACAAGGATTGCAAGCAAGGGTGCGCAGCTGGAGAAGCAAGAGCCACTACTTCGTACCGGCCAGAGATCGCAGCAGGGCGACGAATTTTGAAGATCTCGCCCGAAGTAATTGAGTTCCCTACACTGGAGATGAAGGAATATGCACAAGGACTAAGTCACCTAGACTTAGTCTTGTCACAGACACCCATGGAAGCCTTATAAGGATTGCAAGCAAGGGTGGTGCAGGAAATACAGTTCCACATGAAAACAATGACAAAGGAGTTAACCAAGGTAGCGACGGATAAGGCAGACCTGTAGAAGGTTCATACTAAGGTATTGCAGGAGAAGGATGAGGCCGAGAGGGTACAACAAGTCGTCCAGAGGATATATAGGGCGATTCCTGAGATATCGATGGTGATAGAAGCCGCAACAGAGGAGCAAATATCAAAAATCAGGGAAGTAATTCACGGATTCCGCAACAGGATTGGAGAGTTGGAAGCGCGCACCACACCAGGTACACCACCTGAGGAGAAGGCACAAAGAAACAGATCAACCCTAACCTCGGTCGCAAACATTAAGAGTCTCGGTGAGGAGTGTGAGAGGCTATGTGAAGAAAGCACGTGGATTTAGACACAACTAACAGTGAATCTGGAGTTGAAGGCAATCGAGGAAAGAGTAAGAAGTTCGTAGGAGAAGATGCAGAAAGCCACTAAAAGCATTAACACTCTACCACCAGCAGAACGCATGACGGCCATCCTTGCGAACAGACAGGTATACAATGAGATAGAGCAAATCAAGGCAAAGTAGAAGACTATAGCACAGCGCTTGGAACCCCTGCAGGACGAAGCACTCAAGATAATCGAGGGATTGGCAGCGACGCAAGGCATGGTGAAGCAAGCTAAGCAAGACTGCGAGGAGAAGCTTGCGATGCTAACAGCGCATGCCGTAGAAGAAATTTTTGAGGGGGAGGCTGAGGCAAAGAATGAATTCACTACAGCCAGAGAGACATTGCAAAAATTTATGGAGTCATGGAAGGGAGCGACGCAACAGGCCTAAGTGGCTCGAGACAAGCCACAAGTGAGTGTTGGGGGCCTGTTGGATAGGCATTTTTGATGCAATTTGGAGAAATATACTAAGGGTTGAGAAGATGCGCAATCGCAAAGGAAAGAAGAGAAGGTAGGATCGAAGTGCGCAGTAAAGGCACATTCAGGATCGGAGTGCGCAGTAAAGGCACATTCAGGATTGAAACAGTAAAAGCGAATTTGGCGATGCATTAGAAGATAAAGTAAGGAAATAAAGCAAGGGAATAAAGCAAGGAGATAAAGCAGGAAAAGCAGCATGCAGGCAAAAAGGAAGGAACAACAACATGCAGGCGCCAAGGCAGGAAAAGCACACATGAACTATGTGTTGTCATGAGTTGTAATGAGTCATAATGAGTTGTCATAGGGTTTTGGGTAGGGTTTTAAGCTCTAAACTCTGTGTATAAATATGCAATGGGTTGGGAAAAACAGGTTGTTGAGCGAATAAAGGGTTGAAGAATAGGTTGTTGTTGTTGTTGCTAAGAGAATAGGTTGAGAATGAGAGAGAGTCTATGTCTGAAGGTTTAGGGGAGATTTTGCAGAGAGAGGCTTGCACTGCAAAGCGGCTAGGCAAGATGGGGAATGATATCACGATGGATCTATTGTAGCGCAATGCGCAAGCCTGAAATGAATTGCACGAAGAATAATAAAGAAGCCATTCGTTGTGGACGTAGCCCAAGGATTGGGTGAACCACGTTAAATTTTGTGTCTGAATGTGTCTTTTTATGTGATTTTTCATGGATGTTCTGTTTATTCATGATTAGAACTAGCCTTTTTTTGTTATATGGGTGTTGCGCAATAATTATAAATGTTATAATGAATGGTCTATGTCGCAATCTGCGTTATAATGGTGTTGTATAATTAAGTTTACCAATTAATCAAGGGATAAGACTCGAGACAAAGAGTATTGCGCACAGGGTATATAAGTATCAATGAACATGTTGATGACCTCACATCCCCTCATCTCTACAGAAACTTGGTTCCTGCAGTCCCAGTAGATACCTCGAATGAGACTTCACTTGCATGCAGGTGATGTCGAAAGGGTCGGTATCTGAAGGGTTTTGTTGGTTAGAGACCTTGAACCTAGGGTGTTACAACCGTACACCAACAATCACCGTAGCAAGGATTCCTCACTTAAACCTTTAATAATTTGAGAAATATTGATAGATAGAATCTACAAAAAACACTAATATTAACAACTTCACAAGAGATCATTTCACCACATACATGAGAAATGACAACTATTTTAGTAGTAATACAAGTAATTTTAAGAATGAAAGCATCCCCAACAAGTGATGCTTAACGGTTTTCTCTTTTCCAGGGTTTACCATCTTGGGTCACCCTTACTCTCTTTTCTGTTATTTTCACTTGTATATCTTTATCGTATAGCTTTCAAGAGTAGCCTTGGCATTCCCACATGATGTTCATGAATGGCTGTATTTTCTACTCCCTTTGACCTATTATTTTGATCAACTATGGACATTAATAAAAGCATCTTCTATCTTATGTTATCTATCTGGAAAAGAACATGAACTCCATAAAAGAGATCTAATGAAAACAAAGTTTGATTCTAAGAGCTTATAAAATTCATAGGGCTCTTACATCTACTCCAACTGACTTCTCAGCAACCAGAATGCATTAATTTAATGATAAATTAAATTGTTATACAAGTTAACATAACCATTAATTAAACCACATGCATGCTTGATCCTCATTGTAACTACCATGTAAATAATTGGGTATCCTAGACTCTCCCTATAATTACCCTTGGAAAATATTGAAATACAATTATTAGTGCATCTACTCGTCAAAGCTAGACCTTTTAAATCAGATCTATCAAATGAGATTTGTGTAGTATGCCAGGAATAAATAGTTAAAAATGCCAGGCTTGCATAAAAAACATATAGATTCTCATTATTTTGGTCTTACAGTGGACATGTTGGCATTACTCAACCTATGTCAAGAGATGGTGTTAACTTGGATGTCATATATCCACTTGATGAATCTCTAATTAATGTTGTTTTCCAATGTAATATAACAGGCATGCTTTTCAAAACAAAAAGGGTTCTCAAATTGTTATAGGAGAGCTCACATCAGACTTCTATTTTTTAGTTGGCCTACCTTTTTCATCAAAATTTGCCTTCTTTTCTGAACATTCCAGCCTATTATTTAATACATTAGAGGAGATAAATATACCTTGAAGGGAATCCCTTTATTCAGGGTTATAATGCCATCGCTGGCAGAGAACTCAAGAGTGGGCTAAGTAGACAGCTCAATGGCATGGACTAGTTATAAGGGGAGGGAAAAGGTGTTTATAGGACTTATTGGATCTCGAGAACCGTATGTGATGAAGTCAGCCCATACCAGAAAAATCTCAATATTAATTGTAGCTCGGAGCCCTCACCATGACAACCACCCTCCTTGCCCTCCCACCCCACCCAAAAGAAAAGGGGAATATAATGAAGTGCCAAACAATTTACAAACCATAATATGCAGAACCTCTTCCGTAAGAAGGCCTGGTCATGGCCTGATCACTAATCAAGTAGCAATTCTATCAAGAAAACGTTCTAGAATCATCTGAAAACTAATATTGACCAGACACAGAAACTTTAACTCTAGGCTGAATGTGACTAAGAATTCACCAACCAAGAAAAATGGCTCATATCAGATTCATATAAAGTTATCAAAGGAACCATAGAAAGTAGCTAACAGATTCATATAAATTAATCAAAGGGTTCATTTTTCCCAACATGGTAAGTCGTGTTTTTCCATTATTGTGCAAAGATATTTCATTTATCCACTGTAAGACGTTCTTAAAGAGCCCGTCTAAATACTTCTTGACCACATTAATTTGCCCACAGACCTGAGTTTGGATGGCTCCTAGCACTCATGGTCAAGATTGTAACTAATTGATGAAATTTCATATAAATGAAATGACTTCTAAATTTTATCCCTAATGCTCAAAAGACCTTTAAAATTTTGAAATATTTATATAAGTTTCCTGAATATTTTTACCATTTGACCAAGTTTAAAAGGTTTCTGGACTCTGTATGATGATTTAGGAGCATGTTTGTAATCATGCATGAATATAGGATCTCTCCTTCCAGTTTCAGTAATCCAGTTACAAAAATGTATAATCCTCTCAATGTTTGCATCATAGTCACACAACCAGATTTCAATGTCTCAAACCCAAAATGAAAGTCGACTGGGCGACTTGTCAAAGTTCTACACAAAACTTGGCAATAACTCACCTTGTTAAATAATACATAAAATATTCTAAGTTCATAAAAAAAAATAAGGATTTCCCATTTTAAGACAAATCCATAAAATTATATTGTACAACACAGACATCAGGTCCTGTAAATACTAATAGCTTCAATTTAAGCACAACACAGGACATCAATTGCAAATAGTTTAAATACCCCATGGGCCAAAATTCATATTGATAAATAAATTAAAAATTTGAATGTATAAGAAGAAAAACGATGAATCATAAAATAACATAAACCCCCTACGCTTATCAATGGGGGGGGGGCACCCTTCATCCAACCAAGTGAGGCCCTCGTCTGGAAAAGCAAGCTCCCTTCGACACATTATGAGCTACTCTCCAAGGCCATTTGGGAAATTGTTGCTCTCAACTCTTAACCCCATTATAATTGGCATCTCTCTCGAACCCCCAAGACCATGCTTTACCCTATGGACCCTTGGTTCAATGACAAATGCAAACACCACCACAAGCATCTCTACTTTTCTTTCACACACAGTCCCCCTTCCTACCCCCACTTGAGAACAATTTACTGTCGTCTCCTTCGTCATAAAAGATGGGAATTACTCTCTTTTAAGAGATGTGACCTTTGTGAAGCCCCCCACCATTCACCTAAAGTCTTCTGGCACACCTTTTTTCCTCAACGAACCACTCTCCCATTTGACTTGGATCCTCATGCCATGTTCTCCCACGTTGCCTCCCCTTATGATGTTCTCAAGCAGCCTCTAGTATACATCACCGCTCCCCACTCACCCTACCATGTATTTTCCTATGGCAACATCAGGCGAGCAATCAAAGTTTTGAGCACTAGCAAGGTCGTTGATGAGGAAGGCTTACAAGTAGAGTTCCTCAAGCACGATATTCACTCCCTCAACACTCACATTGTTGATTTGTTCAACCATGTTGTTTGTTCAAGTTTCCCTCAAGCATAGTTCCATCATATCATCCACCCAATTCACAAATCAAAACTTAATTAATTCCAAACAACCATAGGACCATCATGATTCGACACACCTTCTCCAAACTCTAAGCTACAATGCTTCATTCGTGATTCTCTAATGAGCTTGAGAGGATGAACCGCAAGGCCAAAGGGTAGGTAGTGTTTCATCCGAAATACCAAACCTTTGATCATATCTTCACACTCCGAACAATTATTGAGGAGGGCCCGTCAATGCTCTTTGAAAGTCTTTTGTCGTATTGTGAGTTGTAGAAATGTGTTTGACTCAACCAAAGACAGGGTTTGTTCCAAAGACTACAACAATGGCATTTCAAAGACTCTCTTAGCTACCATCATGAGACTATGAGAGTCAATGGGTTCTCAATCATCTCCACACAGCTCATGATCGTCTTTGCAATATTGGGATTAGGCAATCTTTCTTCCAATAAAAAAAGTTCAGTTTTAAAAGCTTAAGTCGATTCCAAAAAAACATTGTGCACATCAAATTCATACAAAGTGATGGAAGGAATCATTTTGGCCAACATCGTGAGTCATGTTATGCCACTATTTTGCAAAGATGCTTCGTTTATATGGAGTTAGGAGAGCAATTTGTATGGTGCAAGTGAAGAAAAGCCATAGCAAACCTTGTAATGCCCCATTTTGACCTAGGAAACTAAAATCACTTATGGCCTAACTGTATTTTCATTTGCTTACTATCTACGAAACACTGTTAAACATTGGCACTTTAAATTTTTGAAATGTGGACCTACATGTATGTAAATATTATGAATGGTTATCGTTATGTTGTTAATGATGGATGTTATCTAATCTACTTCTAGCATTGAAATTTGTAATATCCCTAGGGTTTCCAGGGAGACAAGCCAGCTTGCAAACAAGTTAAATTTGCACAATGTCACACAGTCTTTTCATTATAAATAGGCAGCATTTATAGATAGCCAGTATGTGAATAGAACCAATTTGGTAGCATAGTAGTACCAACAATAAATACAGTCCTACAGTTATCCAAAAGCCAGCAGTAAAACCCTCTAAAGGTTGTTGTCACAATTTAGTAAACATCGGAATATAGCCTCAATCACAAAGATACTCAATCTTGTAACAATAATACGTAGTGATGTTGAGTATAGCAATCCTAGAGCACAGTATTCAAACTTAGCAATGATGTTAGAATAGCTACTACAACAGAATTTACCCAACAGCAAGAAATATATCCAAAATATCCAATCCTAATGTCCTAACGGTTGCAACAACAGCAGCAATTAACCACACGAACACGGAACTCAACCCTAGCAATAAATGTTGTTGATATAACCATCACTACAGCAAAAATTATCAATTATTTTTGTCAATAGAATCTGGAACATGTGTCGCGTGGGTTGGCACCTTGGATGCTTCTGTTGAACCAGTCCTCAACACAACTGAGTTTAGGGTTCGATCCCCTCCTTAACCCCTTGTTGTTGCTCCCAGGATGCTTGGTCCTCTTCTGCCAGCTATAAATCTGCCCTCAGTCCTGCAAGATGGAGGCCTATGTCCAACTAACAATCCCCTTCACCCCTGCGAATTCAACAACATATAGTGCGGCCCTTCCTTTTACTAACCCGGTTAGCAGAGGCAAAACTCGACCTCCCCTCCAAGGTTGCTTAAGGCTGGATCAGTCCCTCCAACCCCCTTGCGGCAGTTTCCTGGTCCTTGGACGGATAGATTCGGCCCTTCAAATGGCCACAACAAACTCAGCAATCCTCCCCAACAGTTTTGTCCCTCGGCAACTATGCTTCTAGTGCAAGAGCAAACAAGGGTTGAGCTAGGGTGAGCCCTAGGCCACACCGAAACTCAACAGAGAGAGGGAGGGTTTACCCACCCTCCAAAGGAATGAGGCAACCACCTCCAGAAATAGAAGAGAGAACTCCAAAAATAATCATTGTGTCTTTTCAAATGAGCCTCCATCTCCTTATATAGATTTTGTCTTTTGCCTACTTCCTTGTCTTAAGTGGCTTACCCCTCAAGTTAAGGTCTTTTTACCCTTTTCTTCACCCAATGGTAGCTTATCCCTTAAGTTAGGGTCTTTTACCCCCTTGCTTTTGCCCCATGAACACATTAGACCAATCGCTTTCCTCTTTGTGTCCATTAAGGCCCCCATGGCTCCCCTTTGGTTGGGGACTATGACCTAGGGGGAGCCCCCTAAGCCACTATGTCCCTCCTCTGGTGGAATCAAAGGGGAGGGGCATGACAGTCCTCCCTTCCTGAGATTGCTTGTCCTCAAGCAACCGCAAACTAGGATGTTGCAAAATATGCTCACTCTCCCACGTGGCATCCTCTACCGGAAAATCTCTCCACCTAACACGGTACTCTCTAATCACTCTGCTGCTCAGTCTCCTCTCCTAGACATCCATAATCTCCTTGGGAGACAACAACATTCGTCCCCTCTCATTTGCTAGAGGTAACTCATTAGAAGTAGTAACTTGTGGTCCCCATGCCCTCTAGAGGCATGATGCATGGTGAATACCACGTCCCTGGCTACCCGTTGTCAACTCTAGCCTGTAAGCTACGTCTTCCGGCTCTCTGAATCACCCTGAAGGGGCCAAAGAGGCGTGGCCTCATCCTCTCAGCGCCACCTCTTTTCCACGGAGACGGTCTAAGTGGTTGCACCCTCAAGCACACCACATCTTCGATCCCAAATCTATGTTCCACCCTGTGCCTGTCTACACACATGCTTTGTCGAACTTGCATTGTTTGTAAGTTATCATGGGTAGTATTGTTGCAATGCTCACCCAAATGTAACCACTCAATCCATGACCTCACGTAGTCATGCAACTGCCACTCAGTTCATCGGTCCACCACCATCGCATGATCAACCATCTGAAGGTAATCACTAATGGTGGGAGTCAATCCTGTGCCTATTGATCTGATCATCCCAAAGGATGTAGCTCTGTCATCCGTGCTGCCCCATACTCCCATGTGATCACTGGAAGTGCGTGAGCTCTGTTGGTTGGTCAATTAATATGCTCTGCACCCTCCGTGAATCTGTGATGCAATCTGTCCACTCGCTCCCCCATCCTTATCCTAGAATGGGCAAGGACTGTATCAACCCGTCCTGAAGAGTGTGCCCTGACCTGCTCTACTGCTAAATCGTACACGCCCCCATATGTCCTGACAAAGCATATGCGAAGTCCCTCCCTGCGAAACTCTCTTGGACCTACTCATAAGTGGTGAAGTCACCAAGGACCCAAACTACCCTGTATGATGCGAAGCACCCTCTATTCATAGTATTGATCTACCCTATGCTCATATAAGAATCTACCAGACTATCCTTGATGAGCCAAGCAATCATAAACTGTCCAGGCTCGGTCAACTCCTCAGAAGACAGCACTCCAAGAGTAAATCCTGGAGAACGCAAACTAGCCATCCCATCTGTGTCAACTGCCGAGTTGTCCACAATTGTGATCCCAGGGTCCCATACCAATCACAGAGAGGAACCATCGTGTTGATGATGCATCCCTCCAGTCATCGTATGATTGCCATGCTCAAACTGTGCCCTCCTCTCCTGGAACTCCCTATCAAGGATCATGCTCGACCTAGACACCTCAATGAAGTCATCTCATGTCAATCCATGGCTATCCTTGATGAGGGAAAAGCAAAACTCCACAACTCTTCTTACGTCATTCCTGCCATGTTGCAAACCAATCACTACCTTGACGTTGTCGATCGTCAACCTCGACCCATAACTCTAATGAATGCCCAGATCCCACCACCACATTGGAAGTCTACCACTCCCGATGTCTGCTACTAAAAACTCTTTGCACTGCCCCAATAGAGTCTGAGACTCCCATTGTGCACCACGCACACTGATCACCAAGTCCCCATGGATGGTCTTTGTTGTTGCTACGGGGCTATCTGTCTCACTCAACTGATTCAGGTGATCCTCCCATATCCTGCTGAGGGCATTAGACCATAACAAAAGTTTCCTCAATAGTTGCCTACAAGACTGGAGGGTTACTAATGTGTCGATCAACCCCAAGGGCATGACCAAGATCTCCTGATGATACCCGGGAACAAACCTATGAGTATCTGACTCCCTGATCCTCATCTGTTGACATCCTCAATGAAGCTCGATCATCGAGGTGTATGTTGCTCCCCGAGGCTCATCCATCCACTCTCCGATCCTGGGTAACCTCAAATCAAGGGTGTGCTCGAGGCCTCTGTCAAGAAGTCTCCATGGAGGAAACGCTCCAAAGCTCCATTGTCCACTACTGTATGCCCATGAAGATCCATGCATAATGTCGCACACCATTGTGTCATCTTGTACCACCTGGTGTCCTGTGTGCGCTACTGAGCCAAACATTCTGTTGATGATGGTTGTATCTATATCCCAGAGTGTGCACATGCATGTCATGCACCTATCCACCCAATCCATGGACATCTATACTTCCTCACCGGCTGGTCCACAAGGAAGGTGCTCAACTATCTCATGAGCCTCTAATGTGCTCTCCAAAAGAAAAGGCTCACGATCCCTAAGAGCACAATCCAAGCTCTCGGAGTCATGGCTCCACCTGAGTACCGACGACTCAAAATGCTCCTCATCCGAACTCGTCATGAGAGGCTCCTCCCTCATATCATGTGTGACACCCACGCCTACCTGTATCATGGTTGATGGAGTCTACTATAAGTGGTGAAGAGCGTACCAAGCTCAGCTGATAACGTGGCTCTTCAACCTCTCCTTCCTTGTCCTCAACAAACTTGAGAGCAAAGTCCCTATCCATAAACAATTGTAAGTAGTCTGACTTCAACTGCTCTATTGCTTCTTTGTCAATGCGTAAGTGAGAACTAGTGACTCCACCTCTGTGTCTCTCCTCTATCTGAGCTCTTTGCATCATACCCTCACTGAATCTACGAGCTCCATCGATCCTGGTCAAGACCTGTGTGATTCGATCCTAGGTCGCCAACAAGCGATCCTCCATGTCACGCAGTGCTAACGGTCTTTGTCCAACCGCATCCAAATGGTCTAGACCATTGTCTGTAAGAGTGCTCTCCTCATCATCGTCACCCGATGCACTAGGTGATACCATGCTATGATGGGACTCATGTGCGACATCGTCCTCCACATGGTGTTAATGTTTAAGCCATTATTATAGTTCTTTGCATTTCAATGAATAACAACAGCATAAGATAAGATCACTAAGAAATACACAATCACAAGAGACACAGCATTTATCCTGGGAAACCCTCTAGGAAAAGAAAACCCAGCAAAACTTCCTTATTATAGATAGCCAATACAATGCCAAGAGATAACTCAAGCTAATACAGAAGATCCTCTCCCAAAGATGCGCCACTCTCTCTCTTTCTTCTCCATCTGCAATTCCGAAACTTGTCTCTCAATGAGCAAGTGAGGTGTGTCTAAGTGAGGCGCTAGCCTTCTTATTTATACGAATCTGGCACGTGTGAAGTGTCTCTTCACTGGTAGGGCCGACTTCTTAATCTGGGTGGTTATAACCACCTTTATTATATTTCGGGGCCTCTTTGATATATTATGGGGTCGACTTCTTCTTTTGCCTTTTACAATTACATTATGACCAATCCACAAAAGGGGATTTGGTTCTTTTATAATAGCCGACATGATCAATCCCCAATGGGGATTGATCCAATGAATAATATATCAAATAATAATAAGAATACACTTTGCAGTTACATTATTTCAACACTCCCCCTTAACAAGAAGGGTATTCTTCAACAGCATCAGGCTAGAGAGAGAGGACAACATCATCAACATCATCAAGTGAGTGAGAGGACAACATCATCAATATCATCTTGGAACACTGACTGGCGTATCTATAAATCATCGAAAGTTTTCTTCATTGGCAGCATCGTCATTCTCAAAGGAATGCAATCATCATCTGCATCAATATAAATTAGTATAAAACTAATACATCATCATCATCACAGCACGAGGCTGGCTCATCATAATACAGGACTGGCTTTACGTCACAGTTGTTAAGTTGGAAGCTCAGTACTCGTCTTTCTTTACGTCACAGCAATCAAGCTGGAAGCGAGATACTAGACTAGCTTTACGTCACAGCTTCTCAAGCTGGAAGCACAGTACTAGTCTCATATCAATGTCTTGCTTTATGTCACAGCACTCAAGCTGGAAGCAAGATACTAGACTGGCTTTACGTCACAACTGTCAAGCCAGAAGCACAGTACTAGTCTCATCACAACTTCTTGCTTTACGTCACAACCATCAGGTTGGAAGCAAGATACTAGACTGGCTTTACGTCACAGCTGTCAAGCCGGAAGCTCGATACTCTTCACATCACATCTTCTTGCTTTACGTCACAACCATCAGGTTGGAAGCAAGATACTAGATTGGCTTTACGTCACAGCTATCAAGCTGGAAGCTCAGTACTAGTCACATCACATCTTCTTGCTTTACGTCACAGCACTGAAGCAGGAAGCAAGATACTCGTCCTACTTTACGTCACAGCAATTAAGCTGGAGGCAGGATACTAGACTGGCTTTACGTCGCAGTTGTCAAGCCGAAAGCACAGTTCTAGTCTCATCACATAGTCTTGCTTTACGTCACAGCAATAAAGCTAGAAGCAAGAGATGTCTCATCACAGCAACTACTCCCCCTTTCAAGGAAGGTCCTTTCGGACTATACCAAGCTTATCTCGAAAGTGCTCAAACTTTACACGAGATAGAGGTTTGGTCAACACATCATCAACCTGTTCATCCGTGCTAACGTACTGGAGCTTTATGGCTCCTCTCTGCACCATGTCACGGATGTAATGATATCGGATCTCTATGTGCTTCGACTTATCATGGAATACATAATTCTCTGTCATCTTTATGAAGCTCTGGTTGTCACATAGGATCGTGGTTGCTTCCATATCTAGGTCAAATAGGCCGATCAGCAACTTTCGAAGCCATATAGCTTCGTAGCTGGCAGAACATGCAGCAATGTATTCTTCCACTGTGCTGAGAGCAATGCTGGATTGATTCCTACTCTGCCACGAGATCATGACTAATCCCAAACTGAAACAGCATCCTGAAGTGTTTTTCCTGTCAGAAACACTTCCTGCCCAATCTGAATCAGTGTACCCACTCAATGTGAAATCATGATCTCCATCATAATTGAGACCACAATCTAATGTACCCTTAAGGTACCTCATCACATGTTTTGCAGCCACAAGGTGAACATGTCTGGGTTCTACCAGAAACTGACTCGAGGTTTTCACGGCAAAACAAATGTTTGGTCTGGTGTTCATCAGGTACATCAACGATCCAATACTCTGTCTGTACAGTGTGGCATCAATCAATTCTGACGAAGTGTCGACCAGCAGCTTCAGCTTCGCTTCCATGGGTGTATTCATGGACTTGCATTCCAACATGTCGAATCTCTTCAGGATTTCGACTGCATACTTCCCTTGGTTAAGGAAGATCCTCTCTGGACTCTGCCATACCTCAAGACCTAAGAAATAATGCATTAGGCCAAGGTCTTTCATTTCAAATTCTGAGGCAAGTCTCTTCTTACATTCAGTGATGAGCTTTTCTTCTTCGGTTAAGAATAAGTCATCCACATATAGCAGTGATATTACTGGCTCATCGTTCATAACCTTGAAGTAGAGGTTAGAATCTGCTTTACTCTTGGTAAAGCCCAAACTCATCAGAAAACTGTCTATCCGGCCATACCAAGCTCTAGGAGCTTGCTTCAATCCGTATAAGGCTTTCTTCAACTTGCAGACATTAGTTTTCTTGTCGTCAACTTCAAATCCTTGAGGTTGCTCTATATACACTTCCTCTTCAATAACACCATTTAGGAAAGTTGTCTTTACGTCCATCTGGTGTAACTTCCACTTCATCTTAGCTGCAAGGGCTATGATGGTTCTGATAGAAGTGTATCTGGCTACAGGAGCGAATGTCTCTTCATAGTCAATGCCTTCCTTTTGAGAAAAGCCACGAGCGACAAATCTTGCTTTATACTTCTCAATACT
>ML785518.1:492594-503427 GCA_009831015.1 Picea engelmannii | reverse complement strand
ATCACAGTAGCTCCTTTAGAGCTATCACTTGTAACTTGTCTGAAGCAAAGATTAAAGGTAAGAAATACAATACGAAAATGAGGTCAACACTCTCATAGTGTTGTGATCAAACATTCCTCCATGGCAACCTGGAACTAACACACTAGATTCTTCCTAGAGGAGGTGTTAGTTGCATCAGACAAATGATTAAGTTAACCATTTATCTCTATATGCTCACATGCTATCAAGTATGATACTTTACAAAGACTGCTATCTCAACTATAGTCATCAACTTGTCATGTGTACCTTTGAATCTTCTAAACTTGATTAATCAAACCTGGAGCCTTGTCCTCGGGAATGAGTGCTTGCTTTTCTTCCGAGTCTCCTTCACTCAAGATGACAAGTGCTTTCTTCAACCTGTCTTCTGTACTAAGACAATATGCTATCTTGACAGAAGGTTGGGTTAAAGGATAAGTTCTATGATCTCAACTTTTAATCCATCTAATACCTTGACTCAGATTTTGATCAAAGGTTAGAATGATGGTCATAGCTACAACATGCAACACTGATCAAAATAATGTCATAACAAATAGATGCATATCAGAATGATCACACCTGGGTTGCATCATTCCTCTGAATGTGTTGGATCTTGAGATCCTTCTGGATCTATGGTAAGAGATCCCTTCTCCTGCAAATACTCTTTAAAGTTTAACCATTTAAACATATGTGAGTACATACCTCTGATGGCATTTGCAGGTAGTGGCTCCATCTGGGAGCAGCGGTAATCATTACCAACTCTTAATCATTTGTAGGTAGTGGCTCCATCTGGGAGCAACTGCAACTTAGGGTTTCATGAGGAAACCCTAATTTTTCAAACTTTGAATTTTGAAATTCTGATCCAGGAGATAGATGCGCTGAGCTGAGGCAAGTAAGCTAGTGCAGTCAGATTTTTGAAAATCCAACTTTTACCCCCTCAAACTTGATCTGCGGATTTCTGGACTGGTGCTTCTGGTTTTCTGGTACTTTTGGTACTCTGGTACTTCTGGTACTCTGGTTTTCTGGTACTTTGTGAAACTAGGGTTTTACTTTCCAGAAGATCTAGCCACTGAAAAGGTGCGCTGAAGGTGCCAAAATGATCCTTGGGGGAGGGCACACTTTTCTAGATGGTTTTAGGGCTGAAATACCTCACCAACAAAAAACCCTAATTTGCATATACAGCAACAGTGACGTTTTTCACTTTTCTCTTGTGAAAGATGCTCTCTTCAACTTGGCTCTGATTCCATGTTAATGTTTAAGCCATTATTATAGTTCTTTGCATTTCAATGAATAACAACAGCATAAGATAAGATCACTAAGAAATACACAATCACAAGAGACATAGCATTTATCCTGGGAAACCCTCTAGGGGAAGAAAACCCAGCAAAACTTCCTTATTATAGATAGCCAATACAATGCCAAGAGATAACTCAAGCTAATACAGAAGATCCTCTCCCAAAGATGCGCCACTCTCTCTCTTTCTTCTCCATCTGCAATTCTGAAACTTGTCTCTCAATGAGCAAGTGAGGTGTGTCTAAGTGAGGCGCTAGCCTTCTTATTTATACGAATCTGGCACGTGTGAAGTGTCTCTTCACTGGTAGGGCCGACTTCTTAATCTGGGTGGTTATAACCACCTTTATTATATTTCGGGGCCTCTTTGATATATTCTGGGCAAAAGGGGATTTGGTTCTTTTATAATAGCCRACATGATCAATCCACAATGGGGATTGATCCAATGAATAATATATCAAATAATAATAAGAATACACTTTGCAGTTACATTACTTCAACACATGGCTCCTGTGAAGAAGGATACATGTCATCATGTGATCTCTCAAACATCCATCCTCCATCATATGTGGGTATCCTCGTGTCCTCATCATCATCATCATCATCATCATCATAAGTGTCAAGAGTGGGATGGGATGTTGAATGCTCATCATAGATAGGTGTTATCACACCCTCATCATCATAAGCTTCCTCAATGTATGTGCCATCAATCTGTTTATCATAGGTGTCGATGTCATGGACCTCATAGGACAGTGCTAATGGTGCACAAGGTGTTGTTGTGTCGTCGTCATCATAGTCAATACCAGTGATAAACCCCATCAACATGCTAGTGTCAACGGTCTCATCATGGACCACTGCTTGGTTCTCCTCTCCGCTCACCTTCTCGTCATGGTTGGATGCATGCTCCTCCACATGGGAATGTGCTCGTGCCAACTCCTCCCGTACTTCTTGCTTTTCTTCCTTCAATCTTCGTATTGTACCATTGAAGGCATCCTCGTCTAAATCTTCGAGCCAGCTTCCATATTTTATTGTGCAACAATAGTCTCACAAAGTCATAGATGCACAAAACTCTTTACCCAGTGCTAGATACTCCAAGTAATAGGGCATGTACTTGCCTATCATTAGTTCCCACTTGATTTCGGCCTTGAGCTCCTTCTTAGTCTTCATCTTTCCAACCTCAATATATTGTCCTTGACCTCGGTTCACTGCTGCAGATTTCTTTTCCGTTGAAAACCCCTCAGGTTGGCAAGATCACCAGCTCTGATGCCACTGTAATATCCCTAAGGTTTCCAGGGAGCCAGGCCAGCTTGCAAACAAGTTAAATTTGCACAATGTCATATAGTCTTTTCATTATAAATAAGTAGCATTTATAGATAACCAGTATGTGAATAGAACCAATTTGGTAGCATAGTAGTACCAGCAATAAATACAGTCCTACAGTTATACAAAAGTCGGCAGTAAAACCCTCTAAAGGTTGTTGTCACAATTTAGTAAACATCAGAATATAGCCTCAATCACAAAGATACTCAATGATGTAACAGTAATACCTAGTGATGCTGAGTATATCAATCCTAGAGCACAGTATTCAAACTTAGCAATGTTGTTACAATAGCTACTACAGCAGAATTTACCCAATAGCAAGAAATATATCCAAAATATCCAATCCTAATGGTTGCAACAGCAGCAGCAATTAACCACAGGAACACGAAACTCAACCCTAGCAATAAATGATGTTGATATAACCATCACTACAGTAGAAATTATCAATTATTTTTGTCAATAGAATCTCTTACCTGTGTCGCGTGGGTTGGCACCTTGGTGATTCTGCTGAACCAGTCCTCAACACAGCTGAGTTTAGGGTTCGGTCGCCTCCTTAACCCCCTATTGTTGCTCATAGGATGCTTGGTCCTCTTCCGCCAGCTATAAATCTGCCCTTGGTCCTACAAGATGGAGGCCTATGTGCCACTGACATTCTCCTTCACCCCTGCAAATTCAACAACATACAATGCGGCCCTTCCTTTTACTGACCAGGTAAGCAGAGACAGAACTCGACCTCCCCTCCAAGGTTGCTCAAGGTTGGATCAGTCCCTCCAACCCCCTTACAGCATCTTCCTGGTCCTTGGACAGATAGATTCGACCCTCCAAATGGCCACAGCAAACTCAGCAATCCTCCCCAGCAGTTTTGTCCCTTAGCGGTTATGCTTCTGGTGCAAGAGTGAACAAGGTTGAGCTAGGATGAGCCCTAGGCCACACCGAAACTCAACAGAGAGAGGGAGGGTTTACCCACCCTCCAAAGGACTGAGGCAACCGCCTCCAAAAACAAAAGAGAGAACTCCAAAAATAGTCTTGTGTCTTTTCAAATGAGCCTCCATCTCCTTATATAGATCTTGTCTTTTGCTTGCTTCCTTGTTTTAGGTGGCTTACCCCTCAAGTTAAGGTCTTTTTACCCTTTTCTTCACCCAATGGTAGCTTATCCCTTAAATTAGGGTCTTTTACCCCCTTGCGTTTGCCCCATGAACACGTTTAGACCAATCACTTTCCTCTTTGTGTCCATTAAGGCCCCACGGCTCCCCTTTGGTTGCAGGGAGCCCCCTAAGCCACTGTGTCCCTCCTCCGGTGGGATCAAAGGGGAGGGGACATGACAAAATTTCAATTGAAAGATCTTGTTAGGTGGATACCAAGTTTAAAGATATGTTTTAAATGTGATCACATGTTAATAGTATATGGTTATGCATGAGTTCGTGTTATAAGCTAACCGACGAATTGAATGGGCTAAGTAATAGCCAAAGAAGTGTGATAGTTAATGGTCAATGTCGTGGGCGTTGAATGAGAAACAATATGATAGGAATCATTCTTATGTTAATTTATATTGGTTCAAATGCATCGCTATGATATTTCGGCAAGTGCAGGTTTTTCAGGTGGTACAACTACCCGAAATTAGATATTCTATGACAAAATTCCCAGAACACAGTGTTGTAGTATGGTCCATGATAGGGTGTTGACCCTAGTTCAATCGAGAGGGGTGGAGACATTTCCCACCGTATATCCTTTGACACCTGGAGTCGTGGGAGAACGGTGTTAAGCCAAGCCATCAAAGAGAATCATCATTCCAATTTTGGATTTTGCTGAGACAGCTTAGATTGAACTGTTAACAGCCTCAGTTTAAGAGATTTGACAGCCAAGTGTTTGTTGTTTAAGTGTTTAACAGCTAAGGTGAAGCCTACAGTCTGGTGTTAACAGCAAAAGAGATAGTTACAGCCATTTAGCAGGTCCCTTATGCTAGGGACCCCAACATCCCCCCATCCCCCATGATGCTCCCTAAATTTTGGGGGATGTCTCCATATGTCCCCCAAGTGCGTTCTCCGCTCCCACATCCCCGCATCCCAGAAGCTTGGCGGAACATTGTATATAAGCAATCCACACTCCCCCACCCACACATAAGAATTCAAAACTGACACACCTGTGGACCACACCCATACACGCTGGTTACATGGGCTATTCTAAACGGCAAAAGGTATTTAGCAAAGAAAAGAAAAAGTTCAACAAGAGAGGAAAAGAAGGATTCTGATTCTGCAAATATTATTTAGCACAGCACTGGGGATCCACCAATGAGAAGCAAGGTTTCATTAACAAACAGAATGTGACGATTAATAGGATGATGGTTATTCTACTCTATCACATTAATCATTCCTAGCGCGTTGATATTTTTCTATCAACTTTGTGGTGACCTGTTAAATTTAAAGCAACTACAAGCGCCATTCTTTGGGAGGATGGAAAAGACCCTAGCCGAGATCTAGGGCCCCCAAGTGCACCCCTAGGGTTTCTTGGTCTGGGACCAAACAGACAGTGCCATGGAAAAAGACCCTTGAAAGGACCCCCAGTATATGATTGGGGTTCTTGGTCTAAGACCAAGCAGCTAAAGCCCCTAGATATGTCTATGGCCCCTGGAAATGTCCAGGGTACCCATGCCTGAGGCATGGGTTGATCCTTGGTCTTGTACCTTGGTGGATAAGACCCCTGAGAGGGCCCCCGATAGATGACTGGGGTTCTTGCCCTGGTACCAAGCAATAAAGACCCCTGAGAGGGCCCCCAGTAGATGACTGGGGTTCTTGGTCTAGGACCAAGCAGTTAAAGCCCCTAGATAAGCCTAGGGCCCCTAGACATAGTCCAAGGTACCCATGCCTGTGGCATGGGTTGATCCTTGGTCTTGGACCTTGGTGGATAAGACCCCAGAAAAAATTATGGGACTACTTGATCCTCGATCAAGTATTTTGTTGGTGTATGACTTTCCTTGAAGAAGGACATGGCCACATGAGGGATAAGTCCCATATGCAATGATGATAAAGTAATAAGATCACCATGAAAATGAATGAACGAGTATTGCCACTTTGTAAACCCTCCTTAACCCTCTCCTACCCTTGCTTGTGTGATTTGGGGTTTTATGTTGTTTTTGTCTTTAGGGTAAAGTAAAAGTTTAAATTATATGTTTATTATATCATGTTTAAATTGTTTAATTTGAACATGTTATATTAATATCTTTAATTTAATTTATATTTTTAATACCCTAACCTAAACTATAAATAGAACCCCCCTACCCCTCACATAATACACTTCTTGTATCACTTGCCTATAGTGTAAGCGTTGATCTCTCCCTTGCTGCGGCCCTTATCTACTGCTGTTGGAGTTCTGTCTGAGGTTTGCTGCGGCCCCATCTGCTGGTGAAGACTCTCCTTGCTGCGGCCTACTTGCCTTTGATGTCCATTTGCTGAAGCACCCTCTTGCTGCGGCCTACTTGGCATTTGATGTTGAGTTGATGTAGCCGCGGCTTCCTTTGAGGACTGTGTTGAGGTGTGGCCTCTTTCTATCTGTTGATGGGTGGGGTCTTTGAGGTGCGGCCTCTTCTATCTGCTACTGTGTGGGCTGACAGTGGTGCAGCCTTTCCTTGTGACTATTGTGAGGGCTGACAGTGGTGCGGCCTCTCCTTATGACTACTGTGTGAGCTAACTGTAGTGCGGCCCCTCCTTGGATGCTGCTGAGAAAGGTGCGGCCTCTTCTGATTGCTTCTGTTTGGAGTAACTGTGGTACAGCCCCTCTCCAAATGACTGCTGGGATATGACTGTGGGTGCCGTCCTCTATTTCTGCTGTGGGATGTTTGCTCTTGTGTTCAGACTGTGATTTCTTCTTTGGCTATTGGCCTTCCTGTGTAAGGGTTTTTGTCCATAACAATTATGTGTGAGGGTTTGCATGCTTCACCTACTGTTAGTGTGAGGGTTTGACAGTGAGAAGTCTTTGTGGCCCTATCCCTTTGGTGGCAAGAAAGTTTCATCTCTTGGCAAGAGATCCAACCTATATGGTGGATCTATGACCTGGACTTTGCCTGAGCATAATTACAAATGGTTCTACATCTCTTGTGGTGGCTGTAATTTCTTCAGAGGTAAGGTTTCATGACAAGGTAAGCTACCTACTTATCATTTTCAGATCTGAACGTTGTTCTGATTTCAGTACTGTTTTGATCTATCTAGATTTGTGTTTTAACATTGACAACTATTGGATCTGAACTGTATATTGAGTTTACCTTTCTGCTTCTACAGTTCAATTGATTGTTTAATGATCAGATTGTTTTTGAGTTTAGATCTGTATATCTATATTTAAGTTTGAGTTCAGATCTGCACTACAGTCTTACTCTTTATCCATATTATCAGATCTCCTAGATCTGTTCACTGTTTAAGTAGTAGAGATTGATGTCTGAATAGTAAATCTAGTTGTTATACTCATTGAATTTTAAAAGATACTACTGTTATGCTTTACTGCCCTAATTCTAACATGACCAAGTACACTGCTAACCTTTATATAACTTCTACATATAACTTCTACATAACATCTTCACTGTATAACAGTGACAACGAAAACTTGTTGGAATAGGTCATTCAGCACAATCGTCACAAGCTACACCAATTGCCTAAATGTTAAGAGCAATTCCTTGTGGTGGCAATTATGGAGCTCAGCTTGACGAACATTTCCTGCATTGCTCAAGACATGTTTTGTTGAATAACATAAGGCAACTTTAAAGTCATATGTACCATAAAAAATGTCTCTTAAACAGTGACTATTAGAATCAGAGTCGCATGCCATGGGATAAACACCCATTGACCCCTCGCATTACAAACCAAACTTGTCCAAAAAGATGAATCTTGAACTAAATGACAAATCATAGATAGAAAAAGTTGTTGATGATTAGAATATCAATGGTAAAGCTACCCATATTTCCAGTAGTGGACTTGAATGAAGGCACGTCTCTAATTATTTATCACAATCTCCTGTTTAAAGGGTCTCAGTATTAATATCTTTATAAACTTTCCAATAAAATTTTGCAAAGAGAACAAACAAAAGAATTGATCTGCATAGGCATAGAAGCCCCTTTAGCATCCGCTTGTAATTAGAAGCAAACAAGCCAAGTTGGAATATTTAAACGAAGACCAGCTCTGTCAATAAAAATAAAAGAAAAAGGGCTGGTTATGTTTAGAGTTGCAAGTGGATGCAATTTCCCATCAAATTGTCTATACTTACAGCATAAGTAACATTCCAGCCATCAGCAAACTACTACAGAAATGAATGATTGTTTCAATCTATTTGGTTGTGAGCATCAAATGTTATGAGATGTCATCGAAATTTTACAAAAATGCATGAAGTATGCCATAATTATCTATCCACCCTCTGCAATAAAACAGGAAATTTGTATATAACCTGCATAACCTTTTCTTCAACTCCCACTGCTTTATAAACCCTGGACATACTATACTTACAGCATAACATTCCAGCCATCAGCAAACTACGACAGAGATGAATGATTATTTCAAACTATTTGGTTGTGAACATCAAACGTTATGAGCTGTCATCAAAATTTTATAAAAATGCATGAAGCATGCCATAATTATCTATCCACCCTCTGCAATAAAACAGGAAATTTTTTTATACTCTGCATAACCTTTTCTTCAACTCCCACTGATTTATTAACCCTAGGCATAAACTGGCATTGACAGTTTTAATTTGGCTTTGAAAATGAACATTTGATACATAGTATAAATGCAAAAACAAGCAACAAAAGAATATGTCCATATCACTCTTTTCAAAAGATGCAGTTATAATATGCTTCACACCTTATCTATTTTGCCCTCCTAAAATATGATGAATTCCTAAAAGAGTTCAAAAACTAATGCCACCGCGATTACAATGTTTCTAAATTTTATATCGGTTGCCTAAAAGAGTCCCCCACAGATTTATAAATAAAAGATACGATCCAAAAAAATGTAGAGCCAAGCACATCAGCAACAAAAACATGTCATCAAATGTGAATTCCATGTTATGAATGCCCAAGTATCCTATTAAAATTTAAAACTGTTGTCATGCCAGATATAAAAAAACAGCTCAGTTTAGATAAAAAGGGAAATGTTTCAAATACCTAGTATCAGTTGCAGCTGCATCATGGCTGCTCCTAGAAGATCGGAATGTACCATTGGCGTCATCTTCTTGAGAAAAATGGGACCCTGAAGTAACAACATAAGAAGCAACTCGAGGAGAATGGGGACTGGGATGAGAACCAACTGAAGAGGAAAGAGGGTCTTGCTCTTGCAAATAGGTGTACCGGTGTGTATAACGCCAATATAGAAGAGGAAGAGTAGCAAAACAACCCGCAGCATAGCCCAAAACCCAAACATGTAATGGAGCTTGTGGCTTTTCATGCCTAGATAGTGACAAAACAATAATAGAAGCTATTATCTGGCTAACTGTTATGGTAAGCTCCATCGATATCCAAAGGCCTGAGTTCAACGGGCTTGTCCTTTGCCGTCCCCCATAGCCGCTAAAATCATCAGTTCTGGAAAAAGAAGGGTTTCTTAGTGAGGATGATGACGGCGGTAGCCGAGACTGCACTTCTACTGTTGACAGTGTCCTGTCAAGTGAACTCACTGTAATTGCAACATCACATTCAGATGACGGCAATGGATGACTGTCTGTGACAAGACTCTGATAATTTCCCCCTCTCTCAGAAGTCATTGCTAGGGGGCTTGCAGTGGCCGGCACATTTATAACATGGGCCTGATTTGATGATATCTCCGGGTGTTCCATGAGCAAAGGGTCCCTATCACTCCCAGTATGGCTTTCACAATCCAAGGCAGTACAGCCAGCAGCCATGGGAATCCCACAATGACCTAAAGGCCAACGCCGAAAGACTCCTATCTACAATAATATCAAACTCAACAGCCAAAACGATAGAAGGATATGTGAATTTATTTTCAATGTGGGTAAACTTCCCTAAACACCGCAGTTTCAAAGTATATTCAGCAATTTAGATGGATGACAAGCCAGCACTGTGTGAAGATCGGGATCGATACAAGGTCAATGATTTGCACTTGAAATAGATAACAGAATCAAACGACTAATTTCCTCTTTAGTAAAATAACAATATCCCCCTAAAGAGAGCAAAGAAGCAAAAATACCAACAAATTACGAGACAGATCAAAGCCTTTCTATAGGTGATATAGTTCACTGGATCGCCTCAAATGTTCAACAAACTGCCTCGTCTTACCGGCTAAAAACGCCGTACGTCCTTCCACTTCTTGACCACGAAACCGTTTCCCGGGCAAATTTCTGGCAGAGGCCATCATTTAAACCCTTAAAACGATACGGATCGGTTCATTCCACAAGTCCACGGTGGCAACAACATTCAGTAAAATACAGTAAAATTCTTCAAACCGAAGCATTTTCCGGCCAGATATTCAATGCAAAATATCTTGCAGCAGAAATTTTGTGACTTCCTCTAATGTCAAAGGCCTCCGACGTGTTTCCAGAACAACCCAGATACAAATTCGAACACAAATTTGTCCGATGGACTTTCCAGACCTCCGTTCTGTCGAATTTCTCTGCCCGGTAACCTTTAAGCTCGAAGATCTCATCAATTCAAGTGAAATTTGCCCTTCAGAGCCGTCTGCAAATCACCATGGCGAAGAATTTAACGGCATAAGCAGAAATTGTCGAAATTTATCAAACTTAAATCTCTCTGAGCCAAACCCTAGCCTCTGACTCGTTGTGCAAGGATAATGCCGCGTACTCTGGCAAATTCGCCGCTTTGCAGCTCAACGAAAATTTCAGCGGATTTTATATATAACTGATTCGAACTCGCTGGGTTGAATTAAGTGCAATTTACATCCTCCTATCCTCGTTAATGGCCGCCTCTCTTTGTCCTTTTGTCCTTGTTTTCAGCAGAGACGAGGAGTCCTCGAAACCCACCACACGCCTATGCAGTAATGAAATGTTAAAATATTAAAATGAAATTTAATTGTACATTATAAAGAATTAATATATATTAAAGTATAATCTGTACCATTAAAGTTTAAATTTAGACTTTAAGATGGTAAAAAAAATCCATAGTTTTTTAGACTTTTAAAATGGTAAAAAAATCCACAGTTTTGACGTGGTGGTTTTGTTTATAAGTTGAGTAATTGTTTTTTTTTTTTTTTTTTTGTTAATTTG